>JBBPCS010000096.1:141916-153857 GCA_037974645.1 Hollardia meadi | reverse complement strand
TTACACCGGCAACTCTCCTCACTCAGAAAGTGAGCCTCCCTTCTGCACCAGTTTGTGACCAGGTCAAAGACCTCCATAAAAATCAGTGGCGCCAAGTCCAGCATCTGGCTCAAATTTTTTTGTAATAAATGGAAGAAGCAATATCTTTCTTCACTTCAGCCACGAAGGAAGTGGCAGTCTTCCCAGCCTGACCTTCAGCTTGGAAGCATCGTGCTTCTCAAGGACAACCAACTAAAGAAGAATGAATGGCCTCTGGGACTTATCACTCAAGTCTTCCCTAGTAAAGACAGCAGAGTGTATGCAAGGTGGAGATTAAAGTCTCCAGGAAAGATGGGACCAAGATGTTAATGCGGCCTATCACCGAGATAGTCCTGCTCTTAGCTCCTGAGTTTAAGCCATAGTAAATGCCATGGATTGTTGAGTAGTTGCGGTCTAATCCTGCCAGGTGGGGAGTGTTCTGTTACCATAGTTTAGTTTTAATAGTTCTAGAAGTACGTTCACAGTACCGCCACTAGGGGGCAGTGGTCTCTTTAAGAGACACAGGAAGTGGCAACAGGGAGCCATGTTTGAGATCTGTAGGAGGCATATTACATACAGAACAGCTATTGTACACCATCTGTTTACATCAGCAAACATCTGTTCACATCTTATGCTATACGGAGCATCGTTGGTATGTATTATCATTTTATATCCTTATGTTCAATTACAGTCCATTGTCTGTCATTAAAAAAGGTTGTTGTGAGGTTTGAGGAAAAATGTCGATAAGCAATTCTCATGATGTAAAACGGCTACCAAGCTAGTTCCTATTGATTTCATTTATAACATATGCTTTGCTTGCAGTCGCTAGGAGTTTATAGTATAGTAAAAGATCGATGACATGTTTAAAATACAATGTTATGGGTCACGTGATTGATAGTTTAAAAACAAATATGTGATGGATAAACAATAAAAACACAATACATATATAAACATGTGTGAGTTAAAAAGGTTTAAAAACGAGTAATTTAATATACACATAATATATATATATATATACACAACATAAAAATATGTCTACAGCGTATTTACAAGATATTTACAGTAAGCGATTTGTTTGATTATGCCATGTTTGTGTGTTCTCAGTTTCACCCTTTTTCAAGTCAATAAACCTGTGGATAAACTGATGACTGTCTCCAGAGTTTTGATGAGAAGAAGGCGTTTAACTTAATGCCAAGATATATTCAGTACATATATTGAGGGCGGCACACATGCTCAACAAAATATTAGTCATAGGAGACTATTTTTACATACTTTACAATGTGTCTGGAGGGGAACTTAAACTTGAAAACTTTTCTTTTCAAAACCCTGGACTTGACTACATAGAAAGTGGTAAATAAAATGTACAATAGCATTAAAAAAAGCTTTTGGTAAGTAAGCTGTAGCCCTATAAGAATAATAAATAAGCCCCGCCCACCTGAGACTGCAAAGCAATCTCTCTCCATTGACTTTGTGAAGTCAATGGAGAGATGAAGGTGCCACCTTGTAATTTTTATTTGCAAGCAGACAACAGAAAAAAGCCTTAATTCTGCTGTGAGACCAACAGGGTAAAGAACGCTGAACTCTGCTTTCATAAGCTGCTGACACAAAATACTGAGCCAAGAAGACAGAAGTGGATGCAGGCTGGGAGATCCTAGCATTCAGTATGTTGTTATTAGTGCAGGAAGTATTATGATTAGTAAAAAAGCTCAGCTAAAATACTTTAATAAGTTTGTTTTTGTTCTTAAAAGTGTTATTTCTGCAGGTGGTGTTTTAGCATTTTCTGGAGCTTATTGCTACGAAGTTGGCTGGGAGAGACCCAATAAGAATCTGTTTCTTAATATGTACCATACTGTTACTAGTCTGCTGTATCCTGTCAGTGTTTATTTTCTGGAGCTTACTACGAAGTTGGTTGTAAGAGACCTAATATGAACCTGTCAAAGTCAAAAAGTGACAGTTGTGCCTGATTCATCACACAAGGCAAGAGAGAGCCCCAGACAGCCAATGGGGAAACACCAACACTCGGCCTGCTGGACCAATTATGAATCAAACTTCATCACTGAGCTACTCAGCTACTCAGTCAGTGGGTGTTTCTCAAAGTCAAGAACAGCTCAATTTGAAGGATTCTATGTCATCGAATACCTGTTCCAATGTCCAGGATCCTCCAAATTCTACAAAGGACAGAGTCCTTCACACAACGACTTTTCAAGGATTCGGCTTATGTATCCTCGGTGTGCCTGAAGTACCCACAATCCTATGCACGCGATGCCTAGCGTGTCTTTTAAAAATGGCAAACTTTTTCAATATGGCAAGGCTGAAAAATGATCACATTAAACTTGAAATAAAAGAATTACTACAATTGAACTCAGGGCATGTGGGGTATAGGGCTATGTTTTGGAAAAGACAGGACTTAAGAGCTGTAATAAAACCCGTTCTGATCCACACTCCAGTTCAGAACTTGGCGGTAATGCACTTAAAAGCTGTTTGCCAACCGCCATAAGACTTTAGAAGAAGAAGACGAAGAAGAATGATGCAATGATGCACACTCGCTAGCTTGTTCCATTGTGTTTTCTTAGAATGCTATAGGAAGGAGTCTCACCTAGCCTCTGGAGGACCAGACTTCCAAGGACCTGTTCTACCAAGGAAGGATCCTTGACTTTGAGAAACACCCAGTCAGTCATATACAACCGCATTGGTCGCGCTGACCTCCAAAATGTGATTTCGATGATGGAAAATGCATTGCGGAAGAAATGCAACACCACAGTAAAGACCAATAGCAAAAATCCATCAGGAATGCATATATTAGCAGACATTAGGAGATTTATCTGTATAAAAATGTCACCAAAACTTAATGTTAGCTCAACTTGGGTGACGACATTAAGCACTAACAGAATAGTGAGCAGGAAGAAGGGAGGAAGAAGTGAAGGAAGTGTTTTTGCGAGGGTCAGTCCTGTTTGTGCGTCTCCGCTGTCAAAGCCTCTCCTGCAGCAGCAGCAGACGAGGTTAAGACTTAAGAGGCCAGCCCCTCTCACACTGCCTTTCCCTCAGCACTGACAGCTTCCCCACACACACACTCACACACATGATCTCGGCAACAGTACTCCCAACATGCATTGTCTTAAACTTTCCTTTTTACCCCAATCCTCCTCCCTCCTTTTTAACCTAGCTGCCCTTCCTCTCGATTTCTTCTTTTCGCTCTGTCTCTTGCTCTCCCTTTGCTTCAGTTTCTCTCATTGTTTTTCTTTCTTCTTCTCTCTCTCTTCTCTCTCTCTCTCTCTCTCTCTCTCTAATTGGTCTCTGCTAGGTTAGCTTAGACAGGCCTATTCATCATAGTACTATCCTCAGAGACAAACCCTCAGGGAGTGAAGTGGAGATAGACAGAGTCAGATGGGAGGGCGAAAGGGTCTGCCGCTTGTCAACCCGCTTCTCTCCCCCATTTTTTCCTGCCTTTCTCTCTTTGCCTCCCGCCCTCCTCTCTCTGCTCAGTTCATAGATGTCAGTTTTGCAGAGGGATGAGGGGGTGAGGGAGGTAAGAGGGGAGGGAGGGAATGTAGACACATTAGTTAGACTATTAGTTCAACAAGCTGCTTCCATGCCTGTCAATGGTCCAACTGCATGCACTGACACACACACACACACACACACACACACACACACACACACACACACACACACACACACACACACACACACACACTGTACTCACGTCTGACATTTGTTACATGTAGTAACTGTGTGAGAGGGTGATTGTGAGTGACGGGCCGAGGGGAGAAAAAAAACTTTACATGGAACTACGTGTCTCATCATTTCTGGTGTCCAGGGGGCCTTAATGACTGAAACACAGCACATGAGCACTCTATACAAGGCCTGCTCGTCTTTACCACTGTCACTGTGTAATCATCATCTCTGTGACTTCAGTGTGTGTGTGTGTGAACATGGACGCTGCTGTAAAGGGCAATGAGAGTCATGTAAAGGTTCATTCTGTGAAGTCTAAATGTCTTCTGTGATAAGGTCAAACCAGATTTTTTTTCCACTGTGAGAGTCTGTCAGAGAATTTCTGTTCTTTTGATGAGCCAACTGTCAGACTAGCAGAGAGCTACTCTTGGAATTTGTAAGACTTTGAGTGGAAGAGTAGTAAAACCAAATGATAAAAGGTGATGATAGAAACATGCAATTACATGTGAAAGAGAGATTGAAACTTCTTTGTGACCCCTTAAAATGAAGCAATGTCGGCCTGCAGTCCCTCATCATAGCTTTCAAATACCGCTGGGTGATGGCTAGTTCAACCAAAGAGTGATTTTTTTTTCTCAGACTATTTAATTCAAATAGTTTGTAGGGCTTTTGATTAATATTAATGAAGTAGCAGCGATGAGAAAAAAAAACAGATAAAAGTTAGCATGATTTTAACCCCCTGTTTGGAGCCCATTGCTTTAAATTTCACCTCCAGACAAAAAGATATTGTTCTTGGTTGCAGAGCTCCAGTGTATTACAGTTATTCTGGTTTATTATAACTTGGGTCTTGTCATACTTTTGGCCATCATTTCTATTGGTTATAAAAACTTATATGAACACACCAAAGTAATTTCTGAAATCAGTCAGACGATCAGGTAACGGCTTATCTGGATTAGCTGAAACACTTTCTGAGGTGAAACTGAACATGAGCATGCCTTTAGGAATGATGGTCAAGTATCTGTGAAAATGAACCCCAAGTTGTAATAAAAAAAAGAGCAATACTTTAAATAAATACAACATAACAAATAAGGCTCAGCATTTACATGCCCAACCCTGATGAACTGGCAACCTGTCCAGTGTGTACCCCGCCTCTCACCCAATGTCAGCTGGGATAGGCTCCAGCCCCTGCGTAGGTGATAGATAATGGATAGATGGATGGATAGATTAACATGCCCGTTGCACATTTTCAGTGATGTTTCTACACCCAAACATATGAATACAGGACAAATGCACTCGTGGAGATAAACAGTATCGAGTAGAAAGAGCAAAGATTGCAGCGAGAATGAAGATGCAAACACAGCAGCAGTCATGAATATGCAACACATGTATTAGCACACTCCATGTTCCATCCTTTTTTGTGTATGTTTTGTCACTTTCTCTCCACTTTGATTCAAAGACCCTGCTCCCTCACTTCAAATATCTCTTCATCTTCTACTCTCTCCTGCACAGCCCCTCTTCACTAATCAGCTGAGGCCCAATTATACTCAGTTGGCCCCCACACCTCCTCCCTACAGGGGCTCTGGAGGGCCAAAAAATACTGATGCTGACTGACGTTAATTTGCATGACTTCTTGGCCTCCATAAGTACCACTGTTGTCTGTTTCCTGCTCTTGTAGGAAGCCAGAGGAGGGAGGAAGAGGACGGGAGGGGGGTGGTAGGTAGAACATGTCAGTATGTGGTCATGTTATGTAATCTGGAGCAATAGGAGGAGAATAAAGAGGGCAGAGGGTGTGGCACTGTTTTCTAACAAACTGAACACTGACAGCGCCTCGTTTTTCAGGCAGACATTGATCTGACAGATCCTACATCAGCTCTGCACCCGTCAGACAAAGATTGTTACCCACAGTGAATGTTTGGCCAAATTCCAATCTTCACGGCACAGCTTTTTGAGCAAAATTAAACAGTTCATCCAAACCTTAATCTAAACGTTTGTTTTTTTTGTCACATGCGTCATAAGTACAGAAGGAGAATGTTTAAATTAAGGGCAATTAAGTTAAATTAAGATTGCCTGTGTGACTATTTCTTTTTAGTAATTTGATTAATTTTAGGCTCAAATTTTGTTCGGTGATATGCACCAATAAAGCACAATACAAATGGGAAGGACCTTGACACACCTCTTGTCCTGTGTCACAATCTACAGTAGTTTTAATGGTTTTAATACTTTTTGTTTCATGTAATGGCAGTATGTCAGCATGGGAATACTGGTTAGTTTCTGGGGCTCAGGGGAAAAAAATGGGAATACATATGGAAGGGTTCACCAGGGGCCACATTTAATTTTCTTGCCTCGGGAACCCTGATTTTTTTTTCAGCAGAGCATTTGATTTATTGATTGCTGTCGGGATGTTGAGAGATTTTCTACAAATACAACAAACATGCAGTAACCTACCAACCTAGCTTTAAAGTGTTTATACTTTCCCACATGATGTGTGCTTATACAGAACTGCCTTTAGTTGGCATGTGACCAAAATGAGCTTGGACACACACACACACACACACACACACACATACACACACACACATGCAGACACAACAGCACACTGTGCCGTTCTGGTGTCCTGGGCAGGCACCCAAGCTGCAGACAGCCCAGCCTGTGTCTCAAGCTGGGTTTGTGCTGTTTTCTGTGTGTGTGGCTTGTTGTCGCCATGTCGTGGCTTGTGTCTTATTATCACCCCTCTTCCCCTTCCTCCTTCTCATCCTTTCCTTGATACACACACACACACACACACCCACACACCTCTGCCCCCTCCTGGACTCGGCCAGCAGCCAAGACTGCAGCACTGGGACACTCCATTCACTCAGTGGTGGAGTGGTGGGGTGAGACGGAGAGGGCATAGCTGTGGGTGGTGTTCCCCCCTCGCTTCTAGACAGAAGCCCGAGACGAGATCTGTGTCCCCAGGATGAAAGCTGTGCTGCAGGGTCACACTGAGACACAACAACCTCCTGCTTTGGAAGTCCAGACTGACGTTGGATGTTGAGGGATGTGGCATTTACACCAGCAAAGGGTATGTGTGTGTGTAATGTAAAAAAAACAAAAAAACGTGTAAGTACTGACACAAAACATTTAACTTCAAAAAAATTATTTTTTATTCTGATGGACCAATAAAATTATGGCAAATATTTACAAATAATTACTTCTTAGCTTCACATTACAGGTACATAATTAATTCACCAACAACAGTCACTCAGGTGGACGGATGGACAGGTACACAGACTGAGAATGAAGAGATGCATCAAGCAAACTGCAATTTCATATTTCACAGTAAACTCAAATAAAAAATAACAATATTATTAACAATAGAAATATGAAAATAAGCATAATATCAAATTCACTATTTATTTGCAGTTTTCCGAACAAAATTGGTCACAATTCAGGAACAAAAACAAAACAAAGGAGAGAAATCAAGTGATATGATATCTTTGGCAAATTCGCACTGCAGTAAAATACATTCAAATATTAAGACAACACACAACACACAAAGAGAAAAAACACCAAGTTTTGTTTGCAACTACTAGAAAATCGAATAAAAAACATACACATTTTCTTAAAGAAGCATTTCTTTTTACTTTTTTTTTAAATCCTCCCCTCCAGAATATTTGAAGGCATTTCTTATCTTCATTTTGTGTTTGTATCTGTAAGTCTTTTCTGCTATTTTATGTTTTTGTACAAGAATCTATCATTTAAAACAGGCATCACAGGCTTTGGTGAATGTTACAGATATGTTTTTTTTTTGTTTCTTTTGTCGTGTTTTCATTTTGAAGAGTAGAGCAAGCTGAATCGTTAAACCTAATTTTGTCTTTGCATCTGTCTTTGCATTCTGATGTGTGTCTGTCTTCTGCCTTTTGTTTGCTCTTTTTTGAACCAAAACATCACGGATATAAAGATCTCTTTAACACCCCAGATAGGAAGCCATGGACACAAAAAAAACTCCAGATTGTTACACGAAAGGCCACAGTAAGGTGAAAAACCATGTTATCTTTTTTTTTTTTAATTATTAACACATCTGCTTAAAAAGCACAGTTGATTTTTGTAGGCTGAGTCCTGTGTATTCCTCCTCTTCCACAGTTGAATAATATTAAGATGTACAGAACATTGTAACACTTTATGAGATCTGTCCAGAGCCTAGTTATATCAGCAAGCATGTAACAGATTGTGCCACTAATTGCTGTCAAGATGTGATGCTGAAATCCCCGCAGGTTTTAAGAAGGCAGTAGCCATCTTCATGGATTCATATTGAGATACAGTCAGGCGGTGTACACTTGGTGAGAAATCATAATAGAGAAAAAAAAAACTAATTTGCATTTATTTCAGTTTCCTATTTGATTTGGAGCTGGGATAAAAAAATAAAAAATCAGTATGCGATTGTACTTTCATGGACAGTAAAGTGTGGCAAAGCTGGAAACACCTTTGTTTGATCTGAAAGTAGTGTATTTTTTATTTTGCGGTTCAAATGCTCCGTTTAGATACATGAAGAGAAATATGTGATCTCACAGCATATTTGTGGCCAGCAATATTGCCATTGAAATGACCTCGCTTTGGCACAAAACACCACTGCTTCATTCCTATGCAGAATTTCTGACAGGACAGTGAGCATCACGTCTGAATAGTCAGAGAGAAAAGTAAGAAAGGCGAGGGGAAGAAGGATTAATAGGGCTGTTTGAAGAAAGACGGAGGACTTTTTGAGGAAGGTCACAGGCCTGAAATCAACAGAATAGTTTTAATATTCCTAATCCTGGTGGTGTGGCAGTGCTACAGGAGGGGAGGGGAGCAGAGAGAGGGGGGAAGACGAGTGCATGAGATATGATGAGATTAGGGCAGAGGGAGGGGGAGAAAAAAAGACGGGATGAGCTTCTGATGGCACAGCAGGTTTGGCCTCCCCTGGGGAACACAGGGGCATGAGAGGAGGGGCGATCACCACTCTGCAAAGGACAAAGGGAGGGAGAGAGTGTGTGTCTGTACTTATATTTATGTGTGTGTGTGTGGCCTATGCCCACTGTGCTTCCTACAGTACCACCCACAATGATAGTCCCCTCTCATCGCTGCAGTCAATGTCACGCCTGCCAATCTGTATGACTGCAAGAACCCATTCTCTCCACATGTGAACCAATTAGGTCAAAGCAATGGCAAGGGAAGCTGTGTCACTATGAGATGCATAGTTAACAAATAATCCTGTTAATGTTTCACTGGACTCTTGGCTCCACGGGAGAACGGGCGCTGAATTTGGTGGAGGCACAACTGGATTCACCTACTCAAGGAGAACGACTTTCAATCAATATTTCTTCATGTTTACAGCAGTGTGTGTGTGTGTGTGTGTGTGGTCATGACTTGTAATATGTCTGTTGCTTTCTTGGCTTTTTTGTATATTTTGTGCCTTTTTCAGTGTTCACTCAAACCAGTGGGTCCTGCTTAGTCCTGATCCAGTGCCATATATCACATATCACGGTCCTGCATGGATATGTCTCAGAACCAAGACATTTAGGCCAGAGATTTGTTCATAAAATCTGGCTCTGGAATGAATGTTGAAAATATAAACTCAGTGGATGGTAGGACATCTTCTTAGCGAGAGTCTACTGTTATGCTAGTGGCCCTGTTACTCTTTACTTGTATTGATCTAAGTGCTAATATGTTTACCATAGCAATGGTAACATGTTAACATTTAGTGGTTATAATGTTGACTGTGTTCAACACATTGACTGTATATAAAGATGGACAACATCAGAACTTCTCAAAATTTAAACTAAAACACCTCGATCGCCCCCTGGTGGTGGTCTGTAGTATAGGTCATAAATCCCGCCCCTCAATGTTATTAGACAGGACATGGGCCAAACTAAAAACTTGCAGTGCACGTAAAATATTTTTTTCCCAAAGATGGTTTCTGTCATTTAAGGTAGTTCTGATCATTCTGAAATATGTTCAAGTGTTCATTTTTCTTTTAAGTTTGGTTCAATTAGTTATTTGATGCTATAAAAATGAGGTCAAACGTCATGATGACTGTACTGCACAGACTCCAAATTACATCACCAGTGTAAGATGACAGCACTCGTATCTGGGATATTTTGGCTTAATTTAAAAATTTAACCTGATGATAATGCAAGATGAAAAGTCCAAGGATCATCAAAGTTACTGCAACTTATCCTAATGGGGACGGGAATGTTTGTAGCAACATTTCATAGCAATCCATCAACAGCAGTTAAGACATTTCACTGAAAACCACATGCCAACCTCTTGGTAGCGCTAGTCACGAGGATACCTTAACTGGGAATCATAAATGTCTGTATGAAATCTTGAGCCAATTAGTAGCTGTTGAGATATGTATTCACTGGCAGGTACTTGACTCTCTGGTGGTGCTAGAGGAAAAGCTGGAGATCACCAAAGTCGTTAGGATTCATCCTCTGGGGACCAATTTCATGGCGATATATGAAATTGTTGCATGGTTAAAAACATTATTTATTTCATCAGAGAAAAGACTCTTCTATTAAAGTCATTACAAGGCAGGCACTCCTTCCTTGCTCATTGACTGAAGTGCTGAAGTCTACAGCAGAACTCTCAGTGCTTTTACTGTCGGCTCAAAGCTACAGTATATTTATATATATATCAATATATCTATTATTAGAGATTAGAGGCCACCAGTGGCAGCACTGAGTGTGCCATCTTTGATTTTACATGACTTATATCAACTTTATTGAAATAAACCTCTTTTGGAATATTATGTGTTTTGTTATTTTACAGTCACTTGATGTTTGTGGATTGCTAAGAGGATGTTCCTTCCTATGAGATTATATTTTCAACATCATCCATGTAGCAAATTTTTCAAGTGAATCGTAACTGAACCGTGATGTGTAAGTACAGGGTGCTGGATCAGGGCTAGATCCTGTGCAATGCTACTTTTGGTGCAGTATTCAAATAACTATACAACTATGACGTTGGTATTAAAATTACTAGTGGTACTTGGTGAAAAGGCTTGATATAATCTTCAACCCTGTGTTCGCATGGGCCGATAGGCAGAGTTTTGTTTACGGAGCTGCAGGGAGGGATGCTGAACATTATTTTTAGTGATGTGTGGTCAGTCAGGGGGTGTTGATATATAAAACTAAAGGCACTGTCCTCGTTTTTAGCTGGTGTGGTTCAGGTTCAATAATGCCTCATAAAGATCAAGAGAGAAAGAGAAGAATAAGGAAAGGCTCCTGCTCCAGTGCACGCTGGCGGCACAGCGGGCGAGCCGTCATACGAATCTTCTTTAGAGTTGTGTGCGCACAACTTTTAAGGTCTACAAATGTAAAAGGATCCACTCTATTACTATTTCAAAACCCAGAAACAACAAAGATTGAGAAACTAACAGCTTTGTTCAGTGTTTATACGTATATGTTTATCTATATTTTATGTCACACAGATTTGGTGCCTCCAATCTGTTAGCTAGTAAAAGTACACAGTAGCAATGAAGCACTACGGTCATCCACACATACCCGAAACAAACAAACTAAAGATATGTAAACACTTGCAGACGATGGCTAAAACAACACCACACACCTCTTAGTCTTTTTTATCGTAAAGAAAGCTTCATCACTAAAATCTAATTTGAAATGTGAATAATTTAAATTTCTATTGACATTGTGACTTCTTTTCTCGTTCACTGATTACTGTACAGATTTTGTATGGACAGAAGTGAGACAGGAAGCTTTGTACAGGTTTAGGAAGATATTGCCGCCTCGCAAGATCAACACCATGGGCTCTCTAACATTTGAGAGGAATAACACACTGATTTCAGACCAGTGCTCAGGGGCAAATCTGTCCTACTCTGTCTGTACATGATAGGTAAGGCCTCGACCCTGGTGTCATACATTGTCACAGCGCAGAACTGATGTAGGAGACAAACAAAAAACAAAACAAAAAAACATTTTACCTGTTTTTTTTCACAAAAGCAATGCTTTTATAGAAACAATTTCAGGATTTCAAACAGCACAGGGACAAGCACTCAAAAGGGGGAGAAGAAGAAAGAGTACTTGTAATGGTTCTGAAAGGAAGTCAAAAAAGTAAAATGGCGCCTTTAAATGATGATTAAGTCTCTTTGTGCTTTTGTAGTAAGTCAGCCGATCCACTAGGGGGGGCCCATCTTTGGGGAGTTTAAAGAGAGAGAGAGAGAGAGAGAGAGAGAGAGAGAGAGAGAGAGAGAGAGAGAGAGAGAGAGAGAGAGAGAGAG
>JBBPCS010000096.1:16431-49549 GCA_037974645.1 Hollardia meadi | reverse complement strand
CACCAGGACCCAGGGTTTCCCACTAGAACATTGTACTGTAGCCATGATCAATGTTATTCACTTCATCTGTCAGTGGTTTTAATGTTCTGGCTGATTGGTGTAAGTGACATTATACCATCATATTAATTATATACTTAAGTATAAAAGACACTGTAACTGAATAAAACAACGAAATTGTCTAAAATAGTAACACCACATACTAGTATATAAACAAATAAATCGGGGAAAAATGACATAATGCATCTAACTTTGTCGTCGCAATCACAAACATACAGCACACGGACGCATTGGTGAAGGTGTGACTGATAAATGTGTTTTGAGACCCACACTTATGAGTAAGGGTTATTATTCACACCCATTCTTTTCTAACAAAACCTCACATAAGAGTCAAATCTCAGAAGTAGCCAATAAATCAAATAGTAATGAGCAATAGCACTCTCAGCTCTTCTTTTCTTTCTGCTGAAGTTGAAATCACAGGTTCAGGTTTTGACCTTTATTCCACTTCTTCTTCTGTCCTTCCCTCGATCAAGCTCACCTCTTTTTTTTCCCCTTCCTCGTAGAAGAATGTGCTCAATTCAACCAGTGCTCTGTAAAAATCCTTTAAATCCACCATCTATTCAGTGCGCTGTTTTTGCTGTCTCATCATTGTACAGTACAGACTCTAGTCTTCTCACCTCTGCCATGCCCCCCCCCCCCCCAGACCTTCAGGTTCAAGTCTTTTATGTAGCACAGTTCACGAAGGAGTGCAGAGTGTGACAGTTAACGACAGAGTCAGAGTCTTTGTGCACTCACAGCCTCACATCCACTTAAAAACAAATTCAGTTCATTTGTCAGTGTTCCACATCGGAAATTTGGCTTGCAGCATTTCAAAAATAAACTCGCAGAAAACGGACTAAAAAACAGACGAACAAAATAAAACCAAATAAAGCATTACTGAAATAATTACTTTTAATAAGCAGCAAATGGATTCATAATTTGAGTCACTTTTCAATCAAAAATTCACAAACATTTACCAGCTTCTAAATATGATGATTTTCTGTTTTTCTCTGTCTTATATCATTGCGAACTAACGTATCTTGTTTGTGAAATGTTCACCAGACAAAACAAGTAATTTGAAGACGTTACCCTGAGCTCTTTGAAATTGCAATGAACTCTTTCCAAACTTTTCTTGACACTTAATAGACAGAGCAATTAATCTGCACATTAGTTCCTCCATGGAATTGATTAATGATGAAAATAATAATTTGTTTCATCCCTGTAACAAATCATAGTAAAAAAAGTGAGAAACTGCAGCATTAATAGAAACGATATGTAAGAAAAAGAAGTTATGCATATATTTCTTTATACAGTATTTGTTCAGGAAGACAGACACAATTAGGAGTTTATATTGTTTGGTGCACGTGTCTTCACATACACTACTGAATGTACATGCAAAACTATAGGAATGCACAGAAAAATGCGCACACATATGCTCCCTCATACAGGGGCAGTGTTATCAGAGGTCTTGCAGGCTCTGCAGGTCTTTGTGCCCTTGTGTGTGCGTGCATGTGAGTGGGTGTGTGTTTGGTAGTGTGAGTTTTTGCAAGATTTGTTGGCTGAGTTGTAAAATTAAGGTTTAACATGCTGACCAGGACATTAAAAAAACATCTGTACTATATCTAATCCCTGTCTCTCATGTGTTGTCTCTGTCTAATTGCTGGGACCAATGTGAACAATATATTTCCATAAACACGACCTCACACTGGCAACAATAGAAAAAAGCCTCTCTCACTCAGCAGTGAGTGCTGGGAATAGAAATTGAATAACTTAGGCCTAGATTTGAATAGATTAGCTTG
This sequence comes from Hollardia meadi, assembly GCA_037974645.1. Taxonomy (NCBI): domain Eukaryota; kingdom Metazoa; phylum Chordata; class Actinopteri; order Tetraodontiformes; family Triacanthodidae; genus Hollardia; species Hollardia meadi. Next base: position 47,714 of record JBBPCS010000096.1, on the reverse strand, counting down.
TATCCTCTGTACCTCCTTCTACGGTGTGACCAGATTACCTCCCAGCTGCCCCAAAAGTGGGGGGTCCCCTCCAGAGGTGACAATCCACCGCCCTTCAACCCTGCATCACATTATCATTACATTCCAGGAGCATTTTCTCTCTCTCTCTTAAGAGAAAATCAGGACTCCTACTGATTGTGTTCACACAGATTGACTGACTGACGGGAGGAGATAGGAAGAGCCTCTGGGAATTACACTGTGTGGGAGTGCGGGTCCTCGCAGGGCCTGGAATTACGGCTTCGGTCTGAGTCTTTGTCAAATGGCAGACACAAAGGGGGCAGGAATCACATCTGGTTATTTGGAGGACCCCCTCGTGCCCCTCCTCTCGCTCCTCCATAGCCTCCCTAAATGCACACATGCACACCTCCACCTTAAACACCCTCCTAAGAAAGATTGATTTTCTTGCTGCTGTTCATCGTGAGTGAGGGTAAACACTATAATTAAATTCTTGAATTTTGGAGAACTGCAGTTAAACTTCCCAGAGGAGAATAAGTGGATTAGTGGTCCTGTAATTAATTTTTTTGTATTCTCCTTGAAAAGATGTTCACCCTATAGCCATTTCACAACTGTCTAATTAACCCTCCCTGCTAACCTAATATGTACATACTGGCATGTTGCACACACGCGCACCACAAGGGTCTGTTTGTTTTGGGATGAGCCCAGTAGTCTTGTGTTGTGTTGCGAGGCTGTTTTTTTATGATAAAGCATGCAGAGTTGGTCCCCTGTGGGTCCAGTAACATATGCAAAACTCTCCCCATTGCTGCAATAACATATGCAAAACAGCGCCGCTGGCCCCGGCCCCGGCCCCGGCCCCGGCCCCCACGCTCCCACAACCCGTTACTGTTCAGATCCCACCTCCTCACACACACACACGCACGCACACGCATACATACACGCAAGCCTGTTTGCTTCTCGGATTGTGTTTGATAACTGTGTGTGTGTGTGTTCCTTCAGATTGTAGTCTGTAACAGTTTGAGCTTTGTGTTGGCCAAGGATTATCATGGCTTTGCCACCAGCAGCTAAAGCAAGGTGCAGAGGAGAGCAGTGTATGTGTTGGGACAACTGTGGGAAACCAAATGGGTGAGAGAGAGAGCTCATGTGTCTGTGTGTGCATGGATGAGAGGCCACAGATGGTTGGTTGTTTGTGTCCATGCAGTGAAATACTCTCCTACACACACATACACACTCATCCTAAAGCGACTTCCAGCGTCCGTCCTCTTTTTGTCTGACTGGCAAAGTGTCTCTGACCAGCTCCAGAAGCTCTTCATGTCATATCAGCAGGAAGTGGATCAGACCCTCCTGCCTTCTCTGCATTCAAGAGGACTGTTAGTTGAACACAGACACATGTTTTGAATGCAGCCTCTCATGCTGTATATGAATGTAGAGGTTATGAACCTTTTGGGAATGCAGGAAAAGTTTTAGATGAAATCGATAATGTTTATTGGATTACATATGATTTGATGTCATAAACAGATGCACGCAAGAAAAACTGAAGAAAAAGAACATGATCACACAACCAGACAGTTTGTGATTGCTCTGATCAATTTTTATTTATCACCCGCATTCACAACCATTTTTGGATGTGTGTGGAGGGTGATTTTTTTGAAAAGAAGGGTGATGTGACCACAACCTCAAATCCTCAGTATGCTACAACTGAAGTGCTTCTCGAATGGTCAAACAGTATTGTTCTTCCCCCAAACCTTTCTGACGTCAGAATTAGCTGTTTCTGTAACTCCAAAACCAACAATCCGACATTCACACTGGCTTCATGCAGCGACTAGCCAGCTGTGTAGAGGTGAGGAAGTAAGCAGGGTTTGAACTTGCCTCTTAAAGCTCTCTTTATTTCATTGATCACTAGTTCTTCTGCCACTTTGCACAAACAACGCTATGAATTCCTTGCAGGAAAGACTGTCAGACGTGGCCACCTTTATCCCCGTATTTGATGAATTATCTTACCCCTCTACTTGACAAGCTTTTCACCTTACCTTTGAGCGTGGTCGTTTGAAACAGATATGAACACTTTTTGCCTTCAGATGTGGTTGACATTGTCGGAACAGTGTCAAACATAACCCAGCCTTAAAATATTATTAGGATTCTGATTATTAGGACATCCAAGCTGAATCGCTCAGCGGGTCATTCAGACGAAGATTCATTACGTTTCAAAGTTCCTTAATGGTGTCAACAACTATTTACATGTAAATCAAGTGTTGTAAATATGTAGTGAAGTCATGCGTGGCTTTGCAGTGGCAGAGCATGTTTCTCTTGCATCCATCAACTGATTTATCAATTAGGCCATTGCGAGAAAATTATTTACAGATCGATTAATCTGAAAGACTCTCTAGGACTCCTCTCCAAACTCATGAGAAAGAAAAAGAGAGGCTCCAAACTGATGCGATCCCTTAGGCCCTCACCCCGTTAGCAATTTAGATGCCCCCTGATAGAAAGCGTCGGCTGAAAGAAGAGAGCGGGCATAAAAGAGGGATGAAGGTTCATCCAGTTAATTAATATTGTATGAGGCAGGCAACACCTTCACGTGCATGCAGACGCACATTCACACCAGGTTTTCAGACAACTATTACAGGTTGATGAGAGAATAGGAGGGGATTTCACCCCCCCTCTCGTGCTTTCATTCATTCTGTCTATGTGCAGGATCAGAGTATGTTGAGATAACACAAGCCCAAGGTCAGGGAGGGAGAGACAGAGGGAGTCCTACAGCCAATTTACATGAAAGATGAATGGGAAGAGGAGCAGGCAGGGTGGAGGTCGAGGGCGGGGGGCGTTGAGACGGGGACTGTGATCTCCTTAGGGTCCACGTGTGTGTGTGTGTGTGTGTGCTTGCAAGTGGTCTCTGATCTCCTGGCCTTTGTGATGGAGATGGGCCCGGCCGGCCTGACCCGATAATGACACAACGCTCTAATAGCATTCATCCTTTCTGCCGCAAAACTACTCAAGCGGAAAAGAGAGAGGGAGAGAGAGGGGGGAAAAACAAGTGTGAGGGGTAGATGTGGAGATGGAGGGGTGTGTACGCAGGAGAGAGGGAACCAGGCGGAAGGGAGAGGAAAAGAAAAGGGGTGGGGGTTAGCTAAGCTATGTTTAAGAAATGACGTGGGGGCACAAATCATTTGTAATCTCTGAATCAGGGTTGAGAGAGGAAGGAGGGGCACCTTGGGGGTGTGTGTGTGTGTGTGTGTGTGTGTGTGTGTGTGTGTGTGTGTGTGTGTGTGTGTGTGTGTGTGTGTGTGTGAGACATTAGCAGTAAATGCACTGTGCCTGTGTCTCCTCTCTCTCTTTATCAGTGTATATTTGCTGTGGGCGCTGGTGCATGGAAGGCTTTCAGAACACTGGCCCATAGGGGACAAGACCCTGTGTCCAAAGACACACACACACAGTTACTTATCATACAGGGTCATTACAGGCGTCTAACTATAGCCCCGGTAATCATCTGTTTATATCAGCACCCATATTCACTGTACAATACACAGCTGCTCGTATCAATAGAGAGCATGGGAATGATAGCAGAGAAGAGGGAGAATGGGAGACAAATGGAAGGTTAAACCACAATATTATTTATAGATAGAAACTTCTTTTTTTTATCATTATTCAATTTGAAAACATTGGTTTTCTAGTAACAAGCTCCTTTCATTTTCTCTGCCTGTACTTAGACTGAAACAGGTACTCCTGTGACGCAGCAGAGAGAAGACCAGGGACGAACCCCTGCCTACTGCTACAACTGCTCCAGGAAAGGACACTATGGCCACGTGAGTAACTGACTCTGTCTGGTTTTTAATTTAACTCTGTCCGGTTTCTATTTAACTGCGTTAAATATTTCATGTGTAGGTATTTTCACACTTGGCATGCCAAAATAGAGCCCAGGATGATTAACATAAAACATTTTCAGGAAGTTTTCAGGAAGTATGAAAGAGGTTGAGATGTTTATTTACTCTTATACTACAAAGCAGAAGTAGTTGAATTCTTTTAGGAAAACATTTCTGAAACATTGTCCTTATTTTTGCATGCAATGCGAGTGAGCTGTTTGGAGCAAGCAATGTGCTTTGTGTCCAGTTTGCTCAAGTTTGATCATCAGGAACTATTTAGTTTAGTTTTTCAAATGTATTATTTTGGTGCTTTGCAAAAGCAAAGTGCAATCTAGTTCCATTATATTCAATAGAAAGCAGACATCTCTACAGCTGATATCTCCAAAACTCTGTAACTCACACCAAAAACAGTATGTTTGATTTTGGGGTGAACTGTCCCTTTAACTGATGGTAAAATCCTGTAAACTGTCAGAATTTAATTAATTATATTACAGAATGATATGGAACATGAACCTTTGTCAGGGATCAACTTATTCTTTCTCATATTTTCATTTTCCTACGCAGCAGTCCAACAAGTGTGCATAAGTTACTAACACTAACTCCGACAAAATGTAATGGTTGTTTCTGAAACTGCCATCTTGGTGGCCTTAGGGTTAAAGACGCTGACCAAAATGGGACCTCTCCCTCGCCCCTCATTTCCTGTCTCCTCTCTACCATCTACCATACAAACAAACAAACGCAAATGTACCCAAAAATATTCAAAACATTTCCAGATAAATTTTTTTAAACGCATGATCCGTTACACCTTAATTTATGTCCACTTTTTGTTTTAATGCCACACATCATTGATCTTATTTTGTCTTGTTTTGGATTTTTGTGTGTGTGTCCTGCATGTGTGTGTGTTCCTCAGGCGTGTATATACCAGAGGATGTTCAATGGAACGTATCCCGCCTCGCCGTTCATCAACCACTACGACACTGTGGACGACATCAACCGCAGACAATACAGGATAAAGTTGAAGGTTAAAGGTAAGTCACTCGTGGAAGCGCACACAAACATCTATTCTTCTTTATTGTGACTGCTTTTATCACTGCTCTCTTAGCTCTGGGATTCTATCGATATAAAAAGCTGATGGGTTTGTTAGGAGCAGTTTATTTAAAGATCCCCTTCACCCAAAAATATGTTTTTCTACAATGTCTGACCTGGACTATACTGACTTGTATTTGTCTAAAATTTTACTCTAGAAAAGTGTTTTCACATTCCTCGACTGAATGGGGAGATTTCTGTGCACTTCACCAAAATTTAAGATTTAAACGTACACCGGGTGAGCTAGATTTGGTACGTCACAAATACGAAAGCCAATCACTGTCTAACTTGCAAACTGCTAACGAGCCAGTTCCCAGGCAAACTTGGTTAGCTATCAAGATGTGAAAACACTGTAACATCGTAGCAGATATTATTGTACGTTTCACAACCACTAACGCTGTGTCAGCCACTGCCAGTTACAAGCTCACAAGCTAACAAACAACATAAACAAAAGATGCTAACTACACTTACCATTCTGATATGTCTGCTAGTTGCTGATTTTGGTGCCCAACAGATTCTTCATCTGAGTCCAGGTCTGACTGAGGTTCAAACATGTAACGTTATGGCTGAATCAACACGAGCTATCTTGATGCACACTGATCTTTCACCAGTCGACCTAATGCAGACAGCGGGCGGGGCACAAAGCCCACGATTCATAGAGCCAGAATTTCTCAATGACGGAGACAAATTAGATGTGCTTCCATCCCCTTTTCAGAGTTAATTAAAACTTTTTAATGTGGCAAAACAATGTTAAATAGAATATCAGTCATAGCGGAGGATTGTTATGTACCTTAAAACGTGTCTGGAGGGGAACTTTAAGTGAAACTACACATCAGTGTAAACATACTCCATTACAAGTAACACTACTGTATTTAAAATCATACTTGAGTAAGTAAAAAGTACTCGTTCTGCAGAAAAACAAAATGCTAATACTGATGCATTTATGTGTAAGCAGCATTTTATTGTTTAGTTGATTGAGGTGGAGTTGGTTTTACTACTTCCCACAGTATTCTTTATACACAGTATTTTAGTCCAATGGTTCCCAACCTGGGGGTCAGGCCCCTCCAAAAGATCACAAGAGAAATCAGTGGGGCTGTGAGATGATTAATTGGAGAAGAAAGAAGAAATAATAAAGCACTGAAACACAAAATTGTATTAATCTTTAGATTTTTCTATAATTTATACTTTTTTGTAATATGGGTTAATTGTACCTCTTTGGGCCTGGAACAGTTATTTAAATGAAAACAAGTGATAAGTTGTAAACATTGCCTTATGCGCCACAACTCTGACCGTTTAAAGGCCCGATCAGACAGAGTGCGGTTTGAAAACGTGAGGCGCACCACACTTCCTTTTTAGGGGCTTGGTGGGAACAAGAAAGAGCAGTGTGGTGCTTCTATTTTAATTGTTGCTAGGGAACATTACTAGAAAAATAACTTAACCAAAATCTTAAGTGCCGCACTAATAATGCCTCCAGGCTGTTGTTTCTTATTCAAATCGTGGAAATTACAGTTGGTTAAGTCATAAAGCTCCGGGTGTCCAGAAACAGCCAGCACAAGTTTCTCCTCCATGATTGCTGTTTCCAAACAGCTGTAAGCTGAAACAAAGAAAATGTCTCAATTAATCCGATTATGAAAAATAGAAAATTGAAAAAAAAACGCAAATCATTTTTGTTGTTTTTTTGCTCGGAGTTGAAGTTTTTTCAAAAGTTTTCATATGGTCAACAAATAATTGTAATGGTTAAACTAAAACACACAAAAAAACATATAGTACTGTTCCTCCAATTACATTATAGCAGAGCTCAGGCACTTTCAGCAAAAGCTTAAACCCTGTGATCTCCATGCGTATGGTTAACACTCCTATTGTATTATTATAAAATTAGAAAATGTTTTTGTCTTGCCCCACTTTGCCTCTTGATGCTCACCGTGCTGTCTTTTTTGTTTCTGTTTTCCCCAGACCTCAAGAAGAATGGCATTTTCCCTGCCAGTTCTCAGACCCCTCTCACTCCAGGACCGCCAAAGAAGAAACAGAAAATCAGCCATCATAAAAACAACCATCAGCCGAACCATACACCTCACAAAAGCCCTAACAACCACAACCACAACCCAACCCACATCTTTTTCAATGACAACTATGAAGTGAGGGGTCCGGCACCCAAAACAAATAAATACAAACAACGTGAAAGCACCGGCGATGTGAAACGATGGAAAGCCAAGAGACCGGTGCCCACCTCAAGAGACACACCGAGTAAACTAATTTTGGATGAAGCAGATGACTTTCCCAGAGGCGGAGGCAAAGGAGAAACCATAGAGATGAAGAAGAAGAGGAGGAAGAAGAAACCGAAGCAAGTTCCTTCTGTGCCACCAGAAGGACACCAAGATGGAAGACCAGACTATCCCTGTTGGACTGGAGAGATGCAGAGGTACGAGTCAAAGCCAGAGAAAGGAAAGAGGAAGAGGAGGGCTCGAAAGTTCAGGATTGCTAACCAAAAACTTGATATGCAGATGTACCCAAAGGATGAGAACCTGTTTATCATCAAACAGAGGAGACGCCACAGATAGCATGGGTGTGTGTGAGGTGTGGGTGTGAGGGGCTGTCAGGGCTGGGACCTCGAAGACCGGTACATATAGTACAGTCTTTGTTCATGACATTAAGGGACGTGTCAGACATCTTGTTGATTCAGGCCTCACCGCAAACAAAATGTTCTTTATTTCTTTTTCACATTAGTTTCTGCACGTTGCAAAATTCTGAATACAGTCTCTCCTCTTTGAAGGACAGTAAGATAATTTCCTAGTGCCTCTGCTCTGAACACAGTTTCAAAGCTGTTGCTACTGTTTGCAGGTTTAGAATTGAAGGGATGCCTTTTTATTATCTAAATATACATATGAACATACTGTAAATACATCTAGCACAGATGTTTGATGTAAATGTAGATATGATAGTTGCCTTACCAGTTCCTTTGTGATCTGGATAGAATGCGTCACTGGCATTCAGCCCTGACAGTATTAACCATCCACTATTTAAATTCAGTTGGTCTTATTTGTTATGGTTATAAGAAAACATTAGAGAATATGAGACAGTTCCTTGATAACATAAATACTAGTTACCTTAAGCCTCTGGAATGAATAAAACTTGAATCTGCTCTGTCTGACTTATTAGTTCTGTGATTCAGGAAGAGGAATCCTGAGTTGTGTTCATCATTTAAGACCTGTTCACACTGGGTTATTCAGTAACTTTGAAGAGTTCTGAAATCGTTCATGTAATTTATGAAGAAGATTCATTAAAATTATTTGGTTCGAGGTCCCAAGTGTCTTTGTTTTCACCAGATGAGATACCTGTATGGGAATATCAGCTTTATCTTTTATATCATCAGTTGGCTCCACAAAGATTGTGCAGCTCTTTTAACAATCACTGCTTTCATTCCTAACTACAAATGAGAAAAAAAAAAGATGAGGTTATGCTCCCACAAGTGCATTACCCTGTTGATATAAATAACCTCATAATTATTTGAATGGACAAAAATTGTACCTAGGAAGTTATGTGCTGACAATGCCACTGTAATGCAATTAAAAACAACTTTCAAAGAAATGTTAGCTGCAGTCTGAATGCTGGCATCAAAGGGACTAGTCACTGCTTGAACTGTCCATGATTTGGAAATGGTTACTTAAAGTTCTCCATCTGTGGACATAAACACGCAAAAGTATGCTATGAATAATTTATAACAATGCTGGATATGAATTAAAAGTTTAAAAAATATATATACAGGTAACTGCATGATGATCTAGCCTGTGTTACATACTCTGCACTGCCAAAAATCTTTGTTTAACCAGTAGTGTAAGAAGTTTTCAAAATATTTTACCCAAGTAAAGGTATACAGGTAAAAGTCCTGCATTCAAAACTAAACTAGAGAAATGTACTTTAAAAGTACAAAAGAAGAAGAAAACAGACCCTTTATCAGAGTAATATTTTGTAATCTACCATTGTCACTGATGCATTGCAGTAAGCAGAATTTTATTTTTGCAGAAAGTAGAGGTGCACCTATCAAGTGTAGTTATGGGAATTTAAAACTACAACATATTTTGTAAAATTAAATCTGTAAAATAGTAACTCGAAACTACAGCAATGTTTTACTATGAAATGTGGTAGAGTTGAGGTGTTAAGTAGCATAAGATGGACATCATAAAGTACAGCAAAACCTCAAAAATACCTCAAAACTAAGTACTGCTGTAAATACGGTATTTGAGTAAAAGTTATACTAAAAGATTTCCCGTCTCCTAGTTGCACTTTCCAGTTGTTGAAACAGTCGGTGAAGCACTCATGTTTAGTACTTAACTTTTACGTTGAGTCCTGAAGGCAACAGATGAGAAACTCGTGACGCATTACGTTGCTCCGCCCCGCGTCGTGGACAGAAAAGTGGTCACATCCTTTAGCACAGTTCCCTTTTTCGTCTGAAGAGGCTTCAGGCTGAGTGGACTCACTTCGGACAACCATAGTTAGCGAGCCGGACAGTGTGTTGACTCGGGTCAAGAAGAAAAATGGAAAACGTTTTGTCTCCAACTGGTGACACCAAGCTGGACGAGGCTGTCAGGCAGTGGCTGCAGTATGACAAGGTAAGCTATATTAGCGAGCTAGCTTATGTGCTGTGGCTGTCCTGTGCTGTAGTGTCAGCCGAATACAAATAAAAAGTGTTACTGCCATCTAAATGTCTCGCGTATACTCGCTGTAGGAATAATGTAGTGTTGTTTATAACATATAGGCAACACGGAAGGGTAAGACACTGTCAATGACAGTTATGTGGCATTAGGTGCTGTGAAATTATATACATACACTTCCGCATTTATTATTTATTGATCTCTGTGATAATTATTTATTTTACAGGTATGTAATTATTTAATAATTAAAATAGTTGAGAATATGGAGACAGTGTACACTTATTCCATTTCCAATCCAATAATTTAGGTCAAAAGTTTTTAGTTTGACCTAGAAAGTTTTTACTTTTTTTTCAGTTCACATGCAAAATGTAGAATTTGTCTACTGGCAAGCAAATAATTCAACATATGCAGAGAATAAAATCTCTAATATTTAATCTTGCTTCATCAATAATACTGGTTAGTGTGGACTCAGGTTTAAAAAAAAATAGAGCACGTTTTAAAGGAAAGTTATTTTTCCCAATAATTACTTCCAAAACGCATCGTTCTTCCAGGAAAACTCAGAAGAAAAAATTTGGAAAAAACATACCCATAAAATAAATCATCATCATCTCAGATAATCAGTTTATGTCGTTACCATGGAGGAAAGTATTTTGTTCTGTAAATGCATAAAGCAAACATACAAGCTTCATACCACATTCGCTCTCCCTCTCTGCTGTGCTCCTCAAAAGGACAATGGACTTCCTCCATACAGATTAGTGTACTGATGATTTGTAATTTTACAAAGAAAAGGCTCAGCTCACACACGATGTTAAAGAGCACAGAGAGGTGTGTAATCACACTAACATGCATCCAATCAGCTGACCAACACAACCAGATTCATTCATGGCTGTAAAGAGACATGGGATGCCACCAATCAGGTCACATTGGAAAAGCTGCACTTGTTCATTAGTTTCACGATAATTATATTAGTGTCTTGCTCAGTGGCCAATTTGAGTAGGAAGCCTATGGAACCACTTGCTGTATTTATAGGTGCTATTTGTATCTAATTCTTTAGGTAGTTTTTTTTACTTTATTTGAAAATTGGACACGTCATTAATTCACAGTGAAATGCACCATAGTTAATAAAGATGCATGAAATTTGCTTGTAAGCTACTGAGGACAACATATATCCTCTGTAAACATTTCCTTGACACTGCAGAAAATCTGAATTAGAGCTTAAACTATTAATCAATGAGTCAATTGACAGAAAATTAACTACTTTCATTTCGTTTTACAAGGACACCGGACTTATATCAACATCTCTGTTAATGTTCCAGTGTCAGCCAGCCAGATCATTTTCAACTGCATCACATTGGCAAAGATGTGTTCTAAAACATCATTTTGATAATCACTTAATTGTTTAAGGGTTGGTTCCAGATTCTCAGATCTTAAGAGCTGCTGGATTCCTTTTAAAAGCACTTACCTCATATACAATAAAACCATTTGGCAGCACTAAGAAGTTACTTAAAAATTAGACTAAAACTGGCTTTTCCCGTCTGTCTGGGCATGTTTTTTTTTCATTTCCAGAATCCCAAGACCGTCTCAATGGTGCAGGACCTGGTGAAAGAAGGAGCGGTGGAGGCTCTGAAGAAATGCTTCTCCTCCAGGATGGAGTTTGGTACAGCAGGTCTGAGAGCAGCCATGGGCGCTGGCATATCCTGCATGAATGACCTCACTATCATCCAGACCACACAGGTTGGTTAATAGATAAACTGACAAGCATCAAGTCACATGCCAAGCCAGACATATACATAATTGATTCTTGTTCTCTGCAGTTTGAAGCAGTCTAGACTCTCATGGTCGACTGCATAGCTCACATTCCACCATCTTCTTAGCCATCATTGTAGGGTCTCAGTGCAGCTACATTGCTCACGACTTCCTGTTGCTGTTGTTACATGTTTCTCCACTGCAGGTTAAAAACTTGATTTTGTCCAGGATTTCTCTTATTTCACCCAATCTGTTTTCCCTGACAGGGTTTCTGTCACTATCTGGAGGAGAGTTTTGGGAACCTTAAGGAGCGAGGGGTGGTGATTGGTTACGATGCCCGGGCCCACCCCCCCAGCGGGGGCGGCAGCAGACGCTTTGCCAGCCTGGCTGCAGCTGTATTTACAAGCCGAGGGGTGCCTGTTCACCTCTTCTCTGACATCACCCCTACACCCTTTGTGGTAATCACTTAAACTTCCACAATTTCCTCATTTGGGTTTTTTTGACATTGCAGTCACAAATGATATAATACCTTAAAACAGAAGTACCATTTACTTCTTATCTTACTATTTTACATCTTAAACATAACATTTGGAGGAAAGGAACCAGTTTGTATGGTGTCAGGTTTGCTAATGGAGCAGGTGACAGTGGGACAGAAGCTACAGGGCAAATTCCAATCCGAAAAGCACACTTAGCCTTAATATGCTACAGGTTGCATAACACCCATATGATTCACTGGGTTATACTGGGTTAAAATCTTGACATTGTGTTTCTACTACACATGCACATCGAGCATGAAAGCATGCAAAATGTTCATATTGCAGCCCACACAAAGATTTTTATCTTGACACCAGGTGACGCGATCCTGCCTTTCTTTTGCAACAAGGCAGCAATAACACAACTTTTTTTTTTTGGATGAATGCAATTTTAAACACTGAATGATTCACAGCTGCAATCTATGAAAAATCCAATCTGAGTGTGCCTTTTATCATTCTCACTTTACAGTACTCATTTTCTTTGTGTAATTGGGGCAACAATGAGTAAGACGCTTCATTTTGTGCTTTTTTTTCACTGACAAATAGTTTGTTTATACTTAATTTTATACCTGGATTTTATGTGCTGGTGAATGCTGCAAGAAGTTTCTATTAAAGAAGTATATTGTAAAGAAATAAATACTGTAGTAGAAGGTTTATGGAAGAGAAGGTCTGTGGGCAGCACGGCAAAAATTGTGCTTCCACTAACAGGAGGGGAAAGGGAAAATGGAAAAAGATGCTCATGTGTTGCTGTTACTTGAGTCCCTCAAAGTAATTAATGTTACCTCATAGAGTGAAGTGATCTACACTCATAAACATTTTTCAGAAGTGCAACTTGATTTATATAAATCACCTCCATTTCAAGATAGCTTGCAGCAAAAACAGATTTAATTGTTGGTTTAATTGTTGCTATGAATGAAATGACAGTTTTGTTGGCAGTTCTGTCAACATTTCTTTGTATTTATTTGTCATGGTATCATATGATCTTATTTTTCCCCTGCAGCCTTTCACAGTTTCTCACCTGGGTCTGTGTGCTGGTATCATGGTGACTGCCTCTCACAACCCCAAACAGGACAATGGCTACAAGGTAACACCATTCCCTGACTTACATTTCTTTGTCTTATATGTCCTATGTAGTGAACTGTTGATCAGACAAGGCAAGCAATTTGAAATTCTCACATTTGACTCCGGAAAGTTGTGATGGGCATTTAAGATTATTTTTTGACATTATATAGACAACCAGTAAATAAAAATAAATCAGCAGATTAATATCTGTCTTCCGCTGCTTTGTCTATGTCTCAGGTGTACTGGGAGAATGGAGCCCAGATTGTGGCTCCTCATGACAAAGGTATCTCCAAGGCCATAGAGGAGAACCTTGAGCCCTGGCCTGAGTCCTGGAACACAGAGGAGGCCCTGAAGAGCCCCTTGCTAAAAGATCCATACGAAGACATCCACAAACAATACTTCAAAGCCATCCAGAAACACTGTCATCACAGGTGCCACATGGATAACTACAGTACCTGTAGAGCAGCATATACCAATTAAAATGCCTGCATGCATACACACACACACACACACACACACACCACTACAGACATTTTTGTAGAGAAACATTTTTTTGAGTCAAGCTTTTTTCTTTACAGGGACATAAACAAGAGTTCAGAGGTGAAAATTGTGCATACGTCTGTCCATGGCGTCGGCCATACATTTGTCCAGTCAGCTTTCAAGGCCTTTGATCTTCACCCTCCATATGCTGTAGAGGAACAGAAAGATCCAGATCCTGAATTCCCTACAGTCAAATATCCCAATCCCGAGGAGGGAGAGGGAGTCCTGGTACGTTCTGAACATTTACATCACATGCAGTCGGACAGTATGATGTGTTTGGTTTGAAGGTATGTGTGTGCGTGTGTGTTTTGCAGACGTTGTCATTTGCGCTGGCAGAGAGGGAGGGGGCAGCTGTTGTGTTGGCGAATGACCCTGATGCTGATCGACTAGCCATTGCTGAGAAGCGGGAGAGGTCTGTGTTTGTGTGTATGTAATAGTTGTGTTTCAATATTGCATTAGTATAGTACAATGATAATTCCATCCTTTTAACACATTAGCTTTGTTGAATTGAAAAATAGCCAGTGGTTTTGTGCCTTGTTGCAATTCCAAATCTTCTCTAGCAATTTTTAGTATAACACCCAAAAATGATACTTTTTTTTTTTTAATATTTATATTTTTCCACCTTTTATTATTTATTTAATTGTTTAATTATATGTTCTATGTTTTATCTCCCTACATAATTGTCTAAATGCTGTTTTAAAGCCTTCTCCACCTTGACGAGTATAAAGTAATGTATATTAAGAATATACTGAATCCTCTTTTTATTGAAATTAGATTTTATTTAGAAGAAACAAACAAATTCTATATATCTGTTCAGTCCGAAAGTATCATAATCACCCTTAAAAACCCATCACCTTTATTTTTGTTTTTTTCCCCCAAAACCAATAAAAATCCTTGGCCCTTAAAGTTACTGTAGCTATGGCCCTGATTAATTCATGTCATTATTATTATTATGACAGTGGAAATGCTTTGAACATTACATATATGAGATATAAGGTTTTGTTTGATTGCATGCCCAGACCATACCTGTACTTCCATAACCTCTCTCTCTCTGTCAGTGGCCAGTGGCGAGTGTTCAGTGGTAATGAGTTGGGAGCGTTGCTTGGCTGGTGGATGTTTCGCTGCTGGAAACAGCAAAACTCTGATGCTGCTGCTGTGAAAAGTCTCTACATGCTGTCGAGCACCGTCTCATCCAAGATACTGCGCGCCATCGCTCTCAAGGAAGGTTTCCACTTTGAGGTAACACATTTTCACTTTAAAAGAGTAGATCTAAATCGAGCTGATCAGAAGTGATTTTCTCCTGGATTTTATGTCCAGTCATCGAAGCATTGTAGTATTTCCTGATACAAGAAGACAGTTTGCAACAAAGGCTCATTAAATGCTTTCAGTAATTTCAGAGAAATGGGGGGGCTATTGGATATTAATGTTACAGTTAAATGCACTTTATTATTAGGTGGGCGTTGCAAATGTTGCTTGAGTTAACACTAAAAAAAAACATACTTCACGGTTATTTTCACCACTGTTTGAACAGGAAACACTAACAGGGTTCAAGTGGATGGGAAACAGAGCCAGAGACCTTTTGGACCAGGGCAACACTGTTCTGTTTGCCTTTGAGGAGGCCATAGGTATGCACACACACACAGACACAAAAACACACAATTTAATGTTGGAATTCGGTCCTGATTAATTGTTTGTGGCATCAGATTATAAAGGTCTGTTCACATAATGATGTCCACAATGTTACAAGCTGAGTTAACTTCATCTGCATGATCTGATGTAAATTTATCTGGGATCACTTGAAGGCCAAAGACAACTAGCTGTTTGAGTGTTAACAAAATTGCTAAAAGACCTAAACTGAAGTGAGAGCCGTTGAGAAATCTTCCTTGATAGAAACAAGCTAAGAAGAGTATGCATGGAAATACATTTTGGTCTCCTTTGGGGGTTTTTTCACTGGCACTTTTGGCCACACTGAGCCAAAACATGCTGCACTTATTTGCGATTCAAACACGCCGAGTTGTGCTGAGCCTCCAAGCGGGTCGTAGTGATGTCTCACTGACCACAGCCAACCTGTGATGACCCCCCTTCTCTTCCAGAGAAATATGTTTTTTAAAGTCTGTGTGTTCAGCTGTTAGTACTTTTGTAGCTTCTAACTGAATCTCTGTGGTTTGAAGTTTACTTTCTTTCCTGCGTCCCTGTTTGTACTTTTAGATATCTGCTATATTAAACTGTTTCATCATGTTCACTTTCAGCTGAAGGAGTCGTGTTGAGTTACTGCCCATGAAAACTCAACATTACCTGATTTTGCTGCTTCATAATAAAAGCCTTTAGATAACAAAATAGCAAGGGGACCTTTATTGTGAAGACGTTATTGAAAATTATGTGTTTAACAGAGAATTAGTGGAGCTTTATTAGTGGCTATTCTTTGCAATCAAATGGGAAAAAAATCTTAGCATAAAATAAAAAAAATTGTTTTGTTTTCATTGTAGTACTTTACCTTCGAACATTTTTTTAATTAAAACATGTAGAATGGTAAAGTTTCTTTAGACCAATAAATATGTAGTTTCTTCTGTAATTCGGAGTCATGGATCCTTTTAGTTTAACCAGTACAACCTTTAACAATTTCTACTGTTTGGGCCATAGTTGGTTTTCTTTTTCCCAGAGCCAAAAGCCAGCTCTCCTCTGCTACTACAGAGCAAATGTCTACAGAAGTGTATTTATGTTGATGTTCTAACCATGTTGTACAGTCTTGGTTACATATTCAATGAATGGATCAATCATTTAAAATCAGGGAAAGCATAAAAATGTCAGACGTGTCAACTGAGGACCTTGGTCTTGGTTATTTAAAGTTTTGATCATGCACTGGGTTAAAGGTAGTTTAGGTTTAATATAACTGATGCTCACTCAATTTCACACATGCAACATCACATAGTTTAGAGCATTCCTAAATAACATGATTATGATGCTATAATTGGAATTACATGCCTTTGCAAGTACTGTTAGTAAAAGAAGCAAGTGACTACAGCAGCTGGAATTTACACGTACCGAGGATTCTGTGTGTGTGTGTGTGTGTGTGTCTGTGTCTGTGTCTGTGTCTGTGTGTGTGTGTTGTAGGGTATATGTGTAGTCCTTCTGTATTGGATAAGGATGGGGTGAGTGCTGCAGCCATAGCAGGAGAGATGACTTCCTATCTGGCCACAAAGAAAACAAGCCTTTCTCAACAACTCACTGCCATCTATGAAGAGTAAGACACACATATACATTATACTTATCTGGCTTTTAACCTCCATTACTAAGATATATAAATTGAAACTGCGGACTCTAAGTCTGTCTCTTTCTACTTCTCATTGTCAGGTATGGCTACCACATCAGTAAGAACTCCTATTTCATCTGCTATGACCAGGATATAATCCGCAGCTTGTTCGAGCGCCTGCGCAACTATAGTAGCCAGAAGGACTCATATCCCACTGAATGTGGTCGCTTCTCCATCTCAGCTGTACGAGACTTGACCACCGGCTATGACAGCAACCAGCCCAATAACAAGGCTGTAAGTGCACACATGGACACATGAACAGTACATTCACTCAAACCAACAAGCCTCCGACATTTCTGGCTATGATTGTGCCTTGACATGCAGTTTTTACAAATCTTTATGTACAATAAAAATGTTGTCTGAAAATGGATATAGCTATGAAAATAACAGAGACTTCATATTTACTTCATAAAGCTAATAGCTTTAGTGTATTGGGGATGTAGAGGTAAGTTTGGTGGGAAGTTGGCGAGAATGCAGAATCATTCACATCTATTTTTCTGTGCATTATATTCTTACTTTATTATTATCAGGCTCATTTAGGACATTATTGCTATTACTTTTCTCATTCATACATTTCATACTTATACAAAAATTCCAGGCTTTCCGGGAAATTGTCCTCATTTAAATCAATAGATGTAATATTTAAAATTGACACTTTTTCAACAAGACATCTCATCTCAAATCTTTGGTCTGAGCTTTAACTCTCAAGCATCTCTCTAGTCTTATCTACTCATTCATACTTTCAGCTGCAAACTCCATTTAGACTTGTTATATATTTTTCATACATTATGAGTTTTATTCCACGTTTCAATCACATTCATATTAATCAAACCACTTCCCACCATTTCAACTATTCCATACTCCTTCAGCTGCTAGCAATGCTGTTTAGCTCCCAATCATTAGTCAAGTAATTCAGTACACCTCCTAGTTTACAGTATATTTTTCATCCTCCAGCCCATTCCCACTTTTCCAAATATTCATATTTCTTCCTACACTTTTCATGTAGTTTTCAGCAGTACTCATTCATACTTTTCACAAAAAACTCCATTGAAACCTTATAATGTTCCACATCTTTCACACATTATGGGTATTATTCAACTTTTCAGTCCCATTCATAAATAGACCTTTTCCCATTTTGTCAACTCTTTGTTGGTTTTTCCACCAAATCACCTATCACTCCTTCCTATTTTGTCCCAGGTTCTTCCAACCTCCAGTTCCAGTCAGATGATCACCTTCACCTTCTCTAACGGGGGCGTGGCCACCATGAGGACCAGTGGCACTGAGCCAAAAATTAAATACTACACTGAACTCTGTGCTGCTCCTGGTAACAGGTGAGTCATTCTAGACATCAGGCCATCAAGGGAGAAATGACTTTGGGACTGCAATTAATTATTATTTTAATTACCGATTTATAATTTCTGCTATAAAATGTCTGAGGATAGTAATGCCACAATTTCATAAAACCCAATTTTGTAGCTTTACATGTCTTATTTAGTCCAACCAACTGTCCAAACCCCAAAGATATTCAATTTATAATTATGTGAAAAAGGGAAAACATATCCTCACCTTGGAGAAGCTGAAATGAAGAATTGTTACATTTTGTTTGAAAATGACTTAAATGATTAACATAGTTACCAACTACTACTACTGAAGGTATTTACTTCATTATGTCATTTTTTGTTTTCCCCTCCAACTCTTTGGGTCTCTCAACAGTGACGTGACACAGCTGAAGAAGGAACTGGATGACTTGGTTGATGCCATTATTGAAAACTTCTTCGAGCCTGAGAAGAATAAGTTGCAGCCCAAGGCAGGGTAGCACTGATAGACACATACAGGACCATTAAAGACTAATATCACAGACCAGCATTTCACATAATGTCTTAAAGGGAAACTTTGTCAATTTTCAACTGGCTTTTCAATCAATCAATCAAACTTGATTTGTATAGCACTATTCATACAGCAAAGTAACACAAAGTGCTTCACAGAATAAAAACAATAGCGAGAAGCCAAATCCCAGAAAAATGCACACGAATCCCGGGATCGAAAAAGACAGCATCACACCCACAACAAATGCAAAACGGAAGCATCCCGACCAGTGATCCCAGACTCCCCGACCCCCCCGGTGGACATAGTTATCATAAATAAAATGCAAGAATACATAAATAAAACAATAACAAGAATAATAAAAGACGTGGGCCATAGTAATAAAAGGATGCCTCACCATGGGTTTTTGTTCTAACTTTAGGAATGATTAAAAGGCCACTAACAGAAGACCTGAGGGCTCGAGAATTGGATAAATGGGTCAGACCAAGACCATTAAGAGCTTTATGAACGCATAAAAGAATCTTAAAATCAATCCTGAAGCACACAGGTAGCCAGTGCAGAAATTTTAAAATTGATGTAATGTGCGCTCTCTTTCTGGTCCTCGTCAACACAAGTGCAGCTGAGGTTTTAAGTAATTGAAGTTGAGTGATAATCTTATTAGGGAGACCAGAAAGTAGAGCATTACAATAGTCAATTCTGCATGTAATAAAACTATGCATTAATATCTCTGTGTTGGCTTGAGAGAGAAACGGACGCACTCTGGCAATGTTCTTAAGATGATAAAATGCATTCTTAGTTTCTTATGTGAGGCTTGAAGCTTCTATCATCATAATGTGGGTAGTACATACAAATGAACAGTGTTGAACTCCTCTTCCTGTTTGCCTGCACCCAGAGCCCCCCACTCAGTTATTGGTAAATGGCCTAAGACCTCCAAATGTTCATTTGCACACACTACCCATATTGCGATAATACAAAGCTGGTTAAAAATTGGCAAAGTTTCCTTTTAAGTAGTCCAGAAGGGATTCTTGATTTAATACAGGCTAAATTTTGGTTTACAACTTATTTAATGTCAATTTTATTACGTTGTTTTTTTGACAGTTGGACCACAGATACTGTTGCCTACTAATGAATCTGGCTGTATGTTAATAATCTCCAGGGTTAACCTCCAGGGTTTAGCCATTCATCTCTTTTGCGGGTAGTACCCAGTTTAACTCTATGCTGTAGCTTTTACCTGCTTTGGTTTTATGGACACAAAATGCTGCATATTCACTGTAACAATTATGCATTCCACACTGCTTGAACATCAACTGAAAGACTGCTAATATGCAGACTTACAGAAGAGTGTGCATGAGACCTCCAGAAACTGATCTGTAACTTTGATGGATATTGTGAACTGCTGTTAAACTTTGAATGTGTTATACCTTAATATTAACTAAGACATAACATTGAAATTGACAGTAAAATATATTTTAAAGTTTTAATGCCAGGTGTAAAAATGTTGTCATTTTAAAGTTGCTAGTTTGTAACATGACCAAGCCTAAAAGCTTAGAGCACCACCAAGTGGAGATATTGTAAACTGTTTTTTTTTTTTTTAAATGCACCCACAGCTCGATACTTGATGTGAATACTGTCGAGCATCAAAGGGATTGACACCACAAATACAACTCAGAGCATTTTACTCCTCAGTATTTAAGAGATCTTAACTGACTACTCAAGAAATATGTAATTCGTCGCTCATCTTTATTTATGTGCCTCGTATTCTAAAATTATTTGCTGAAAATACAGTTTTACTAAATTAAGAACTGTTTCTAACCGGGCGTACGGAGGCAAATGTAGAAGGAAAAAGCACGTAGACGCATACGCCTCTGCATCCTCCAGCAGCGCACGCATGCAGCATGCACATGTCATGCCCTGAGTATATAGAGAAGAGGAGGGAGGTAGCCCAGGGTCTGCCCTGTCTTCTATATTTAACTCCAAGACAGCACGGGCTGTGTGAAGCTCTGTCTTTCTAGGTCCGTGTGTAGGTACGCAGTTGCTCTGATATACACTAAACATCCCACGGTTGTACTTCAACGTAACACACATTGGACAAGACTAAAAGAAAGGTAAGGAGGCAGTAGCTACCGGCACGAGGACCAAAGGAAATCATTTAAAACTGATTAAAATATCTTATGTGCACTTTGGCAATATCACACATGTAACCCTGATGCTTTGGTGTCTGCGCAAAGCTGTGCGTAAAAATAACTTATTCCGTGCGTAAAATTACAATAAAAGAACGCATGTGGGGCTGCGGAAAAAATAAAACCTCATTCTAACTCCCGTTGCTCCTCTGGTGCTGCAGACCGACCTACATAGTATGCTGCACTGTCCCTGTTTAAGTTGAGGATTTATTTGTAAAGCAAGGTCAAACATGAGGTACGTAAGCGGCCGCTTTTATCTATATTCTCTGTAACTTGACGAACGTTTTGATTCCATTGCTGGTATGATCTGCTTATCATGATACTTTAATCCAGTCGGGCTTTTCATGATTGGACGTTGTTGCTCTAACTGTCATGTGTTTGTGTCCTTGAGGCTTTAAAAGTCTCTGTCAGTAGCCAAGCTATGTGTTTGTGACTGGGTAAACAACACCAGGAGGTCATGTTGTAGTATCCTCCAATTGACCCTGTGAATACTACCCTAACTCCATAGGCCTACAGATGACAAAGTGAAGCACACATCCAGGAACAACGCTGTATCCTTGCGAAATAAATTCTTGCCTATAATCTTTGTGTTTCTTTGACATTTTCATAAATGCTGTTTGTACAGTGCTGTGGCTGTCCTCTCTCCTTTTGCTTCCCCTTTAAATGTCCTCTGACTGCATGTTTTGCAGGTAAAAACAGAGCAGCCACACCAGCCATGGAGGGACTCTACTTTGAAGTAAAGCCCAGAAGAGATGAACCTCCCAGGCCAGGAAGCTCTGACAAACCCTGTTCTAATATAACTTCAAACCAGCGCTCATGTCCATCACTTTTACATCTCACCTCTTCCACACTGGGTCCTGCGAAACTCGCCTCTGCCAGGAAGAGTAATGCAACATGGAGGGAAAAGGTAGAGGAAGAAGGGGAGGAGGAGGAAGATGTACGATACAAACTAGCATTGGTTGGTTCTCTGCCGGTCCATTACCTGACCACCATGGCCATGCTGCCCTGGGTGGTGGCAGAGATCAGCAAGTCACAGCCTTCAGAAAAGGAAGGGTTGCAGTCTAAAGGTCCCAGAGGTGGACAGTTGGACCCCTCTACCCATAATCAGACAGTTTTTCTGTGTGTGTCGGCATCATGGGTGCGATGCGTGTCCATTTTCGGAGAGGGAGTTGTTTGGGACCCTCTGACACACACGGTGCTGTTTGAATGTCGTCCTCACCAGGTGACTAAGCTAATTCACAACAGCCAGGAGCCCAGCAGCTTTGGCTGCCTGGTCAGAGACTCATTCAACTGTGCCTGCTATGTCTTCCGGTGCCAGGACAGCACCAAGGTTAGTTGTGTCTGTGTGTGTGTGTGTGTGTGTGTGAGAGAGAGAGAGAGCGAGAGAGAGAGTTAGATGATATGAGAATAAACACTAGTGTGTCACAAAAATGAATGGATAAGGTATGCTCTAAAATAACAATTAAAAAACACAGATGGTGGGATGAATCCCCACGAATCAGCCAGATTGGGCCTCATCAGACAGGATTTGTCGAGAGGTCTTTTTCAAATAATGTGCTCATTATGAAAAAGCTCTAACTATACCCATGTGCTTCAAACACAATCACTCCAAACTGTGAGTCACTGAATACAAATTAAGGATTTGTCAGCTGCAACTTCATCTCCCAGCTACTCAGTGACGGACATTCGTATCGTACAGGCGAGCCCTGCGGCTCAGCCAAGAAAAGACTAAATTCTCTGTATACCAATGACAGATGCATTGTTTAAATAAATGATAAATTATTTAATAACTCAAGGGGAAGTGTCTCAGCCTATAAAGGCTCAGAGATTTGGCTTGTCAAATTAGCCTCTATAGCAGAGAGGAAACTATCAGAATGACATCAGCAATGTGCTTACATTTAAAGACCAAAAAAGCTGCCTGAGCATTCAGTGTGGCTGCATCAGTATTTGTTATGACATGACTGAGTGAGAAACTGGTTCTTTCTTTGGCACAGTGGAAGCCCTTGTACATTGTACTCCTTTCAACAACATGAACGGCAAAAATCATAAAATCCACATCCATCCGCACACTGCTGACCAACACACTCCTGACCTCCAGTCCTTTCAACTCTCCTCCACGTAGCGTGCTCTGCCAACAGCCTCTGTGCACTGTAAAGTTGCAGCTGGTGTCCGAGTCAAGCCAGAGATATTTCATCGCATCCTCATTGCATGCCATGCCAAACATACCGAAGGCTTCAAAGAGTTGGCCAATTAAGATGGAGACAAAGCAGGACACTAAATGGGAAATAGAATGAATTAAAGAAGTCAGAACACAAAAATGTCAGCTTGACCTCGATTTAGCACTGTTTTCCTTGTTCTTCACAAGGCACCTGCGCACAGATCTAAGTTCACATAACAATCACCTGCAGAGGCTTACATCCAGCATGTATTGTATGATGTAACCTACTGTAAATATAATATGTCTGTATATATATACACTGTATGCACATCTACTGTATGGTGTAAATGCACACATGCAGATAAGCTGTTCATGTGTTGTGATGACTGTGCAGGTAGTTGGTCTGTGTTCTTTCATGCCTTAAATTAACCAATCACAATGTAGAGTCATGTTACTATGGCAACCACTTCCTGTAACTCAGTGACATGTTTATGTTGTGGAGTTTGTGTGTGCGTGTGTGGGTGCTCGTTGTTCTCGCTCTCTTTTCAGCCCTATCAAGAATGTGATGATGATGTCAGGCTGACCACCTGTTGTTCTAGCTCTAACACACTGAGCTTAGACACAAAAACACACACACACATAAAATCACACTGCATCACTTTCAAGTGTGGGAAGTGATGGTACGGTCACTAGCAGTTTGATGTACATCAGTTTAATCAAGAACAGAGTAAATCTTCAGACCCAAAATGACAGTTTGTCTGTACTGCATCATAACAGGCACATTATGAGCCCATGTGATATTAAACGTGTACTTTTTTATCTATCGTGAAGTTCAAAAGTAGCTTCTGAAGACACAAATGTGTGCCGGTACAGCTTGAACTTAAAGGCACAGTAGCATTTGTCCAGCAGTGACAATTCTTTGGGCTGTATCATTTCTGAAAGGTGTTTCAAGTTCAGAAGCATTACTGTAGTATTGCTGCTGTCTGTCATCTGAAAAAAAACTTGCCTTGAAAAACTAGTACAAAATTTATTTTTCCTTCTACAGTGTATTCATATGTTACAATTCTGGCTTTCCCAGTTTTGATATTTAATGTAAAATCAGAGTTTTATCTGCAGAACCAGTACTCTGTGCACTGTGCAGTGCTCAGTAAGTGGAGTGCCCATGTGGTGCACAGGAAAAACCAGACAACCACCACTGCAGAGGCCAGGATTAACCTCCAGCCTCACAGACAGCATTGTATAAGGATTTGGACTTGTTGCTGCAGTAGTGATTCCAGTAGCACTTTACTTCAACTCCACCATTTAACACAAAGGTGTATATCAACATTTAATAAATGGTTTACAACACAAGCAGATATAAGTGTTTATTAATGTATTTGCCAACAACTATAACTCCTCCTGTTGTTACCTAGAAACAGATAAAGAAGACAGATAAAACTAACAAACTAAAACTAAGCTGCATACATAATATAGAGACACGAGACATTTAAGATATGTGACATCAAATTCATCATTTGTATTTTGAATATTGACAATATACAATTATTTATTTGCATATAGAGATGTGGGACATGAAGTCTGTTACAAACAATATTTATTTTTGCAAATAGTAACCACTGGGTGTCACAAAGTTTCAGTGTCAACATTTTATACATTCATTTGCGGTTGTTGCAGTGTTTTTTGTGGGAATTTATGTTTTACCAGCCAACTAATACTTAACTGTTTACTAGTAATGTACTTACTGTATTTACTGTAATACGAGTACTTAATGACTATTCTGAGAGTGAACAGATGATGATGACTAAAGATTAGAAATTACTAAATTAGGCCTACTACCTCCTTTATTGTTTCCCAGACAGTTAAGTCTCTGTGCCGCTGATGGCTCTGTCCATACTGTACTTTATCCCATTCTTGTGAACCAGGAACATGTTGACAGAAATTCTTAAAATTTGGTACAAACATTGACTTGGACTCAAGGATGAACTGATTACATTTTGGCGGTCAGACATCAAAGGTCAAGGGCACTGTGACCTATTAAACACATTTTTAGATATAACTCAAGAATTCATATTCTAATTATGACAAAATTTCACACAAACTGTGCTGATTGTATAAATATTCTGTGCTGCTGGGTTGAACATGTGTGTGACGAATCCATGTTTCAGAATTTAGAGCTTCTTTGCAGCAGCGCCCATATTTGAAGCATTGTAGTCCACCACAAGCTCTTTGAGTTTGTTTTTTTTTTTTATTGCACTTCAGGTGGCTGTCGTTGCACCATGTGACCAAGCTCTGTATCAGTCACTATATATATTATATGAGTCTGGACAGACATGGATGGAAACTTGACTAGTGCACAGAGGCATACAACTGTGAGGCAGTAATTCTAGTTTAAATATGTATATATTTTTATATCACCCTGATATTAGATTTTTTATGCATGTGTTTGCTTGTGACTGAAGAGTTCTGAAAAATCTGACATTAAATTCTAATGTAATCGCTCTAATTTAATTAGAATCCAAACCCACGGCTCCATCTTCATCAGATATTAGTGACTATTTACCAAAGATAATGTGATACTCCATTCTCCACTACTAACTATTTAATAGCATTATTTCTACATTTTATTAAATAGTATTAGTTTTTCATAACAGATTTTGATTGAGTGCTATAACCGTATGATCGACATTTAGGTTTGAAGTAAATGAATTGAATCACTGTTTAATAGCAATTGTTGGTGCCTATTAAAATATGGCCAAAAGTGCTGATTAGATATGGCCCAGTTACATGGAAATTAGACAGCTAATGACAGGATGTTACACTGTTAAAGTCATTTACAAAACAAACTGTAACTAGTTCTGCACTAAGGCTGTGGAGCTTAAGACTAAACTGTAAAATAATGATCAAAGGATTTTGACATCAAGACAAGTTGGAAACTTCTACATAAAGTTCTCTATTTGTTCCCAGCTCAGAACAGATCCAATCAAGCAGGAATGAATGCCCTCATTCCTGCTTGATTGGATCTCCTGTGCCTAAAGACGGGAAATACTGTTTATATTCAGATTGTATCCACGAAGATAAGAGCCACATTCAGAATCAGTAACATAATGTAGTAATGTGGAAAAACACCCAAAAGTCTACCGCCAAAAGTTTGAGTCACCTGGGACAGGAACTATGTCCACATCCTTCTCCCAACGTATTGGTGGATTTAGCTGCGTCAAGGTTATCACAGTTAGCTAGAATAAAGTCGGAAGTTCGTCATTTCGCCTTCAGAACAAGAGCAAAAAGTATAGTGTGTAAAGGATAACCGTTTGAACTGATTGGAATTATCTTACTCTGATATTTCCGGTGTGGTTCTATTTTTTTCCACCAACTTGACACTTCACCACAGGATCCTCGGCTTCAAGGAGGAAAATGAACTTCCCAATGAAATGATATTGAAGTGTCCCACACTGTCAGAAACGAGTTTCGGAGAGGCAACAACTCAGAGCTTGTTTTGTAAAGTTTATGGCGGATGGGATGAAAGCACGACTCCAGAGACTCAACCTGTTTAACAGCAAACAAGAGCAGAAAGATGTAAGTTAGCTTTAGTTGAAAAGCTTTGTCGGTGGGGGTTAGTTCGCGTGTCATGCTAAGTGGGAAGTTAACATTAGCTAACGTTAACCGAGGTGGTTAGCGAGCATTAACATTAAGTTAGCTAAATTTGCGCAACCTGTTGTTCGCCACTTCTAAAAGTTAGCTGTCGGTAGCTATACGATCAGTCGTTACATGTCTAATAACGTGTTCTTTACTCATTATAGACGCAATATTATGTTCTCACCATCAATTATGGTATTATTTTATTTATTTTGCTAACTGCCTGGCGCACAGGTTTGTCTTTATGTCAGATATGACTCTTTGTTAGTCATAGTGCACGTAACGTAAGTGATCTTTATCATAGACTATTGCTTCTCTTCTCACTATGAAATGCGATGCCTGGCTACTGCAGTGGTTGGTCAAGTATAACGTTACCATAACTGGTCAAGAAGTTATGGGTGGAAAATTTAATCAACGAATTATTGCTGTGAGTGTGATAGTTGTAAATATTGAGGGTCACTTTGGTCTGTACAATGATAAAAGTAGCACAAAAACAAACAAGGTTTAGTAGGCCTATTGTTTATTTACTGCAAACCATTGCATGTGTGTGTGTGTGTGTGGTGAAGGTCAGAACAATATTGTAACATCTTAACCGCTATTGATTATGCCTTTTGTAGTAAAGTCTATTAAAGATAACACAATTATTTGATTAATTGATTGGTCAATCGACAGGAAATTAAGCTGTATTTTATAGATGTGACAAAAAACAGTGGTTACAGTTTCCCAAATGTGAATATTTGCTGGTCCTAGACTGCAATAACAGTAACTTTACCTTACCTGCCTTTAGGTTTTTGACTGTTAGTAGGGCAAATACCTTGACTCCTGGAATATAAGGTGGGGACTTTCCACCATTTCCTTACATTTGCTTACTAACTACTTAATTGATGAAATATTCTGCAGATTAATCAAATAATCAAATTAAATCACAGTCTCATTTGAAACCTGCACAGTGCATCATACTGGGCAGGATCTCTTATTTTTCTCCTATCTCCTTGAATGGATTGTGTTAAAACTGCTGCTTCTGCAAACAGTGGCTTACTGAGTGTCAGACCTTTTATAAATCTGACTACATGGAAATCCAGTCTGCTTAGCTGTTGGAAGCGCAAGTCAAATGTAGGTTTGAGTGAACGAGTGAGTGAGTCATGACGATATCACCTCCAGAGCCAATGTGCTTATGCTAGGACTTCACTCCTGGAACAGCAGCCAAGCCGTTTGTACGATGTATTAGTCACATAGTTTGTCTCGAGTTATCACTTCAGCAGTCTCTCGTATGGCTGGTTTCACACATGCACGCACACACACACACATGCCACCTTAAAACCTTGATTAGCCTCTGATTAAGTGATTGAGATATAATGTGTGACAAATATAGGAAATCTTCAAAAAAAACAGCTTTCAGTTTGTAGAGTTGTGATGAAAAGTACTGTATATTGGAGGTGGGGATGCTGAAGAGTGATATTTACTTTGTAAAAGATGTTGCTTGACAGAAATTCTCCTCCATCTCCAGAACGACTTGTTAAAAGAGTTGACATATAGCTTCCTCAGATAAAAGAAATGCTGCCTGTCTTTACTTTAAAAAGTACCCTAGGCAGCATTTTGATTAAGAATTTTGTATTTTCAAAATTGGGTTGATTGTCCAAATTGTCTAAGACAGACTGTACTGGTTGGATTTTTGAATCCCCCTTTTTCCATTCCTGCCATACTATTTTCTTGTAATCCCTTGGTCTCACATGCTTTTCCCTCCCTCTTCATGTGACACACTACGTGCGCTGTTGTAAAAATAAGCCTGTAAACTGGAGGCACCTTCCTGTCTCTGTATAACCGACGCTGACTGTGCCTGTCAGTTGACAGTCTGCTTTATTTCTATTTCTCTAGCAGTCTGTCTTTCACTTTGTTCCTTTGTTCATTCAATTGCTTTATCTGTCATCCTGTGAGCTTCTTTAAAGTCTCTTACAAGCTTCTGAGGTGAGAACATTGGGGTTATCTCTGAACCTTCCTGACCTACTTTATTCTTATCTCTTAGCTCTGACTCAGTACAGCACACAACAAGTTCATATTGGTTCCCTGTTATCACATTCAGATTTATCATCTCTGCCTCACTTGTCTTTGTGCTGTGAAGTGGTTCCTTAATCCTAATAGAGTGATGTCAATGTCTTGGACTCCCTTGTGGCTAACCATTTAAATCACCTAGTGACACTTCCTGCTCTACAACTAGTCCCCGCCCTTCAAAAATTTGCCCTTTTCTCTCTTTGGCGCTTCACTTTCTGTTAATAATGCTTTTCATGCGTTGTATGGCTCCTGGACTTTGAATGTTTGTGAGCTCTGGCTATGCTCCACAAGGCACAAGACCTGGACACATGACCATGGGAAGTGCAGAAGTGGGACTTTTTGCTGGCTCGTCATCATTGTTGCTGATTTTGAAGGCTGGCTGGCATGTCACTGGGTTTTCAGGGACATTCCTCTATAAGTTTTAAAATGTCACTCCTGTCATCTCTAGTCAGGTTTATAAATATCTATTTAGACTAATGTGGCAAATTTGACCGTCAGTTTTTCTTTTTCTTCTTTCGTCTTTGATTAAAATGGTGTATGAGAGTAATTTTCCTTAAGGTGTAGTTTGTATCCACGTTTTAATTATATAATTTTTTTAAATGTTTTGATAGATAATTAAAAGAGTATTGATGTGTTTTATCTTTCATCTTTGTTGGATAAACCTCTTGTCACATCAGCCTGCTTCTGTTTTATAAATGTCGGACTCATTGGCTGTACTGGAGTCCCTCATCCTTGTAAGAGGGAAACTACATAGTTTAGAAAGGAGCCAAATGTATCCAGTAGAAAGTATAGAAAGTTGGAGTCATGTAGACAAATCTAAAGAATACATTTGTGTGTTTGTTTTAACATAGTCTTAAAGATTACTAATAATTTTGTCCCTAACAGTCCTGATAACTAACTATGCCCTTCATATGGTACCCTCACCTTTGGCCTCTTTGGTCTCTTTGACAAACACTGAAAAGTTTATTTTGTTTAATGCACTGAATTGCAGCTTCTCTTTTACCGGTGGTACTTGTGTAACTTCCCTCTTTTCGAGGTCAGTACTACAGTAGTTCTATTTAATTCTAGCTTGGTGAGAGACTCCATGCTTTTTCAGTCTTGTTCCTCTGTGAGAGGCCAAGTCTGGTGTTACAGCCTGAGGCTGTGTCCAACTGCCTTCCTGTCTGAGATCAGCCTCATGTAAATGTTACACTGAACAACTGTGTGTTGTGTGTCTGTAGCTAAGGCTGCTCTCTGAGGAGCAAACCCTCTCTCTACACCCCTTCAATCCTATTAATCCTAAACTCCAAATCAGATGTGTCAGCTTTGTTCAAGCAGTCTATAAAAGGAAGGAAGTTTTAGGAAGGGGTCTAAAAATGAGAAATGTTGGAATAGGTAATCCCAGAATGGATGACTTATGATGATGGCATACGAAGAAATTAGTCTGTTCGTGATCATCATGGATGGAGAGGTCCATTGCATGCTATTAGTGACTACAGCCATCATTCCTGAAAGAAATAGTTGGCTATACGTTCCTTTAAGGATGAAACAAACAATCATTTTCATTATCGATTAGTAGGCTCGTTATTTTCTTGATTAATCATTTTGTCTGCTGTTTATAGTTGTTAAAAAATGCTCATCGCAATTTCTCAGAGCCCAAGTTGACACATTCAATTTGCTTGTTTTATCTTACTAACAGTTTAAAGCATCAAATCTTCAGATTTAAAAAGCTGGCAACAGGAAATGTTGCTCTTTTTGCTTTAAAAATGACTCAAATTATTAAGAAATTATCAAAATAGTTGCCAATCAATTTTCTGTTGGAAAAAAAAGACTAGATCGGTATTATTAAGAAAACAAATCCTCCTCCTCCATCTAAAAGAGAGGGGAGTGAGAGTAACTGCATGTGCAAGGACTAAATGTACCTGTTGGTTTAAGTGTTTCAGATAATCTTGCAGTGAAAGCAAAGGGAAGAGGAAGTGGTAGATTGAGGGGGGGGCAAGCAAAACAGAGAAAGGTTTGTTGTTAGTGGACAGATAGCAGATTCCAGTCTCATGCCGGGATGATTTAAAACAAGTAGAAACAAATCAAGAATATGAAGATTGTAAAGTGTCTATGATTGTATGG
This sequence comes from Hollardia meadi, assembly GCA_037974645.1. Taxonomy (NCBI): domain Eukaryota; kingdom Metazoa; phylum Chordata; class Actinopteri; order Tetraodontiformes; family Triacanthodidae; genus Hollardia; species Hollardia meadi. Next base: position 16,987 of record JBBPCS010000096.1, on the reverse strand, counting down.
GTAAAAAAATGGCACGAATGTCTATCCAACCTTCATCAGAGCATGCTCTGATGAAAGTCAGACAGGCCGAAAGCTTAACATTAAAGTGAAAAACTGCATAGAACTAAGGGTGCAGAAATCTCTGCTTTCAAATCAAAAGAGGGGAAAAGTAAATTTGGGCAACACTGTAAACACATGGTGGCCAAAGCTGTCATCAGTGGATATTTTCAGAATTTTATGTTGACAAAGTCTTTTATTTTAGTTAGATCATCTGCCCCCTCAAGCATTCAAGACATCAGGGTTGTGGGAAATAAAAAAATAGCTGTGTAAAGTAATGCATTAGTCATGGTTCAATATACTGCAGTTTGGCATCATGGGTTGATATGTTAGCAGTAGATAGTAGTAATAAAGAAATGTTTTTGAACTCCATGTATTATAACGGAAGAATCGCAGAACTCCACTGGCTGCTATGATGAACCTGCACTTTTTGTTGCAGAGCATGACGTATGAAAGTTGTAAATAAAGTAGACGCTGTGCAAATCACCTGTCAATCTCTCTCTCTCTCTCTCTCTCTCTC
>JBBPCS010000095.1:369068-401415 GCA_037974645.1 Hollardia meadi | reverse complement strand
GCTTTTGTCTGTCCTATGTTGGTGACATTCAGTTTCCCTTCCGGGGGATTAATAAAGTATTTCGTATCGTATCGTACATTCAGATATATGAGATAAGATTTCTGCCGCCATCCTGATACAATTACAGTAGGTAGAAAATTTAACTTGTAGCACTCACAAGCTTGACAAATGACATTTGCAAAACTCAGCTCCATAATCCATAGCTTAACAGCTTTCGACCTTTTGAACACAGCAGATTTGACATTTGTCTCAGAAGATGGAAATATTCACCAAACCTTGTTTATTTGTTGTTTATTATGTAAAAGATGCAGAAAGGCAGTTGTGTGCATATCCTGTTCTATGTTCAGGACGGAGAAGGATTAAGATTAAGAGGAAATGGAGAATTATCTGATCTAGGCAGCGACTTGTGATTATTATTTAATGGTTTGATCTTTAAAGTCCTTACAGATGCCTGTCACATAATTCTAAAGCCCAAGGTGACATTTTCAAATAGCTTTTGTCTGACAAACAGTACAAAAAATCCAGTTTACTATCACATGAGCAAAGATGAGAAGCAAATGGTCACAAATGAGAAGCTGGACCCAGAGAATGTTTGGCCTTACTGCTAAATGACTTAAACAATAAATCAGCCATTTAAATCTTCTGTTTTTCGACTCATTAAATAATTGACTATTTTTTTTAGAATCTTCATACAGGATTAAAACAAAACCTTCCATTTTTTTCTTACAAAGCTCAGGGAAAAGTGAGCATCTTCAGCTGATGTCAGCAGTGATGCTTCAGTGGCTTAGCTCGTTTGGTGTTTCTTGTCAGGTCTTGTGTCATCAACCTGTCTGAGACGCCTCCCAAAACAACTGTTTCTCATCCTGACCGCTGGGAATCTTGAGCCTGGTTTGCTTGACTGCATCTCTGCTTTGCATGCTCAGTGTGTGTGTGTGTCTGTGTGTGTGTGTGTGTGTGGTGTTGGGTGACCCTTCCTTGGCATTCCAGCCATTCCCCTGGTACCTGGGAACTGCTCTGTTCTCCCCCGACATGGTATTTTGAGGTCCTAAGAAGCAGCTGTCTGTGTCTCTGTCTGGCCTGGTCTGTAGACATAAAAATGTAGTGAGGCTTCATAAACGACTCTGTTTGTCTGTTTGTGATAATTCTGCCTCAGTCAGGCTCTTTTTGGGATTATGAAGACTTAAGTTAACACAGGTGTACGTAATTATGACAGGGAGGGGTGTGAGCTGGTGCTGTAGTCTGTGTTAAGCTGCAAGGTAGGCAGTTCTTCTCTCAATAACAACCCAGCGCTGTGGTTATCTCACATTTTACTGAGTCATGCTCACCTTGAGGATTTTATACTTGTTAGATGAACCACAAACAGCAAGATTATTTCCAATGGAGTGCAGCAGCGGTTCAAAGCCATGTTCAAAGCATTGCAAAGCAAAATGTTAAATGTATAAAATCACAAGTGTGTTCATTGTACAAAAGGAGCATGTGCTAAGGATGGATCAGCACACAGATAAACGGTGTCAGTATCTGAACAAAACTGGTAGTTTTGTTTATGTACTAATGAACACAAGGCCATCACTTTCTCATTATGAGCAAAGGGGTCCTACATTAATATGCCATTTTATGCCAGACAGTTTTGTTTTTCACTTGATATTTGTATTTTTATTGTTCATACATTTCTGTCACAACCAAACTCTTAGGTCATGACAAGGAAAGTGGAAAAGAATAAAGTGAGAGAAGGAAGACTTGGGATGTCTAATCTTACATCTTACATATATGTTCTTTATGGACTGCCAGTAGCACCCAGTGGCACTATTGTATTCTCCACTCAGTGGAACCTAAAGGGAGACACAAAAACAAGTATACCCACATAGTACTGATGAGGCAGTATTTTTGTGTGTCGAACTCTTAATAAATAATAAGTCAATACTTTTTTTCCTTAATTTTAACTTTGATGCTTATTTAGGCATGAGTGATCTTTCTCTCCCACTCTGTATTGATCCAATCAACACAAAAATGAGTCAAGTTAGAAAATGACAGTGATGAAGAGAGACAGAGAGAGAGCTAGCATAAAAACAAAAATTAAATAAAAACTGAAATGTAACTTAACTAACTAATGATTACTTATATTAAATAATATGTACTTTTGTGAGGTGTAAGGTGACAATGCCTACCTGTGCTGATGACCTACTGTACCTCAAAATCAGTCAAAATCGTTTTTTGGTGTGTGTGACCGTGATAGATGAAGAAAATGTGGTGCACAGACTGTGCCAAATAGGCTTTAAAGTTAAATAATGTTTATGCTGCTTTATTTGCCAAACCATATCATGGCAGTCATGGCACAGTGGTAAATTTTCTGGTGCCAGTCAACGTCCCTTAGTGGTTTGTTTAAAATAGTAAAAACGGTCATTTTTTAAATTAGGAAAAATAAGAAACTTTGTTATTTTTATCATTAAGTAAAACTTAATTACATGTATACCTCTCAGAAAGCAAGAAATAATAATTATAATATGCCTGAAAGAAATATACCAATCGGACACAACTGTAGGGTGTCATTGATGTCAGTGTTTAAAAAGTTCCTTTTTTGTACATTTTATTATTTCAATCTCTAAACAGAATCCAAAGGTGGTTTCCTATAGATTTTTTAAATGCCACAAGTATCTGTTGAATGTTCTGCATGTGAAAATGTTTCTTGGGAGCCACTGATAAGTCTGACTGACTGTCTTTGGATGAATATCGGTAACGTAATGTAATACGGCTTAAAGTCAAACCAAATGTGATTTCGCTGTACTGAAGCACCAACTGCTATCATTCTCTTTAACTTTCTAATGTTAGTTTGCTGTTCTTGGTCGGGGTGCTAACAGATTGTGTGTGTGTTTTATTTGCACCTTGGCAGGGGGAGAAGAATGCTGGCTTTGACGTGCTCTACCACAACATGAAGCATGGCCAGCTGGCAACCAAGGAGTTAGCCGAGTTTGTCCGCGAGAGGTAAGGTTTATGTGTATTTGTGAATATCTGTGTGGGAGGTGTTGCTAGTGATCGGTGGAGGAATTCTACACTCTTGACTCTGTACTTGGAAAGGAGGAAGAGAGATTGTGCCAAGGTTGGGTAAATGGGTAGAGATTGTAAATGAAGAGTTTTGAAAGTCATGTCTTGTTGTATCTAAAAAGGTGTTCATGATCAATGCTGTTTCAAAGTCCCGTCAGCAGAATGTCTTTTAACTAGAAGGGTACTCAGAGAGCGCATACCCCCGCCAAGGCCAATAGTCCACTCTTCCATGATATGCAAATCAGCAAGCGCAATGCCTGGATATATTTTCCAAAACTATTATAATTATGTCTAAATCATTACTTACATGTGTTTTGAGAAAATTGTGTTGTTACAATTGTGGCAATGTTACTATTATACCGGTTCTCTCATGAAACACCGACCCTGAGTGCTCCATAACAACTGCTTTCTGTATCGAATTTGAGCAACTACATGTGGAGGCACCCCAGAGGATTACTGGTACCTGTGAATGTGGATTGTGATATATAGTCATCACATTTCTATAATTGGCTTTGTTTAGTCACTATTGAACTTTACTACCATCTACTGGATTTTAAGATGTATGGCATTTATTCCGCCAAGGCCAAATGCCCCATCTTGTAATGTTAACAAAAGTGAAAAATAATTCATGTGTCCGCCCTGTGATTTGGATCCACTCCAAAATGATATGTTCTTCCTTGGCCCGGGCTACAATCTTCCACCAAATTTTATGAAAAGTAGGCCAGTAGTTGTTGTTTTTTTTTGTAGTCCCGCTGACAAATGAACTGAACCGAAAACATAACCTCCTTGGCGAGTCTTTGTTAAAACTCAGCTCTGCTCTCTGACCCCCATCCTTACAACTGTGCTACTTTTGAAGTACACTATCTCTGTAAAACGCACACCAAATCCTGAATAGGTGGATTATCCCTGGGCTTTTTGTTCTTAATTTTGTGGAAGTTACTGCCCAGCTGAATGGGATAATTGTTTTCTTGTAAGGATAGTTGATCTTATAAAATATTATAGGGGCTAATATGAAGCAGGATTCTTATTCCTTCTATCGGCACTTAAATGCTCTTATCACTGAAGAGAGAAAGGTAAAAGGGCAATTGGTCTACTTAAACTGTGAAAAGCAAACTTGTATTGATAACCTGCCCAAGGAACTATTGAAACTACCTTATTTATTTCCAATTTAGGGAATCTTTTCATTATTTGTTTTTAAGTACAGCTTGGCTCTCTGTGTTTGGCATAAATCTATGATAAAAAAAAATCCAATCCCAAAGTCTCAAAATAATGATCCTAGAGTTCCTTTGAATTATAAGATAATATAAGATAAATCTTCTCAATTGTGTTTATAGCCTGTATTCTACTACTCTTAATAAGCGACTGTATTGTTACTTGGAAACACTTGGTCTGTTGGTAGATGAACGAAATGGCTTTCAAAAAGAACAGCTTGTATTGACCACACATATTCTATATCTACAATAGTACATGCTAGTTAATTTTCAGAAAGCTTTTGACTTCATAAATTATGACCTTCTCAGTATCAAATTACTAGTGTAGGTCAGTCAGTTTCCAACCCCATTTGGTGTAAAACAGGTGGACATGGCCTCTCCCTCGCTGTTAGCCATCTATATAATATAGTAGTGGAAATTAAACAAGCAGCTTTTGGCATCAAATTAGGTGACTTACCTGAAATCAAGAACCCATTGTTTAAAAATTACTATGACCTTTGAGAGGTAAATCTGCTATTGTTATTATTGTGCCACCGTTATTATTGTAACACCACTGAAAGCTTGAAATGGCTCATCAGTCATACCTAAGGGGCAGTCTATTAGCTAATTAAAACGTGTCTTCTCAAAATGGGTAGTCTGTTATATTAACTACTCTGTCCTCTAATCAGTGATTAGCAGTGAGCAAATTGAGAGGAATAATGGGGTTCCCACAGGGGTTTGTGCTCTCACAGCTGGAAGTTGAAGCACACAGAGTGCACTGTCAGACCAGTGATATAATCCTCCTGACATTGATTCAGAGTGCCTGTGCACATTCCTCGCATGGGGAAATTCACTTATCTGCTTGGACAGAAGCCGACAACAAATCAGGAGTGAAAAAATGAAATGGGGGCACTGTAGGTAAAATAGTGTGTGATCCTGCTGGGTGGAGGAAAGGCAATTGTGTTGAAGAGTTTCCTCCATCTTTCTTTCTCTCTCTCTCGACTTGCCTGATAGGTCATTTTGATGTAAGGCATATTATAAAACACTCAGTTTAAGTACCTAACAACTCCAACCACATTCCCAAGATTTCTCAGTAACTGCATGTAACATGAGAAACTTATTTTGCTACTATTTTGACTATTTTAATGAGAATTGTTACGCCTATTTTTCACGCAAAATTGCCATACGTTACGTAGTGCCATCTTCTTTGCCTTATATAATCTCTTTCAGTTTTGGACTGTTATTCAGACAAAACAAGACAATTAGAAAATGTTACTTTGGGCTTTAGTAAATTGTGCTGTGGACTTTTTTTTTGTTTGTTGCTATTTTCAGACATTTTATGGATCAAATGATGAATTGATTCATGGATAAAATAATTGATTAGTTGATAATGAATCTAATCGTTGGTTGTATCTCTAAATTAATTAATTAGTATCAGTATGGTACTCAAAGATCATTTTCACAGCTGTTGAATTACTCTTATTCAATTTCTTATCAACTTCAGCATCGCTGCTCAAGAGTGATGGTGTTTGTTTGTTTCTTTCTCTGCTTTCAGTGGCAAGTCGTTCTGTTCACCCTCAGGATATTTGGATCAAAGCTCCTTCTTGCTTTCTCTTCAGGGGCTACAGATGGTTATTAAACTTTTATGTCCATGCCTCGAAAAACAAGTCAATTTTTCATTCAAATGTGACTTATTGCAACATTTACCCAACATGGATGAAAATGAATGTGTAGCTAACTGACTTTGGTGGTGGATGCCCAGAGTTTTGGCTGACATAAGCACTAGATAGAGAACTTATGAGACCATTAGCAGAGTCGATAGCATTGTGAAGAAGCATAAAGGCTATTTAGAAGAATTCTCATTTTAAAGAATGCACACAACATTACTCTTCCTGTCATGCTACTGGCAACATTAGTAGAGCAACAAAAAGAAAGAGGCGTGCCTCTTCTGCCACACACACACGCGCGCGCGCGCACAGGTAGTCCTAAATTACAGTTATAATATTGCTAATTCTGCTAACATTAATGTATGTGTTATTTTTTTCAGTGCTGCTATTGAGGAGACCTACTCCAAATCAATGAGCAAACTGGCCAAGATGGCCAGCAACGGCAGTCCACAGGGGTGAGTACTGCCATGTAAACACGGCACACTACAGTAACGTCCTCATTCCCGTTACTACACTTGAATTTATACTGTTGGCAGGTGTTTGTTACTGTAATTATACATGTAAAGGTCATATGGCTGCATATGAGAAATGAATGAGGACCATCTGCATCACCAAATGTCCACATTTATGATTAAAATGATGCCCTCTCCAGTATTTAGCTTATGTTGTTTAATACATGTGTTGAATGTTATATGACAGATTTTATTTAAAATAGTAAATGTAGATACTTGTAATAATGATGAAAAGTGCTACAAATAGTGCTAATTGATATACATGTAAGGGATGGCACCATGACGGCTAGAGTTGGGAAGTTTGGGTTATTGCACTGCGAAATGCATTTTGACATGGCATCAGTTAATGTTTTTGTTTGTTAGTTTGTTTGTTTAACAGAGTCTTGGAAAAGTGATTTTAAAACATCTCCACAATATGATGTTAGAAGAAATCTAAAATGAAAAGAGTTTGAATCTGCAGTCTCATGATGATTGTTGATGCTGATGCTTGTGTGTGTATTTCCCAGGACATTTGCTCCCATGTGGGATGTGTTCAGGGTGTCTTCAGACAAACTGGCCCTCTGCCACCTCGAGCTAATGAGAAAGATGAACGATCTCATCCGGGATATCAACAAGTACGGAGAGGAACAGGTCAAAATTCACCGCAGGGTATGTACCTGAAATAAGAAGTGTCGGATGTTTTACCACTATCCTGACAGAAGACGGGCTTATTTTTGTGCCTGTGTCTGTAAACAGAGACTCAGAACTTATTTCTCGTAACTTGCCCTACATCGAGCCTTTGTCATCCTGATCTAATTTATCTCACACAAAATCCAATTACTGTCTTCTCCTTTCATGGTAATTGCTGCAGTTTCTCTGAAAGTATCAAGTACAATAGGATCTCTACAGTGTGTCCATGTGTTGTCTTTTTGTGTGTGTGTGTGTGTGTGTCACCCAGACAAAGGAGGAGGTGGTGGGGACAGTGGAGGCTGTACAGGCACTGCAGGTTCAGAACGGTCACCTTCAGAAGTCAAAGGAGGGTTACCATGCCAAGTGTTTGGAGCTGGACCGACTGAGGAAGGAAGGAGCTCCACAGAAAGAACTGGAGAAAGTTGGTCACCAAAATCTCTGTTTTCAGCCTTGTTTTATGGAAAGTTTAAACTTTGAACAGAACAGAAGCTTGATTTAGTGTCCTATTAAAGAGAATATATGGGTTGGTCGACACAAATTGGGGAACAAAACCTTTTTTTCCTCACTTACCTCTTGTTGTGTCTAGCCCTGCAGATACTTTCTGTTTTATTTGTTCAGGTGAGTTCTCTGCCTCCACCCCAGTACAATGAAAATCAATAGGATTTAAATTGTGGTGCTGATGGCATCGAAATTTTTTGTTTTTGTAGAAAATATTTCTAAATTTCCCCTATTTAAGCTACCTTGAACTCAGCAGTTTCTCCGGTATTTTCACATTAAAAATTGTGTAGTATTCCCTTTATAGGTAGGCAGGCTTTTAAAATGAAACTCACCAGGAAATGTGGAGATTTGACAGTAGTTTAACATCGATCAGGAGTATGACAAAGATTAAATAAGTGATCTTAATTAGAGTATGAAAACTTTATTTCTGTTAAAAGTAGAAACCCAGAGCAGTTTAAAAAATGCACCAAGTAAAGATTCACTTACTAAGTTTGTTACGTACTTTATGGTCATTTAAAAAATTTTAATGGTTTTATTCCTTTGCTACAACATAATATTAGTGCCAGTGTGAGTGAGCCAGACAAAAGAACATACTTTGAAAATGAACAGATAACCTTGAAGTGAGATGATTATGAAATAGTGTTTTTTATATAAATAATACGTGGAATTTTTAATAGTTCATTTCAGTGATATTTGAATTGATACATTCACAAGAGTTAGAAAAAAAAGTACTTTGACCCAGATTTCTTAATCTCACAATTCATAAAAGTCATTAGTCACAAAGCACAGCAGTGCATAATTTGTAAATTTGTATTAAAAGTTTATTCAAGTCCATAGCTGCTCCATGTGTGGACTGCTGGATGTGAACTGGAACTTGATGGACTGGATTCAGTCTCCTGCATCCATATTTTCTTCATAAGCCCTGGGATGTCATGTGATTAATGTATTTTTTGTGACCTTAAAAGCCGTCATACACTTGTTTCTTGTGGTCCACTCTTGGGGCACGAGTGTCTGTTGTACTGAGGCCAAGTTAATTAGATTTATCGTCTCTTGACAATTATGGAAAACAACATTTCCTAACTGCACTGCTCTTAGACCTCCACTCTGTGAATAAACTGCTGTTATTGTTTCACGTATACAGACTCGATACTGAATGCAATAGTTGTAATTGTGGGGCAGAAAATTATTCCCATTCAGTCGCTGAGCTATCCATTTTTATTTCAGGTTTGTGAATGAGAGTCCCAAGCTGAAGACCATTATTTTCCTTTTCCTTCTCACTAGGCGGAGCTGAAGTCTAAGAAAGCGGCCGAGTCTTTTGCGCTGTGCATCGAGAAGTACAATCGCGTGGGAGGAGAGTTTGAGCAGAAGATGAGCGAGTCCTCCCAGGTCAGCTCTGACTACAGCTGGGCCAAGGGCCACTTTTGTTTCTCTGTCTCCCACCCTCTGATGTGATGTTTTATGTATTTTGTCTTCTCTAGGGTGTTATCTTTCTCCTTATCTCTGTGACTCACCCTCTCTGTAACCTCCCACCATATGTGAACTCCATCTTATTCTTTCATTTATTTTCCTACATCATGCCTTCCCCAAAAATTTAAACCTCAACCCCAGGACTCCTAAGCACCCACCCACTCGTGCGCACGTGCACATCCTGCACCCCGCTTATTACCTTTATTCACTGCCTCCACACTTCCATGGTTACTGCTGCTGTTTCTATGGAAATCATCATCAAACCCCAATGAGTGTGTCTGTATTTTGCATTTGAAATGATGACAGAAGTCCTTGTGATTGATTATCTCTTGTAAAAGCTTTGAGGAGGAAAGATCTGGTCATTATTGTGAGGGCCTATGTGGTGCCTGTGTCAAAAGACCGAAGAAGAAATGGAGGAGCACCAAATAAATAGCAGATCAGTAAATAAGAGACCGAGGTGCTTTTTATCAGACATGAAACTAGAGGAGATCACAAGAGAAATTCTTGCTGCACATTACTGCGCCTTATGAATATATTTATATTCTTTGGTGTAAAGCTCATGAACAAAACACTCTTTTTACTCTGTTTTTATTGAGGACACAAGCAAAACACACCTCATGTTTAGTGCTTTTTCACTTTCTGATATAATAATGTTGTATACATATGGGCTATACATCGCTTATACACATTGGGAGTTCACCATCAGCAGACAGATTTGTTTGAATTCATTCAACAATTACGTATCTACTATCACACAGTCCTGTGTCTCTATCCTCTTTCAAGATCCTCTTTTTCAGGCGGTCTTGCTCCTGTTGCACCAGATTGTATTTTGACAGCCTTCACACTGGCCCGATAGAACCGAAATGCACCAGGATTTGTTTAAACCAAAGTGTAAAAACATCCTAAAATACTATTTCAAGTTTCAGGAAGAAAGCGGTTTCTGTTCAGACTTATCCACATATAAGAGTTTGCAGTAAAACCTGGAGTAGTGGCACAGGACAAATGGGAATGAAGTGCCCTGCTGAACGCTGACAGGAGTTGCAAAGAGTCAGCGGATTTTGCCCAGTTAATTGGAGAAAAGAAACTCACCTCCAGAACAAACGGATCCAAAATGTATCTGTTTAGTAACTTAAAGAAACATCTGTCTTTACTAGTAGATGTAAATGTAAAATGCAAACGCAGCTTTCATGTTGTTGGATGGTTTTGAAAGGATTTAATTACCACAAAGGGTCAACGAAAGATGTCAACACACACAAGAAAGATGGGTTAACTGACAGCGGAGTTTTGAGGTTCACATGCTAACAGAGTTTTTCTTTTTCTTCACCGTGCCGTGGGTACGTGTGCATGTTCGTGTGAGTAGAAGTTTCAGGAAATCGAGGAGGCCCACCTGCGGCAGATGAAACAGCTGATCAAAGGTTACTCCCACTCCATAGAAGACACCCATGTTCAAGTGGGGCAGGTATGTCGTAGCTGACAGAAAGACGCTGCTCTGCCATCTGTCTGTACTCACAAAGACGGAGGTCTTTCTTTATTCTCAAAGTATCAGTATTACTGCAAGTGGATTCGCACAGCATTCTGTACACATTTTTTTGCATTACGTCTGATTATTTTACAGCCTGGTTCTTTCAGAGGATTTCTTTTATAAGATTGGTATTAGTTATTTACAATTGAACATGCTTGCAACAAAGCTTGCTTTACTGCAAAGTAAAAAAGAAAAAAGAATATACTGTAGATTGAGCTGGTAGATGCGATAAAATAATATAAATCACACTATATGCTCACTCATTTATTCTATCAAGTCAGCTTAAGTCTGACTTTATAGGTTAAGTGTACTCCATCCACTTTGTCCAAATTTTTCTTTTTGGACTTTGAAGGAAAATGACAAACTTTCCATAATATATTTTTCATACATTATTTCTGTCCATTCATCAACAGTGCATGGCTCTGATTTTAGCCACTTTTGCTGTCAGATGTATTTGTACCAGTTTGATGTCATTGATATTCCATCCTTCAAAATATAGATATTTATACAGTATCACATTTAAAAGGGATGTCAACTCTAAATACATAATTCATATGGTTATGAATGTCCTGCCAAAGAGGCACAATTATTCTATATATTTGTATGAAACTGTCATCAAAAAAAATTATTTTGTCAGGCTAATATTGGTGTCATGTCTAGTCAAAGCTCATTGTGATAACTAAGCAACTTCGTTCTTCCTGTCAATTGATTGATGATGTGAAAACACAAATAAATGATCACTGTGGTGACGTAAAAATGTTTTTACCTTTTGTAATTATTAACAACACTATTATGATTTCCAATATGGGCCCTTGTGTCATCTGCAGGTATTCAAGAGTTATGTCTAATCTAACTAGGGCTGCCACTAACTATTATTTTCATGATCAATTATGAACCTCCTGATCATTTTCATGATTAAAAGACATTTAAGAAGCTCACACCAACAAATGTTTGATGTTTTTGCTTGAAAAATGACTGAAACAATTTATTGATTATCAAAATAGTTTGATACTAATTTTCTTTCGATCGACCAATCGATTAATCAATTAATCGTGATGGCTCTAAATTTAACACTTCCTGTGCAGCACTGCAGTTTCATGCCAGTGTTCACCAACAGTACACTTGAGATCAAAAGACTCTAATACTACCTGCTTTTTACAGGACCATTCTTTTCTGCTCTGCTGCAGGTTCATGAGGAATTCAAGCAGAATGTGGAAAACATCGGCATCGATAACCTAATTCAGAAGTTTGCAGAGCAGAAGGGCACAGGCAAAGAGAGGCCAGGTACAGGTCGCTCACCAGGATGAATGTTTGGAGTGAAATAAAAGCATGAACACACATCTTAAGCAGCTTGCATAACAACAGAAATATGAAAACACAATACAGTATTGCGGAGGCAGAATAATTCATAGTGACACAATACAACAGTGAGTGGAAGTGTGCCAGTGTGCATATATTGGGGTTTGTATGTTTTCTGAATGCGTTTCATTGTTATCAAACCGCCTGCTGTCTGCAGCTCTAGTTGGTTTTGAGGAGTACATGACAGCTTTGGCACCTGAAGGTGGGAAGAAGAGTCGAGCAAAAGCCTTCAGGATCCCCGGCCTGGGCAAGAGGGACAAGGAGCCAGACTCTACGTGAGTGCATGCACAAATGCTGTTTTCTTCAATCCTGATCTTATAAAATTGAATCCTGGTCTTCATTGTTTGCTATATGCTTCAGTCCAAGTTACATCTGAATAATGAAAGCAAAATACATATGTGTTTCTTTTGTATTTGCAGAGACTCAGCGGTGACGGAGGCACTAGTGAGTATCAGATATAATTCACATTCAACCATTGACTCAATTATCAGCTTCCTCTGACTCCTAAAGCTGTGAGAAGAGTGTGTGTTTTTGGGGATGAAAAGCAGAATTGTATGTGTTTGTGGAATGAAGGTGAGCTGGAAACCAGTGTGTGATAATGACTGACGGTGTGGGGTTTCCCACGTTTATTCTGGTCCTTCTGAGAAGACGTTTCTGAGATACTCTGGCAGTCAGAGAGGAAGTGTGTGTGTGTGTGTGTGTGTGTGCGTGTGTGTGTGTGTGTGAGAGAGTGTGAGTGTGAGAGCGAGAGAGAGCGTTGCCAGACAGCCATCTAACAGACTGATGTGGAAGCAGAGAGTAAACAGCAGATCACAGAGCCACTGAGCTGCTATTTTACACTTTCAAGGGCATTAAGTTTCTGACTGTAGTGTGAAAGGTTTTAGTAGTGTTAGCAGAGTTCACTTACTTAAGAGTGTACATGTATTGACACAGACCAGACAGGTCCACCTTCTAGATTGAACATTATAATAGCAATTATTTAAAGAAAAGGGTCTAAGGACAGAGGGTGTCATGCACTGTACAGATTGTAAAGCCAACTGAGGCATTGCAATTTGTGATTTTGAGCTAATAAATAAAATTGACTCGAGTTAACAGGTTAAACCAGAAAGCAAGCAAGTTTAAAAATTACTGCCCTCAGATTGGCTGGATCATTTGTCTGGGTTTACTCATGTCTATTATTTTGAAGATCGGATCACTGTAGCAGAAAACAACTGACATGTATCTACACATCCTGGATTGATGAGATGATTTAAAGCAACCTTAAAGCACACTGTTGGTGATAACATGTTTAATGTACAACAGGTGTAGTTGGTCACTGACTCACACACACCATTTAACATTTGAATTGTCTGTTTATCCACTCACACGCTCTAATAGAAAGCTCTCAGTAGAACATGTACTGTAGGCTGCAGTGCTGAGTTTCACAGTATGACAAAACACTTCTGTGTGTCAAATAGCTGGCTGAAGTGCCATTTGTCTACATGTTGCTGACCCAGCTGGTGTCTGACTCCCTCGCTTTCTCCTGTGTCTATGTGTGTGTGTCTGTGTGTGTGCGTGGGCGCACATGTGTTCCCATTCATATAGAATTCACCCCTGGAAGTCGATGATGAGGGATTTGTCATCCGAGCCGACAGCACTCAGAATGATATCCTTCACATGCACATGTTCAGCCAGGATAACTCACACCATAATATAATATTACAACTTTTAACCTTTCTTTCTTTAATTGATACTTGTTTATAATCATTCTTTATTAGCTTTTTTGAGTTATTCTTAGCTTAATCGAGTTCCAGGTGTTTTTCCGTCCCAAATGCAATTACAAAAGAGTGACAAATGAAAGGAAAAACAAGGGTCTTCAATGTTCCTTCTCTGGAACTTTTTTGGATAGATAATTCCACCAAAGAATTCGGTGTAAGAGGAGGAGAGTGCTGTCCAACACATTTCTTTATCATTTATCTTTTTGCACATTGCACCTTGGACCTCATTATTTATTGATCTGTTGATTTTAAATTATTCGCCCCTTTGATTTGTAGTTAATTTGGATCATTTTGAAGAGATCTGTTGTCACTTCACCATTTTCTGTTGATCAAAAGCTTAAATATTAAATCCACTTTGATTTAATGTTGTAGAAGAATAAAACATGAAAACCTCCTGCAGGGGTGAATACTTTTGATAGGCACTGTATTTTCTGTGAATCTTTTAGTCTAAAATATGAACAAATTTTAACAAATGCCCATCACAGGTGATGACTTGACCATCAACCACAGTGCCCTCTGGTAAAGTCTGGTCAGGGACCTTTGTTTCATGTTATTTCCCTTCTTTTTCCACATTTTTGCCGTTGATTCTCTAATAAGGACATAAAAACTAAAACCCTCCAAAAATACTTTAAAAAGTAAAAGTATTCACTTGTATGAACCAGAGAAAAATAAGCAACTCATTGCTGAAGCTGTAATCTGTAAATATTTTTACTCAATGATTTCAGTGATTTTGAGCATTAATCACATCTGTACGGAGCTAAAACAAACATGTGAAACGCACCATCTGTTGAATGAAAACTAGGAGCACAACTGTTAAAACACCAACTGGAGCCGTCATTAAATTCATCACATCACTTCAGTAGCAACACCCACATATTTCAGATTCATAAAGATGCCTGGAGGGTATCACAAATTGACTCCCTCACATTATAGACAAAATTTGTACTAAATTAAATCGCAAATGCTGAATAGGCTCTAAAACTGCCACTAACTGAGATGGAGTTTTTAAATGAAGCTTAATCACAAGCCAGAGGTGAAAGGTAGGGTTTAACCAATTTGTTCGTACAAACACCTTCAGTCATGGCCTCATTAACTTTAGAGCCAAACAATTATAAAGACATTTAACCTATTTGTTAGTGAAAATAAACAACTGCCCCCCCCCCCCCCCCTCTTTAAATAAAGACGAGCTAAGACTTGCCGTTCACCAGCATGTGATATGAATGAATTGTTCTCCTAACCTGACACTCCATGTACCGACTCTTCAGCCCAGATCCATTTTTCAGTGGCAGCGCTCAGTCCTGACAGCAATAACAGCCCCGCCTGCTCAGAATAGATGGTTCACTGACCTAGAGCCTGTTCACATCTGACCACAAGTGGACGGCTCTGAGTCACTCAATTCACACTTGGCATTAACATGCATCTCCAGGTGCATCTCGAGTGACCACCGTTTTTTACACAAAGAAAAAAATAACGTAATGTCTAACATTTGCTGAATCTACAAGAAGGCCCAAATAATGAAGAATGTGTCATAGACAATGAATAGAAGTCGCGCACATCTAAGAACCATATTAAGGCAGGTGCTGGACCGATATGAGATTAAAACGTGAAAACATGAAAAAGGTCCGCACACTGAAGCTCCCTTAAAGTGCAATTTATTACACATCCACAAGTGATTTTTCCAGCTCATGCTCTTCTTCAGACTTCAAAAGAGTCTGAAGTCTGAACTTATTCATGTTTTTCAAGTCTGAGGCATCGACCCACGGGGGACAAAGAAGCAGCACATTTACACGTTCACCATCAATAAAAGCACTTCCACGTGCAGCAGAATCAAATAAAAGAGGAAGGGGAGGTGACTGTGGTTGGGGTTTATGTTGCAGCAGGAAGTGGCAGCCCTTACCTCCAGCACACTCTGCGGTGCCTCTGGTTCTATTTGTGTGTGTTGCACTGCACTCTGCTTGCCTGCACTTTTTCTCTGCTGTCCTGATTTAATCTTACAGTGAATCAAGGAAGTCAAAGTATTTGTCCAAATCATATTATTCACAGATGAGCAAGGGTAATAAAACGCTGCAGCTGCTGGTTTGTAATGTATTCCCTTGCTCTTTTTTTTTTTTTTTTTTTTTTTTTTACCTCATATTAGTTTGGTTTTTGACTGTTGTTCTCATTGGAGGTCTGAAATGACCTGAAGTCTAATTGACAGTATTTTACAATTGCTTTTGGCTCAATATTTGAATTTTTAGTTTTCAAAATTCTCCAAATGTTGTGCTCTTAATTTTGTCCTCAAAATCAAACACAAAATGAAAACAACTTTATCAAATTCATTTATATCATCACACAGTACATTTATCAGGGCATCAAAACATTGTGCTTATATTTTAAAATAAAACAATCACAATCAAATAATTATATGTTTCAGTAACTAATTCTCAAGATTTTACAAGCAGCAGCAAGAAAATAAGTCTAATTTATGCAGAAGTCAATGATAACATCATGTCGATTAAGAACAACTTCTGGAAACTTTCATTTTATTTATTGAATTATGCCGTTTACTGTAAATGTAGGAAATGAATTCAAGAGTCTGATCTTAAACTGCTGTCCATCCTACATCCATACCAAATAAAATGAGGAAGTTTGTTGTTATCTAAGAAATCAAACATTAGATATTAAGTTATATTTTAAGTTTAGGCATCTAAAATACATTTAAAATACTGTAATCCTTTGAATCATAAATCAGTACAGAAAATTTACACTAATATACAGTAACAGACAATAATGAATGAAACTCTCTTTGGAAAGGCCTATAACGCTTTCTTCTCTTGATGTGCACTTGCCAAACAGCATCACTCCTTCCTTGTTTCGAGTATGAGCTTGTTCTCCTTGACTACCCCCTCCGTCTGTACGCTGCTCTGAGGAGAAGGAGAACAACTTTTACTCCAGCGACTCGGACTTTGATGACGAGGAGCCCAAGAAGTTCCACATCCAGATCAGACCGGTCGCCAGCAGCAATCGCAGCAACTCTGCTGCCACAGAGAAAGAGCTGAAAGCCACCGTCGGAGCGCTCACCCTGCCGCCCAACAGAGGGGTCCGGCAACAGGTTGTGCTTGTTTTGTTTTTTTCCTGTCGTGTTCATATGTTTTTCAGGATTCCTGACACAAACATTTTTTCCAAAACACTCAGAAATCTAAAACTCTGTGGTAAATATTCTAAGAGCAGATGTCCCTTACTTAGGTAATCCCTTGGCTAGGTCTACTCCCTGAAGCAGCTCGGGATATAACAAAGTGAGTGGACCTCACTTCTAGAGTATTTACCTCAAGTACTGTGAGAATTCATCTCCAACGTCAAATCTTAACCACAAAGGGGAAAATTAGTCAGAATTTTCATCATGCCATGTATTTACAATAGATATTAGCACGTTACATGTTTAAGGATAATCCTTTCAATATTGTCTCATATTTTTTTTGTTTTTATTGATTAATTAAAAATTCCCATGTAAAAAAAAATAAAAAATCTAAACCAACAAGGAAGTGATTGTTTCAACATGTTTTGTGTGTAGTCAAAGCCCGACATATCTTATTCATCCTCTCATTCACCAAAAACGATTAAAAACACATCACTGCTCCACTGGGTGACATTTTCCTCCATTATGATAAACATGGCTGCTGTTTAATATTCTGACTCAAAGTAAATACTCACAAGAGCACCAAATTCAACTACATTTCCAGCTGAAAGGTCCCGTTTACTCCCGTTTGACCAACTAGAAACTAGATTTTCTTTGAGGAAATTACTACTTTGTCTTCATCAGTATGATGACCAGTATGACCAGTGGGTTTAAAGCCACAGACAGTATGGGGGAGGTCAAACTGATTCATTGCTCCTTTTGGTCCCTTTTATGGGACATTCTGACAGGAAGAAAAATATTGAACCATCCTGTTTCTTTACATGAGTCTGCTATATTGACCAAATCTGTCCCCCTCTCTTGACTTTCAGGTGTCAGTAAAGCGACATCTCTCCAGTAAGTTAATTCAAATGTGAAATATACAGCATGTTGTCGTTCTTCCTGTCTGTAGTGCGTCTGTAGCACAGACTTCTGATGTCTTCTGTTGTGTCTCTGCAGGAAACTCAAGTACTGCAGGTGGTCGCTCAGAAGAGGGTGAAGGTGCCTCCCACAGGGGTGAGTCTGTCTGTCTCTCTCTCTCTATCTCTATATCTACAAATGAGAGCGCATTGAATACATCACCTTGGGCTCTGGGAAAATACGAAAATATTAATTGATTACAGTCTATAGAAAATAATCAGAAGATGAATCGTAATGGAAGTAATTATTAGTTACAACCTTAATTTTATATCAGTCTGTACTTTAACGACAAGATTATCATCATCAAGCATTGAAGTCTGTCATGTTGTGCATTCATACCTGTATCTGGCATTTAAGCTTCTATCCTTTCTTTAATTTTGTGGTTGTAAATCAAAAAGGATGAAAATCATTTCTCACACACGCTCACACTCAGACATATGTGTAGGATCAGAGTGATTACTCCCTCGTGCATCATCTCTCTCTGTCTCCAGCAGGTTTAGCCCCCGTGTTTCCCCCTAGAAAGCAAATCTCTTCATTGGCTGACCTTGCATGAGCAGCCACTATCCATTAATCACACCAGAGACCTCTGCTCCTGCTCCGAAGCCTGTTTTATTACCGACAGGTTCGTTAGCTACCTGTAGGTCAGGCTAGAGATGGAGGTTACAACCCACTGCCATACAGCATGGACGAGTCTCTCTCACTTCAATCCAGAGGTGTCAGGATTAATGATTAGTGCCTGATTAAAGTGGTTACTCTGTGTTATCTCTTTACAGATGGAGAGCAGGAGGGCCTGCGCAGGTCCACCTCCAGTCCTGATCACAGCAGGTAAGATGTCTCTGTCCTACATCTCATATCTGTCTCTGAGCAATGCAGAGAGACATATTTGGTTGGTTAAATTGCATCATCTTTTCAGCAGTTTGACACTCTTGCTATAGATACAATGTATGGTCAAAAGTATGTGGATACCTAAACATTACACCCACATGTGATCTTATTCCAAAAACATGGGCATTAATCTGCTGGAGCCTCCACTCTAGTGGGAAGAGACAATATTTTGCAATCTGGCTGCAGATGTTGGGTGATGAGGCCTGACTTGTAGTTGTGTTCCAGTTCATCCCAAAGCTGGTGGGCAGAGTTTAGGTCAGGACTCTGTGCAGGACAGTCAAGTTCTCCCATTATTAATGGACCTGGTTTTAGGCAGTGGGTCGCTGTCATGTTCAAAAAGGAAAAGGTAAAAACAATTTCCACAAAGTTTGAAGTACACTGTTGTCTAAAATATCACTTTTATAAGTGTTATTTTCCAGTTTTTAGAGATATTAATTTACGTGGAATCTGCCTGACTGAGGCGGAGTGAAAAGCTGGCCATTGTAGAGACGAGGGAGACGAT
The DNA here is from genome assembly GCA_037974645.1 of Hollardia meadi. Classification (NCBI taxonomy): domain Eukaryota; kingdom Metazoa; phylum Chordata; class Actinopteri; order Tetraodontiformes; family Triacanthodidae; genus Hollardia; species Hollardia meadi. Next base: position 382,276 of record JBBPCS010000095.1, on the reverse strand, counting down.
AATCGTAAAAATATGTGAATAACTGGCTGCATTTTCAGTAAGATTCTTGGTTGTTCACATGAAAAAAACACAGAAATAGTGTCAAGAATGAAAAGAGAGTTCATTCAAACCCTGCTCACCTTCTCATCTCCACACATCTGGCCATTCACACACACCGTGAAGTTGGTGTGAATGTCTGTCACGTAAATTGTTGGTTTCGTGAAGTTACAGAACTGCCAAGTGTGAGATATCATAGACATCAGAAGTTCCTATTATCTCTGACTTTGAATTACAACTGTGAGCTTGGCATAAACAGTTTCATAAAACAAAATAATGGGTGGTGAATTAAGGCCACTCCACTTCATGTTCAATATACCTCAAATTGAATACAGTAGAGAAGAGAGACCTGACCCTGCAGAAATAGTAGATCTGCTCATATTTATAATGTTATGCAGAGGGGGAAAAAACACTATCCACACATAAAATTCTGTCTTTTCAGAAAGAAAAAAACAGTTTCCTCTCCTCTCACACCCACTCATGTCTCACTTTCCTTCCCTTTATTACTTCTCCTCCTCATCCCCCCTTCAATCACTCCTCCGCTCTCCCTGATTTTCTTGCTCTCGCCCTCCTCGTTCTTCACCAGGTTGAGTTCGACGGCGTCAGTTTCAGACAGTTTGTTTGGACCACCGCTGGAATCAGCCTTCAAGTCCAAAAGCTTTGATGGTCGGGAACATCTCAGAGAGCAGAGCACTTTTGGTCCCTCTGAATGTAAGAGTTGTAATTAAAAATATTTTCTTGGTCTGTTCTTATTGATACCGTATGGCCCAAATACAAGAGCTGCTTTTGTAAATATGTTTTGATTTAAATAAACACTGTCACTATCAGACTAGTCCAGAGGGGAAGGTTCCCTGAGTTAGAATAGTCCTCAAAATGAAATTGAATAAAAGAAAAACATAAATCCCACATTTGTGTAGCTTGTTCAGGAATTTTGTGACTGAAACTCACTCACGCTCTCCTCAAGATATTTTTGATTTTGATGAATGAATTTCCCATTTTTTTCTTTTTTTCAACGACACACAGGCCCCCACACTGATGCCCCAATCACGTACCATAACAAAAAAGGTTGCTAGAGTAGCCAATGATTGTGGATGCATGCCCAGATTTGCTGCATCTCCAGTGTTCAAAGCCACTGTGACGGAAATGTCCATACATGCTGGAATCGTCTGCACAGTCTGGGGACGTAAAATGAGTATGATTACAAAGGGAGTTCAGATAAACTGTACATTAAGTCCCAGATAAACATACACTACTTATTTGCAGCTGCATCGAGTTGCTTTCTGACAGAGTTAGCAAATGGACCTCAAATCTGAACATATTTATATTATGAGTAAGATGAGGAGGACTTAACCTCCTCCAAATAAAGACAGGAGAACATCGTTGCAAAACTTCTTTAAACAAGAAGGAAAGGTAGATTTCCATTCCTGCAAAATAACCCTTTGATAAAACTGTAGAAAGATGAAAGCCTGCTGGGTTTCATACAGCAGGTTAAAAGAGCTTTCAGAACAACGCAAAACAGCAAGTTCACAAGACTGGATCGATTTGTTCCCTGATAATTATGCTAACTATACTAAATTAAATATTTACTCCCAAAATGGTCTAACTTTAGGACAGGCTTAGAAAAGATGAGTCTTTAATCACATTTGTTACAAATAGCCAATGGGAAGATGCTATTCAATCTGGTCTTTGAAAAATGAACATGATGCATGAGTTAAACCTGTTCCTATTTTAAAGTCTAATTACATTTTTATTAATTCTTTGTTTTCCACTGTTATTGATAACCTCTGATTTACTGTCCTGAATTGATACCCTATAATGTGTTTAATGTGTTTGTCAGATGCTGCCTTCTCGTCCGACTCCTCCTCTCCAGAGAACGTAGAAGACTCTGGCCTGGACTCACCTTCCCATCAGCCCCTTGGGCCCTCCCCTGAGCCTGTGGGTTGGGCAGCTTGGCCTCCTGTTTCACAGAGTAAAGAACAGACACAAACCCTGGGACGACCAGCGGACCCTTTCCTCCCTGCCTTCCGTGACCCCTCCTCTGGTCGGAGTCCTCACCCGCAAGACAACACTGCCAGCGTCTGGTCCGTTGCCCCGTCACGTCCCTCTCGTGTCCCCCCAGATATGGAACCCTCATCCATGCGGTTCCCTGCCTTCTCCCAGTCCCTCCCAACACCTGAGATGGAGTCGTCGGTGTGGAACTGCAAGCACATCCCCCCCGAGGACCCGTTCCTCGCTGCTTTTGAGAGGTCCGTCACCCAAGAGACTTTAAACCTGTCTGATGCTTGGGCGCGCCCGCCGCCTCGCCTGACCCAGGAGGGCAGAGGGATGGAGGTGCGAGGGGACCCATTCTCCATGACTCTCGCCGACACCAAGACACTCCCAACCTCATCCTCCTCCTCCTCTTCATCTTCCTCCAATCATAAAGACAGAGACAGGAAACGAGACCGGAGTCTGCCGCCTCCTGTTTCCTCTGATGACCCGTTTGCGATCACAATGATTGGCAGCCCGACACACCAGTCGTCGCTGGCTGCAGCAGCTGGGTTAATCCCTCCACACAGCAGCAGCACCAGCAGCAGCTCCGGTGTTGGCTCCACCAGTAGCAATAAGCTGGGACTTGATGCTAACTCAAGCTCTTTGCCCACAGCCCAGTCCAAGAAGGAGCTGATGCACTGGAACTCTGTGCACAACCCGTTTAGTGAAGGCGTCTCTGGAGCACTGAGCAGCTCCAAAACACAAGAAGGAGGAGGAGGAGGAAAAGGAGATGGAGGAGGCGGAGGAGGAGAGAGGAGAAAACACAGATCATCAGAAAGTGAGCCACGCAGGAACGCTCCTCCACTCACAAGGCATTCAGGACCACAGGAGGATCTGTGTTTTTCCACAGACAAAGATCAAGACTGCCTGGATCTGAACACGCAGATACCATGCAGCGTCGGCTCTCACAAGGGTACTGATTTCTTTTCTCTTTTTTTGGCATTTAAGTCTTTATGGAGTCTTTATTAGTCGACATTATTACTAAACATGTTGAAATAAAATGATGTACATAGAAAATTGAGATACCCAGTCAACAATATGATAAAATTACAAGAAAAAATGTCTCCTTCGTCAGAGCTTCTTAGCTATGATTGAAATCTAAACGATCAGGCACTGATCAAACATCTGGTGAGGAAATCCTTAATTCCAAACTACCCTTTAATCTAAAGAGCCATACAGAGCCATAGGATGCAATCTTATTTATTTATTTTATTTATTATTTTATTCAACAGGGACAGTCACCCTAAAGTTAAAGTCACCCTAAAACAGAATAAAAGTAAATTAAAATCACAAAGTTGTTGAGATCGTTTATAAGCATGCAGAACAAAATAAAAGTAAAAACACCACTCAGGATGATCCATTGTATACTACATTGTACATGCGACACCAAGGCACACACAGACAGACAAAACAATGAAATGAGGACTAAATAAGACAACATTGTGCTGCAGTATTAGACACTAATTGAAACATGCAAAGCAGAAGCACAGACCTAAAAAGCACATGAAATATGTAAAATACATAAATCACTCTGGCACAATCACATGAGTGGAGAGCAATGAAAAATCACATGAGCTGTTTTTGGCTGCATTTTGACCATTTGCAGCCAGAAGTCACAGTAAGCTGAGGTCAGCGATGAACTAAGTGCCAAGTACAAAGTGTTGAGCAGCACACACATTCAGATAAGACCTGGTCTTTCTGATGTGGCTGTAACTATACCAACCATAACAACTGATTGTGCACAGTATGTTATATTTGGCGTTTAATATGTGTGTCTTTTTAATCAGGAGTCCAACCAGGACTTTCACATACAAGGAAGTTCTCACTAACATTCTGCGCTTCATCAGTTCAATGGAGCAGAATATAACTGGCCTTTTTAATTAGCCAACATGAAGCCTGATCCTTCCATCAGGGGTCTGCCTGATCAGTCCTTCATTAAGGGGTTTGTTTAGCGAAACCTTTTTTTAGTTGATAAAAAAGGCTGCAAGGTTGTTTTTTCTTTTTTGTTGGAATAATGTATATTACTGGATGAAAAAAAATGTTATTGACAGATTTATTGATAACGGAAACAATCATTAGTTGCAACCTTAACAGATTTTGTTAAGATTAGAGGTATAAGTCATATTAAAAATACTCATTTCATCATAGTTGCTTACATCTTAAAAACATCGAATTGTAGCTAATTTTTATGTCTCAATCTGTGTTTTCCCTAATTATTTTTCTCAGGAGAGTGGTAACAAATGCTTTAAAGTACACATCATAAAGTCCCATTGATAAGTGAATTTGAGCATCTTAGTGGCTGGATGGTTACCTCACATGTTGCACAATCGCAACTAGTTTCTATTTCAGAAGGGGGCCTGTTGATCCCTTATACTCACTTCATGAACAACCTCCATCAGGTAAAATTAAAGTCATATCATTATAAATGCATACAAATGAATGAAACATTGCTCTTGAAGAGAGTTCAAGTGATGCAGGATTTTTTTGTTTCTTTCTCACTAAAGAGGAAAATATCTGAAGAATATTCAGATGCTTAATCCCTCAATTAAACCAGAACAAATAAAATGTTATGAGGTTTTCTGCCAGCTTGTTTTGGCAGCGTGTCTCACTCAGCTTGTCTCCGGCTGTTCTGAACACAACTTCTGACTAATTTTAGAGGATGTCTGTCTTTTATAATCTTGTCTGATTCAGATTCGGCTTTGAGTCACTTTCTGTGTCTGTGTCTTTGTAAGGATCCAAGCATAACTTCAGACAGGACACAGCTGAAGTGGTCACAGCTGCTCCGAGAGCGGCCCGGACCAAGAGGACTTCAGGCCGACTCAGCGGCTGTGAGAGAGTGAGTTAACAGCTCTGCTCATCAATAAATTCAGATTCTCTTAATATTATGACTTATATTATGACTTTATTTGACTTAATGATTTTGTTATAATTCTGTTAATATAGTTTATAAAATGCCAAAATTGTAAATGTCATATAAACAAATGAATGTAACCTTTATAAATGATACTTAATGTAAACGTTTGATCATGTAGGAGCATCATCTATAAGAAAATAGTGCCAATATTGACCCAGCTGTGTGTTTCAGTCCCGGTCTCTGTGCTCCTCGCCGCTGCCGGAGCCCAGCCCCTCCCTCACCTCCTCCTCCTCCTCCAGCCCCAGTGAGTGGGGGCCTCAGCCCAGGGACACCGACTGGGGGGGTCAGAACCGAGCGCCCAGTCCTGCCAGACCAGGACAAGCATCACCGCTGCCCTACCAGCACCAGGACCACCAACAAAGACAGCGTACGCCTCAGAACATAAAGTTACTACAGGACAGATGTTTGATTTCTGTTACAGTGAGCAGTGGGTCAGCAAGAGGGACAGATATACTTAAAGGACTCATTTGAGAATTGAGGATATATGTTAGAATAGATTGATGCCACTCTCCTGTCTGTACGATAAATATGTAGCTACAGCCGGGAGGTGGTTATTAGAGCTGAAGAGAAGAATCTGTCGTTACGATACGTATCACGATACAGGGGTTCCGATAATATATTGAGATACTGTAAGCATGGCGACCTGTGTTCTTTATGTTTACACGAGCGGTATGTTCTTACTTCCTCCTGTCTCAGATGATGTTACACTGGGGTGAAAGAGTTGGCTGAAGGTAGATAACATTGCTGTCAAGCTGTCGGGGTTTAAACACATAAAATAAACCACAGCCACAAAGACAAAAATCAATACAGTGTTTGTCTTTAGAATCGATGGAGTATCTCAAAAGAAAATATCACGTATTTCCAGTGTATAGATATTTTCTTTGTTTGCTAACCTAAGCTGTTTGTCCATACAAAAACGTGCTCCTGGTCAAGAAATAGTCCAGCACATAACTCTATTTGTTATTTATTTATTTGTTTAAATATTATTTGAATATTTATTTGTTTAAATCAAACAATCAAGATATAATGAATGAGCTTTAAAGATGCTGGCAGCTGGATTTTGTTTACTGACCTAGTCAGTCTAGCTGTTTCCCCATTTCCGGTATTGATGCTAAGCTAACCAGCTTGGGGCAGTATTTTCATATTTACCGTACAGACATGAGGGTGGTATCGATCTTCTCATCTAACCTTCAGCAAGAAAGCAATTAAGCGTATTTCCCAACAATGTCAATCTATTCTTTAAACATGACTTTAAAAAATCACCACATTAACATCAACATATTTTATCTCCACAGTTCACCTGTCGCGCGGTCCAAGTCCCATTTCCCTCAGCACACAGGAGGCCTGGCCGGTGGCAGCAGCAATAACAGAATATATCAACGCCTACTTCAAAGGTGGACAACACAATCGGTGAGCATGATGCTACTCTCTGAAGAAAAATCCCAGAAAACAAATTCTGCATGTTCTCTCAGAGCCAGTCGAGTTAACAGGATTCATTCTAACGCGATTTGTGTGTTTCTCTCTTTCTCCAGATGTCTGGTGAAGATCACGGGCGACCTGACGATGTCTTTCCCTGCAGGCATCACCCGGATTTTCACAGCCAACCCCAACGTTCCTGTGCTCAGCTTCAGACTGGTCAACATCTCGAGGATCGATCACTTCCTGCCAAATCAAAAGCTGCTCTACAGGTCAGCTGACCTATGTGTTTTGGATTACAGCTGTGTTTTTGACTGTGTGCAGTCACTACCATCCTGCCTCTGTGTCTGTACAGTGATCCGTCTCAGAGTGACCCAGACACCAGAGACTTCTGGTTCAACATGCAGGCTCTGCAGCTCTACCTGCAGAGAGAAGCGGAAGTTAACCCTCAGGCCTCGTACTACAACGTTGGCCTGCTCAAATATCAGGTCAGGGTTTAAAATCACCCTCCATTACTGATATTTTCTGCTTATTTAAGATATTTTAATACAATTTCTGACCCTGCCTATCAGTCCCACAATTTAATTCAGGTATCTCGACATTGTTTATTATATTTAAGTTAATAAACATTCAACACTGCTTTATGCTTTATTTTACAGGTCCTTAATTCCTGAATAATATCCTAATGATTTGCAAGAAGTTTACTCGGGAAAAAAAAGTAGGAATTTTCTCGAAAAAGCTCTGTTTCAGCCAAAGTAAATCTTCATTCACTATTTATTTAATACTAGAAACTTTTTCTTCATATGTGTTGAATAAGAAGTTTCCTTGTAGACAAATTTCTCATTTCTACATGTTCTGGAGGCTCTCTGTGTTAAATTAGTTGTGTATTAGCTGAACACCATCTCTATTTTCTCCAGACATGGTACCAAGTTACATAGTATTTTCTAGAAAATTTATTTTGGCAATAATCAGGAACTTATTCAGAAACTGTGGACCCATAAAACAAAGCATCACCAGATTTTGTAAAACCCATTCCTTCAGCTGACTTTAGTGAGTTGTGTATGATCTAAATATGACACCAAAGCTGCTCTGGACTCTTTATTTGGTTATTAAAAAGTCTTCATTGTTTCCACAGGTGTCGTCTCAGGACCCGGGTCGGGCTCCCCTCCTGCTGTCAGCAGAGTGTCAGCGCAGCGGCACAGTGACCCGTGTCTCCTTGGATTACCACTGTTGCCCCGCCACTGCGCCCTCCACCCAGCTTACCGCTGTCCAGGTGCTGCTGCCGTTAGACCACACTGCCACAGACCTGCAGTGCCAGCCACCCGCCTCCTGGTGAGCGGAGATGATGGAGGGATAATGAGCGGTTTCTGTTGACTGTTGACTATCAATCACCTGTAACTGGTTTAGCAGGAGTCTCCCCTGATATTTACGTGATAAATGTAACCCTCAAGATTATTGTAATGCATGAATAGAATCATAAATGAGACACGTAATCATAATATATGAGCAGAAACACTCTTAATGAGCACAGAGTTTCTGCTAGGAATAGAGAGAAGGTCAGAGGGTGGAGACTAATGACCAAAAAACAACACAAGATGGAGATCTGATCTCACTGACTATTTGTTTGGGGTATAAATGGGTCTATCATAGTATGTATTTAAATAATATGTACTTCAGGGCTGTGGCTAATGGTTATTTTCTATATCAATCCATCTGTTAATCATTTAGTTGATTTGGTTTGATTTGATTTGATTTGGTTTGGTTGAATGAAATCGAAGCAATGAGGTCTCTGTCTTCAGCAAGAGTATTTATTGCAGCAAGTTTCAGCGAGTCATACAGTGTGGTGTCATCCCCAAATCTATAGTTTGATGCTCACATTACTTGCTAGCAAGGACATATTCCACATGTCCCAGACTATGAGGCGTCTGATTACTTTCTGTCCACACTTTGTCATTGCTTGGTCTGGTCTAAACCCAAGGATTGTGGGTAATAATGCAAACACAGAGTGAGAGGAAACAGAAGTCGGGAGGATTCATCATTGTCTGTTATTATTTAAATTGAAAATTTATTTTATAGAATTGATCATGATCAGTCAAAACTCTCGTGATGGCCTTTTTTCACTATTTCAAAAACAGAATGAACAGATGAATCAATAATCATAGTGATTGTTAGTTGCTGCTCTAAAAAATAACAAATGCGGATTATCGCTGGAAACATGTCATTTAAGAATTTCAGCATCACTGTGATGGATGATTTTATTCAAAGGGTGGAGAATAAAGAAGCAGGTTGTGTCTCACTGACTGTGTTTTGGTCTCTGCAGGAATGCTGAGGAAAGACGGCTGCTGTGGAAACTCCCCAACCTCTCCCCGACCAATCACAGCAAAGGTCAGAGCTCTGCTGCTGCTCTCTTTTTTTATTGTATTAACCCACATTGTACAAGAGAAGTTTAATAAGCAAATGTTGTTCACTGGGAAGCAAAGAGAGACATCTATCCAACTCGCAGCCTGTTTTGTGTCTGTTATCAGCAGCCATCTGATTCTTACATTTGTCTTCTCATTAAAATCAGTACCAGAATTTTCCACTTCATCGCCTCCTCGCCGAGCTCGCATCTCTACATTGTGTCATACAAATGTACAGTAATTAAGAGTTACGTAAATAGATCTCTGAGCTCCACATCCTTCTCTTTTTAAAGCCTGAAGGCGTATCATTACCTTTCAACAGCAGAATCAGCATTTGAACGTGGCAGCTGCTCTCATCAGCCGGGTCGAGGTGGGAGAGATGAGCGAGTGGAGCCGTTTCCTCAAACGCTCCTCTCGTATCGTGTCAAGTTGCCTGTTGCTCGTATTTCACAACCCTACTGGTGCACAAATAAGAGACGACATATAATGGAGGCTTTTGTGGCTCTAATTCAAGATGAGAAAGTCTAAAATTAAATCAGAATTGAGCTCGAGGTTTCCTTCACCTATGTGCTTCTATGTACCAAACACCCACATTTCCTCTTCTTAATTTATTCTTTTTTTCTCCATCTAATGATGTATTATTACCTCGGTGTGAAGCTACAGGCTCGGAGAACAGAGAAAAAAAATAATATTCATAGCCGACAGTGATGGATGGGATGTTAAAGGCTGGAGAAGTTTATAGTAAGAAGACTTCTCTGGTTTATGAGACAATGACAAAGTGTGGAAAGGTCACCATAACTCCTCCCTGTCCTTTCTATAAATAGTTTTCCCGCACAACTATTCTTTATCAATAAAATGTTTAAAGCTCTGCTCTACATGAATAATGTCTGCTAGTGTCGTAGTCAGTAGTTTATTTATATTACTGGACATCTTGTAAACTGAAGAAGTCGTGTTGGAGACATGTGTCGGCTTGATGACGGCTGAAAAGCAGCAGTAGTTCACCCTAAACAGATCTGCATTTCTCCTCATATTCCTTCACGCTGCATGTCTGTATCATACAAGATGGATGTATGAATATGGGAGTGTGTGACATTTGACTCCGGCTCTTGCTTGATTGCTGATTTGCAGGTCAAAAGATGAGACTTGAGCCAAGATTTGGTTGAAATTGAAACTTGCTTTTGTTTTTTTAGATGCCTTGATTGAAACTATTGAAACTGCTGCCTTGCTGTTAAATGTAATCTTAAACTTTAAAAAACCAAGTTTTGTCCTGTTTTAATCTAGACAAGAGGCTCCTAACATTTTTTGTTTGATGTCCATGACGATGTTTCATTCTTAATTGTTCAATGAAGTTGGCAGCTGTGCATTTTGACCTGTCCACTAGCTTGCTAACTACTTTTCTTTCTGCAGAGATTTTTTTTTTGTCACTTTGTATTTCCACTGGTTGTATAGAAACATTAAATTGCATTTAAAGACAGGGATGTTTCTTGTTAAGTAACATAAAGTAGTCACTCATAATTACATATCAAAGCGCTGACGATTTATCAATGTCACACCTGCTGTGTTTCTGATCATTAATCATTGCTGTGAAGTCATGTTTCCCTCATGTATTTGTGTCCCAGGCTCAGGGACTCTGTGTGCCAGCTGGCAGTGCCTGGAGGTTCCCCGCGGCCCTCCACCCAGCCTGGCGGTCCAGTTTGTGGGCTCCGGGACCTCACTATCGGGCATGGACGTCGAGCTGGTGGGCAGCCGCTACCGCATGTCGCTGGTCAAGAAAAGATTCGCCACAGGTGACACTTGTTTATTTTCTTATACCGACTCAGAGTGGATCATATTCTTATTGTATTTATCCCCCATGTATAAAAAAAATGTGCCTCAAAATAGCAACTTAACCATAAAAATTATGACATAAGTGGGCAGCAGAAATGTCTCATCACAGCAGCGTATGTTTTCATAATATGTGCTGGTGCTTCATAAATGAGACAATTGAACAAATGTTAATTACTGATCATTTTGATTGTGAATCATTTAAGTTTAATATAAAGCCAAGATGATCTTCTGAAATGTGAATATTTGCTAAGTTTTTCTGTTTAGTATTATTTTTATCACATATTTTTGGATTTGGACATTATAAAACAAACAATATTAAGACATTACAATGGAATTTCTTTTCACTATTGACCTTTTATAGATCATTAATCAGCCCTACAAAGTTCTTGCATTACAGAAAGTGTTATTTACAGGTGCGTAGGAACCAAAACAATCAAAATACTCTGTAATACTTGTAAACTTACACTTGTAAATAAAGTGAATACAAGTGATCGACAGTATACAGGATTTTTGATTCTTTTAACCATTAATGGAAAAATAATGGACAGATTAAACAATAATTATTAGTTGCAGCTCTAAAAATTACCCTCACCGTTTGGTAATGGGTCATTTGAGATATTTTTCATAGAATTGGAATAACTTTTCTGTTTTCAAAGTTGTAGAATTGGCTTTAGTTCATATAACTTTATTTAACCATTTAAGTAAGCAACCTTACTCATATAGCACCTTTCAAGAGCAGTTGTCACAATGTGCTTCATCCAAAAAAATACAGCAACTGACATAATAGGAATAAAACACCATGAAATAGAAATAAATGAAGCTGCTTTTATAAGGTGTCCAGTGTCCTCAATGAGATTTAAAAAAACAAAAACAACCTTTTTTACAGGCCAAGACCACAGCACCACATATGAAACACAGAGCTTAACATCCACAAAGACAGACTTAGAATAAAAAACAAGAAAAATATTCATTTTGAGTTCACTTTCTGTATATAGATGATGTGCTTTTTGCACATCATCTTATCAGGACCTTGTGGCTTATTTTGGCGGTGCGGTGGTTTCTTCTTGTACATTCATGTTTTGTCATGTGTTTGACAGGGAAGTACATGGCAGGCTGTTCCTTGTGAATCGTGTGAAGGACCATCACTGCGGGTTCAGAGAACTTTGCACTTTTTCTGAGTCGAGGGCTGGACGGAGGAGGAGAGATGATTCGTGGTAAGACATTAAAACTGAAGATGAGGCACCTCGACGCTCAGCCTTGAAGGAAGATGTGCACTTACTTCTGATGGTGTCCTGCTGTTTGAGGACCAAGCCTTTTCTTCTTCTTTTCCTCTAATTTAAGTTGTGTGTTGTACACTCAAGTCGTCCTACCTTTAGCAGGAGGAAAATCTTTTCATTCTCCTCAATGTCTTCTGAAACTGCAAACTAAGCTACATGTCATGAATTACAGGAAAGTAAAACGTGCAAATTAAGTTAAACATAATACTGTCTGGAACTGAGTTGCAATGGAAACTAGGATTTTTATATTCTGTAAATACTTAATGAAACAAATCTCTGGAGAATCTTAAAAGGAATGAGTCATTTGTGAGCAAAGATCTTCTACCAAACCTTAGAAAAAGAAATGTTTGTAAATCTGCTGTTTGTTCCAAATAGAGGTTTTGTGATAAAAAGAAAAATAAATGTGCTTAAACCTTTTGGTGTACACCAGTTTATTACACATTGTGACCAAGTACAAAATACAGCTGAACTATGCAGTTTATTACAGACCATCTGTCCTTAGTTAAAGTGTAGTCAAGAACAGGTTTAAAAATGCACAAAAATAAGGGTTCAGTATACTTGTAAGAAGAACCAAATCTAGTTCAATAAAAAATAATCCTCCGCCAAAAATCTAAAACAGCCTTACAAAACATTACAAAGTACGCACAGAAATTACTTTTTTTCTCCAAAGCACTTGAAGGCAAATTACTGTGGCAAGCACAAGTTACAAAAAAGCCTTAAATAACTCAAGCTTGAGGATTCTCATCGCTACGACAAAATCATCCGAGGGGGAGACGACGACGAGGAGGAGGGAAAAATACATCAACTAAACCAATTTCAACACAAAGCCGATGCCAATCAAATCAGAATTGTTCATATAAATAGAAATTTCTCTTGTGACAGTTTAGCAGTAATAATTGAGTTTCATACATTGAACAATTGAGATTGGAAACAAATTCATCACACACACGCCAGTCTAATCAATTACACATCAAAGTATTTTCTAAGTGGCCGACCGGGTGAGGAGAGAGATTGGGCAAAGACTGAAGGCCACAGAGCACACACATCATACAAAGATATATTTATATATATACTGTATATATATATATATATATATAATTATGGACAAATTCCCCAAATAATGCACTGTATGTTTCTAATATTTATTTATCTAGCTCAAACAGAACATAAGACTTTTATCTGAGTAACAGCGTGAGGTCAAAGTATCTGAAGTCGGGGGAGGGGGGGCAGATTTCCTCAGTACCTCAGAAGGACAAGGATAAAGAATTTTAGAGTGGGAGATTTTAGTGGGCTTTTCAGAATTCAGTG
>JBBPCS010000095.1:333804-351392 GCA_037974645.1 Hollardia meadi | reverse complement strand
GTGTGAGTGTATGTGTGAATGGTTACCTCTCCTAATGAGCAGGTGGCACTTTAGATGGTAGTCTCTGCCACCAGTGTATGAATGTGTATGTGAATTGGTGAATGTGACAAGTGTTGTAAAGCGCTTTTGGTAGTTGGGAGACTTGAAATGCTATGTTAGCATCCTCGGTTACCAGCTCTACTAGCTTTAGCACCAGGGAGATTTAAAAATATCAGACTGTGGAATCTGGATCGGCACATGGATCGTTGTCATCCGATATCCAATGAATGAATTATGTCTGGATCAGAACCTGATACCGATATTGGACTGGATTGGTCCCATCTCTAATGCATAAGCACCAATATAACGAGTTGTCGATTTGGTTTCCAAAATAACTAGTCTTTTATACAATTGGAACTTGACATTAGGGAAGAATTAGGATGGAACTGTTATTGTTGTTATTTCAGACTTCCCCCATTTGTCATGTCATTATAGTAGCAGCAGGATAGAGGTTGTACCCTACCTGCTGGGAGGCTGGGACAGGCTGTACCACAGGAGCCTGAGCTGATGAGGACGTCCGCAGTGCTGCCACGCTGGTCGTGGTGTCCGACCCTCCCTCGGAGCTCTGCATGCTGCGTTACAGGGGAGACATGAAGAATTAGAAAAGAGAAAAGACATGAGTATGGGAGAATTTTATACCAGACAGGTAACACCAAAGATTGAAAGAAAACAATAAGAGCATTTCAAGCCCATAGAGAGCCATACTAAATAAATGCTCTTCCATCCCACCCCTTCTTACTTGGAACATCAGGGCATTCTTAGCGCCCCAGGGGGTTTCTGGCTTTGCCAAGTCAAGCTGAGTCAGTAAAGCTTTCAGAGCCCCAGAGACTGCCCACCTTTGGCCTTAATCAGTGGCAAAATAAGCAGCCCAACACTATTACTCAGACACTGATGGTCCTGCTGACAGATTGGACGCAGGTGGAAAAGTTACAGTACAGGAGTTCAAGTTACCAACAGGACTGAAATGTTTCTGAGGACCAAACCCAAAGCCAAGACTCAGCTTTCCACTGGGTGACAATGTGCACAGCATAGCAAAGGGGAGCTAAAAATGGAGTGACACAAAGGCTCTCTTTTTCAGAAAAGGACAGAAGGGGAAAGAGTGGGAATAAGGCAGGGACAAGAGGCGAATGGAACTGCAAGGGGGAGTAAGCAGATAAAAAACAACTTCCCCACTCTGTCAAAAAAAAAGTTAAAAACGAAGGGGAGAAAAGATGAAAATGGCAGTGGGGCTCCAGCCCCTGCCAGGGTCCTGATGATATCCAGTGTTTGTTTCGTACAAGAGCCGTTCTCTGAGGCTCCAATAATCCAGCTGATATGAGGAAATTCCTCAATGCTTTGTAAACGTTTGTCAGTTGCTATGGTGAGGAATCCATGACGACCACCCCCAACTCAACCCCCCCCCCCCCCCTCTTTATAAAGCTCTTGCACAGGAACTTTGGAGTGCGAAAGCAAAGAGAAGAGGGGGAGGAGGATTAGAATAAGGGAGGGAGAGATACGGCACAGTTGGGGGGGGGGGTTGAAATGAGTGTTTGGTTTAAGGCAGAAATCCAGAAGCAGCAGGAAAAGTCAGTAGGTAGACGAGAGAATGGTGTTTACCAGGAGCATTACAGCAAAGGGCTGCAAGACACAAATTGCTTAAGACATGCTGTGATTAGTCATAACACAAGTCCTGCACTACAGTGTTATTTTAATTTACTGGAAGAGATCTGACGAACACCACTTAGGCTGCAGTAATCTGGAGGCTGAGCAATTAGATGCAAGCAACAGGTGCAGCTACCCTTGTCCTTTGGCTTTCTCAAGACCCAACCTCAACTTTCTGATTGGGGCTGCACCATTAAAGCTACTTGTGACTTAAATTCAAGCCTCTGCTTACATGAGAATTAAGAAGATCTTCCTTCCTGGATCTGTTGCATCAAACTAAGTAATTTAAATGCGTCTCTAAAATTCATCAATACATGATAAGACTGTCTTATAAAATCATGTGAATAAATTGAACCCAGAAGACAGAAGGGATGATAACAAAAACAAAACTAACAGGTCACAGAGAGGGTAAGAAAAAAATGTGGACAAAATGAGTTAAAATCAAGGAAACCCCACTGGTGATGGAGAGGAAGAGGAAATCATTTTAACAAAACCTCAGTTCCAACAATAATGTTGTGCACACACCAAAATAGGAGTCACATCCTGATTTGTGGAACATTTTCAGAGTTAAAGACTGTGGTGACAGGACCACATCATGCAGTTATACAACCACCTTCAATGTCACCACTAAATACAACACGATGAAGCCATCACAAACACTACCACAAAATCCCTACCACTCATAATCAAGAGGTTCTCATAGGCAAAAGAGGATTTGCAGGTGTTTTATTTATAAAATGGTTTTCCTAATTCCTGTTGACCCCGATTCTCCATTTCGGACTAGAAAGTAGTGATTCTCATTTTACTCAGAATTGTGCAGCACTGTACAGATCCATAACAGCACATAAATTCACAGAACGAAATTCCCTGCTAGATTGTCAACTGTCAATATCAGCAGTAACTTTGAAGGATATTTAGAGTTTGGGGCCACAATTGGATACTATATAAAAAATCACAGTGTACCTTTAAGATACAAAAACAACAGATTTGGGTGTGCCACCACTGGCATTTTCCATGTGTGGAAATTTTGCCACAGGCAAAGACATTGTCTACATGACTAACAGACTGAGTGGAGGAGGCCATTCTGCAATATATTGCGATACCGTAAGCAAGGCAATATATTGTTTCACAGGCCTGTGTTATTTGTGTTTGCCCTATTGATATATGCTTAACTTCTTCCTGTCCTAATTGACGTTGTTAAGTTGGAGTGGAAGAGTCAAAAGGCTGAAGATAAACTACAAAGCTGCTATCTAGCTGTTGGGTGTTCAAAATGAACCACAGTCACAAATCTTTACATGTAAACTATTAATTAAAAATCGACAGTGTTTTTGAGAATCAATACAGTATCACAAAAGAAAATATTGCAATACTTGAGCATATTAATATTTTGTTACACCCCTACAACCTTCAGAGCCCATCTTCCATATATTAGCACACAGTACTATTAGCACTTACATGTAAAGGCTCTCATATTACATTTTTTCTTCACACTTCTTTCTTGTATGTCATGAAAGAACCAACAGACTATTATCAGAATGATGCTAACAAGGAGTGAACATTTTAAAAGTCACTGCAATGCTCAAGCATCTTTCTAAAGCAAGGAATTTGTCTATTGAGTGTCACTTCGGTTATAAATACACTTGCAACAATCTGATAATTCATCTTCAGACTTGTCATTTTCACAAGAGGAAGTGACACCAGCCTGAGGGGAGTGGGCAGCATGGGAAGATGTGGGGGATCAGGAAACACAGCACTGACCTGCACGTTTTCATCCATTAAAGCTCAATTAGGCGCCAGCTTTAATGGGTATGGTGAAGTGTGTCAAATCATCGGGTTGGTGGGGGAGAGACAGGAGAGAGCGCAGGCAGAGAAGTGTTCAGGGAAGGTTAAAAACCACACAAATTCCCCACTAACAGCTCTGAAAGGCACAAAGGTAGAACACAGCAGGAGACATAGCCCACTGCTGCAAAGCTGCTGCTCTGGATGGGCTAATGTGTAGGGCCAAACCTTTGTGCCTCCAGCCCAGAGACAACTTCACACACACATCCGTTTTCATGTCAGGTCTGTGAGCCTGGTTTCATCCAGGCAAATCCCACATGAGCACTTAACAACATTACGACAACAACCCCTCCTTTAAAGAATTACTTGAGTTTTAAAAGCTAGACGGAAACATCAAGAGACCCGTTTTAAGAACCCCAAAGCCTCACAAACTGTCATTAATACTTAGGTCTATAAAGTTACCATTACAGACAAGATTTAAACATCTGTCACTGACAGATCTCACTTTAACAGGACTCAATCAGAGAAAAACACATACAGATGTTCAATTAAAAGCAGGAGCCCACAGTCTTGGCTCATGTTTGCACTGGCCCACATTGTTTGCAGAGCAACAACGGTTGCTATTGGCAACACTGTCCACTCCCGTTTCCAGGAGCCTGTTGCTATGCAACCAACAGAATACTTCCCAAACCAAACAATGCCATCCCCCCACCTGATCCCTCCCTTGCACGCTAAGTAGAAACTTACAACAATAAATACTATGTAAGCTATTAATTTCAGACACCAGGGGACATGGAAGCAGAGTTCTTCCTGTGTTGCAGTTATATAAAAATGTACTTTATGCTGGTTTTGACCCGATTGAAGAGGACAGGAAGAAGTGCTCTGTTTTTATAACTACTTGGTACTCAAAAGGAGGACTGTTTAAGTCATCACAGAGACAACAGTCTATTCTTCAAGGTTGCTTTGCCACCCAGAAATAACACTTCCAAAAGCCAGTAGTCTTTCCAAAGTTCCTTGGGCAGAGAAGATCGTAAAACAACTTGAGCAGAGCAGTACCTTTTCCAACTCAGGGTTACATAGAACAGAGGCAGAGAATTGTTGCTTTTAAAGGGACATCTATGCAAAACATTTGTTGAGCACTATGCAGATTTATCACTCTGTCACACTTTTAATATATGAGGAGCAACAGGTCTCTGATGAGGTTTTAACATGTGTTCACTATTTTGAGAATTACACTTTTATTGCAAAACAAATTCACTGTCATTTGGGGCTTTGAAAAAGAACATTCATAAGAGTGGCTTTTCTTTAATTTTTTTTTTTAAAACATAAGATCACACAGGCGCACGCGTCGCTCACACAAAGAGCGAATTAAGATATGATAAGAGATTTCCACAACAGAGGCTGTTCTTCAAGCCTGTCTCATTAATTCATGGCTAATCCAATCAAAGCAGCTCTTGGGGTCTGCAGATGGCAGAGTTTGAGGGGGAGAGAGAGAGCAGAAATAGGAGGCACCAACCGCTGTCTCTGATCCAAACCCCCCCCCCTCCGGTTCACCTCCCCACCTCTGGTCATCAGCACAACCTGTCCACTCCGTCACCATGTGTGCTGCAGGCCTGACAGCCAAAGAGAGAAAGATCAAACCGTTGCCATGGAGATTGTGTGTGCCCATGCTCTACACTCGCAACTTCCTCCCCCAGTGCCCCACCTTTTATAACCCTTTCCAGATTTCCACAGCCCCCATCCTCCAGCTCTCATCTTTAACATTTAACATCTCGAGAATGAGGATCTCAAACTGAGCATTTTGAGTAGTCAAACTGGAAAACACAACATTGCGGGCAAGGAGTGAAAAGATGAAAAAAATGGCCACAACAGAGAATGTAATCAGACTACAGTATACTGTGAGCATCTCTGTCTCTATCTAACTCATCATATAGATACATATCTAATACTTCACTCAAGTTACCTCACATGACTGATGGTGGTTACAGTTAGGATTCTCACATATCTTTATCCTCCTAAACATCATTAATGTTTGCAACGCCAAAAAACACATTACAATCACGTGATGCCTTTTTGCATCCTCCAACTGACTTCAAGGCCTTTACATTCATCACAGCATGTAAAGACTAGCTAAACCTTAATTTAATCTTAGTCACAACTAGATCCAAAGCACATAGTATGGGCTCTTCTTGAAGCTTACATTACGTCAGTGAACACATTCACTAAAGCAGAGAGAACCCTGTAAACACATCCTCCTGCCAGGGCAACTAAATCCTCTACATTTGTTTTTGTAATAATAGAAGGCATTATGAGATTTAAAATGCGTTTTAAATCAAGTAAAAAGCAGCACTTCATGAGAAAATGGGAAAAAATATTGGAAAATGCACGTGGTGTTGAAATTTCCTTGTATCAAAAACAAATCACTTGGTCCTTATAGGCCACAGCCTTCCTTTCCATTAATAATTTAATTTGAAATCTGTTAACAAGTTAATCAGATTCCCTATTAACTATCAGATAAACAAAGAAATCTGCAAATATAGCCTCCTTGCCTCGGGTAATTTTTTCATCTCTTTAAAAATCTTCACAAAGTGACTGCATTAAATCAAAACTAATAATCCACGACTGACAATTTTTTTTTTTAGCAATTTAGTATCTGCTTTAGTCCAGCCCAGACTTGAATACTCTTCTGTGGAAATATAATACTCACTAAAGACACATAATGCTCACACTGACATTCTTTAAAACTGCTTTGACTTGTTCTCTTAGACAGGTATGTTCCCAACTTTGTGGAAGTTTTATTTTCCAGGGGACCACAGTCTGTATATGACCTCAGAAGCTGGCAGCGTGCACCCTCCATCTTGACCGATGAACCTGAGATAATGTCTGTTGCACTGGATGAGTCTGCCTTCTTGGCAAGCATTCATTCTACACAGATATGATACTGTATGTACAGCATGCTTTCATAGGTATAACATGACACATACAATGAGTCATCAGTTAATGCTTGAAATTTGAGACAGATCCAAGTGTCTGTTCTTCATACAGTAAACACTGATATACATACATACATACATACATACAGATGCCGATCAAATCTGATCTTTGACAAAAGAAAAATCCCTGTATAAGACCAGGGATATTGAACATAGTTTCACTCTGCATTTGACAGGTAATAACATGTTGTCTTAACACTGTAATATAATATCATATAGTGTAACGTTAACACAGCAATTTACAGTCAAAACTCATACACAAGCATAATCAACCTGCACCTAAATCCACTGTGTTGTTCAACCTTTCATACAGAAACTGTGCCTGGTGTGGATTTGAAATAATTTTCTCTGCAGCCAAGAGCCAGATCCAGTGATATGCTTTAGATATGAAAGATTATACGTTACATAATATCAACAGTATTCATACGCTTATTTAGCGAATCCTATTCGGTGTCATTTTCAGATTATTAATCATCAAATTACTCAAGGATCTGAAAAGTGGTCCTGCATGGCACCCATGGAACATACATCATCTAGTTGTCATTTTATTTCTTTGCCTCTCCTCTTGTCTTACTGACTGATTTTTATTTTTAAATCTTCAAAATTTCAAACTTTTCCAGGATCAGAAAGAATCTAGACTGGTTTGACTACGTTTTCAGTGGTAAAACTTTACTGCTAGATCTACTACCCCCTGGCTACAATTTACAACACTATTCAGTCAGACAGCAAAACTGCTGTCAATCCTTACATGAAAAACAATTTAGCATACAACACTGCTTTTAATATTCAACATTGCAACATTAACATTTGCTCTCCTTTGAAGCTAATGAATGGTATAAGAAGATTCTTAAAGATCAGGAATGGGATCTGAGGGCTGCGTTATAAGGACATCCATCACCGAGCTGAAACAGGGTTGTTTCCACCTCTGCTATTGTTCCAAATTTCCTAATTGAAGAGTTTCTGAATGGCTATGCTGAATTCAATGTAAAAAATACTGTCTGGGTCTACTCCTTTAAAAATCTGGTCAAATCTTAGTCCACTAAAGGCTTAGGCTTTGGTTAGGGTAATTACTTGGTAGCAGGTTTCCACTGACAGGAGCTCCTTTTAAACCAAATAAACACCTCTCAACAAACTAGCCTAAAACTCTATAAAAGAAAGGAAAAGTGAGGAAAGGTTGGGGGGGCTGCTACTATCCCCGCCTGAAAGAGAGCGGGAGGGGGGGGGGGGGGGTATTGTAATGCAAATGTCACTGCCTTGTCTGCTGTTTGTGGCAGGAAATTTAATTAGCAGTTGTGTAGCTGAGATACAAACAGGTGGAATGTTAAGAATGCTCATGATGACACACACACACACACACACACACAGGAGAGACAGACTGAAAAACATTTCATTTCACAACGAGTTTCAACTTGTTGCCACAGCGCGAGGGCCAATCAGTGGCAACATTTTTTTGGCATATGACAGGATTTGTTTCTTTGTATCCAAGCAGCATAAGTCTACGATGATATCCAAAATCCTTGCAGCTGGAAGATGTGATGTGACAGTCACAAGGACACTTAAAACTGTTTTCCTTTCAACAGATAATTATGAAACATTAGCAGCACATCGCTTTAAATGAAAATCCCCTCACAAATAAATGAATTATGAAGTTTACGAAACTGAAACATTTCATGTGTACAAATAGCACTATTATTTTCCACTTAACAAGCCCCACAAGGCATTCTCCTCTCTGTTTTTCTGCCTTGCTCTATGATTTCCTGACATGCTTTTGACTGGAGTTATGGCAGAACCCATTAAAACTGTGTTAATATCAGACAGTCTAACGTGCAGTTCAGTTAGCACAGTGGGAGGTAAATTTAACTCTTCATGAATATGATCTGAACTGTGAACAGCAGCGACAAATTTGATGGCGGTGACTAGGTCCATGTCTATATCTGTAGCAGGCTATTGGATTGAGAACTTCTCCCAGAGGCAACAGTAGGCCTCATCAGGGTAAGCTAAATACAGCATGAGCAATCACACATAAACACGGCACACTCATGTATGCGTACACACACACACACAGAACATGTGACCAAAAGCTGTGTCAGGCCACTCACTGCCCAAGAGACCACTGTAGCGGTCCTATTGATAGCTCAACTGTACTACACACAAGGGTACATTAAACACTCAGAATGGCACACGGGCAACAGTGCACACTGCTACAGCAACTCAAGAGATGGCTTTTAAAAGAAAGCTAGAGGAGAGAAGGTGAGGCCTAAAGAAGGAGCATGATTATCTGGAAATCGCAGGCCAGAGTGACACTCATTGCTGAAATGGACCAAAGAACAACGACAATCATAGGCTGCAGACCAGGTCAATAAAGGCAAGCTCTGTTTAATTCAGGATACAGACAAATTGCAAGTACCCTACAGAGGAATAAGAAAATGCAAAAGAAAAAAACTAATTTTACATCCCCTTTCAAACTGACATTCTCATTAATCATTGTCTGTACTTTACAAGCCAGACAGAAATTTCTAAATAGTTCCCCAACCACCTCCACTCTGTTTAACTCTACTCTCCAAGCGCCATTTCTTCCTGACCTGCCTCTGCAAGCCAAGGCTATGCACGCTTACCACAAACGAGGAGATGAAAATAGCCTGATTTAAAAACTTAAAAAGAATAACATTTCGCCCCCTGGCCCACTCCATTCCCTTTCTTTCCATGACTTGGGTGTATTTGTATATCAAGTTGCCATGTAAACATTACAGTGTCATGCTCAAATTGGGGGGGGGGGGGGGGGGTTGGGGGGGGTTACCCACCGAGTTCCAGCGCAGTCATCTCTTTATTTTCTTTGTAGCTGCGGTGAGCTGTCCAACCAATCAAAGTTAAGTTTCTTTCTCTAACACAAGCAGTCTTTTGCGCATTCAATTCTTCCTTCAAGCTTAACGGGCATTACATTTTAATATATTATGATTTATATAACCAAACTCAGACCTGCTTTTGACCCCTTTCCACCTAAAAGGAAATAGATATTGGACTGCATCAATGATATATCTCCTTAAATTAATCATTCAGCTCTCTTCCTTTACAAGATGAATACCTCATGTAAATACACATTTGAAAGTCTTAATAGCGAGCTGAAAGGGCGTTAATTGGAGAAATTTTCATGCTGCAAAGATTCTTACTGATGCTTCAATAGTAAACGACATTACAAATGACCGAGCATTTGACAGCTATCTCTGAAAAGATAGTTCATTAGAATTAATGTATCTCAGGGGACAAAAAAAGAGACAAACTCCCAATAGGAGAAAACGAGTATACAAAGGGCTGGAAACCCGCCACACTGTAAAACAAATGAAAAGAGGAATATCACTGGGGGTCTACTTTTCCTTGGCTTCTCATTATTGCAACAGCACAGATTGATTGATATGAGCCTTCAACTCTAAAGGGAGGTCAAACAGTAAGCAACACAAGACCTGCCACTTGAACAATGAAGGTGTTCTACTGCGAACAACTTGGTTATTGGTAAACAATTCGTTTTTTAACAGGTGTAGTGTCAGTAAAATTGGAAAGATTAATAAATTAATAGGAGTTAAATGAAAAGAGTGACAGGATAGGAATCGGGTCCAATGATTCATTCGGTGTAGAAGTGTAACTTTTTTGATGCCTAGTTTTGTAAAAACAAAAAATCACTACTTTAAATACTCAATTGCTAAAACAAGACTGTAAAAACAAGACAGCAGTATAAAATAACCATCATAGCACCACCTAGCTGTAACATATCCAGTAATTCAAGCCATTTCTCAAATATGAAAAACATCAAAACTTTTGTGAATTACCACCTTTGCTCCATTTAGATTGAAAACGTTACATAATCTGATGAACAGATTTCAGTTCATCTTGACAGTTTGATGTTACGCTCCTGAGATAGAGACCAGCTTCGGTAACAGTTCCGTTGTGGCGGTGAGTGTCGTAACGTCGCCAGTAGAAGTTCATATATCCGTGCTCGACAGCGTAATATTTTTTCACGATTCAATTTGTGAGTGAAATTCGACCCAAACGGATCTGGCAAACTGCGTGCTGATATTAAAGTTACCCTCCCGCTGAGTTCACGCTCGCAGCGGACATCGGGTGCAGTTTGAGCACTAGCGTTGCTAACTCTGGCTAGCTACATGTCCACCTGCTTGAATA
Source organism: Hollardia meadi (assembly GCA_037974645.1). Lineage (NCBI taxonomy): Eukaryota > Metazoa > Chordata > Actinopteri > Tetraodontiformes > Triacanthodidae > Hollardia > Hollardia meadi. Next base: position 340,767 of record JBBPCS010000095.1, on the reverse strand, counting down.
CGGGTCCGAAAAAGACACTCCACGAACAAAAGTTTGTCCGTTTTATGACGAACGAAATCAAGCAGCCGTTAACAACGCAAGAAACGGCTGAACTCACAACTGAACTCGCACTCATCGCTGCTGGCTATCTAAGGTAGCATTAGCTGTAGCTTGACTGGTAGCCTGACCACCATCCATCCTGCTGGGATTGAGGTGGAGGTGCGTTCACATCTCAGCACACAACGTAGCAACAAGTGTGTGTGTGGTGATGTTAGATCGATTTTGAGTTGGAGTAACGCCGTGTGTGGCATCGAAGCAAAGTGTTGTAAAACAAAAAGCAGAGGTGAAAGAGGTGTTTTCCCAAACTGACTTCAGGTGCAAGAAGCAGTCGCTAGCAGTAGGTGAACGTCAGTTAAATCGAGAGTGGAAAGCTGTTTTCAACTTGCGGCGAATGCCACAAAGAAGGGAAAGTTATGTTGTGGAAAACACCCAAGACTTCTAACGACGCATTCGATCCCAGAGCATTTTCTCCAGATTTAGACAAACACATTACCCAAATTCCAAAAAAATATATAGTCACCTTTGCCTTGAGAAAAGTTTCTCTTTCCCCTCTCTCCCACTCGCCCGTGACTTCCAGATGCTGCTGCTGCTGTTGCTGAGTGTTGCGCCCGTTGGTAAGTAACTGTCTCCACGGCTACAGTCACTATGGCGCAAGGGGGTCTCGGGGCAACTGTTGCTACCCTCGAATGCTTACGTCAGGGCCCTCACTATGAAAAGGAGGGGCCACAGTGACACGAGCCCCGCCCATTAAAATAAAGCTATAAATTTGATTTAAACCACTAGGTGGCGATATTAGCTAGGGAACTGGTGGAAATGCATAATTCTCCTAAGTGTAGTTTAAACAGAGCTCCGTTTTTCTGTGGACTGACATTACATGCTTATGATGATGATGCTTCCTGATACAAGGAATTATTGTATGTATCACAACTATCAAACTGACATTGTCAAGATGGTATTTCAATAGTTAAAAATAGAACATTTTCTAATTAAACTTATAATTTTTATACTTTTTCACTTTCAATGGTCAAAACAAAAAAATCTCACAAGACTTGATGACATCCAGCTATATTCCAACAAGCAGCAGAGCAAAAAGAGCTTTTAAAAAAAAAAAAAATCTAAAACTTTTAAGATTATTGAGAGAAATTACTTGAATGCACATCTTTGTCTTCTGTTTTCTTCCACATGTTTATTTATTTCTACTCCCTGCATTATTCTTCATTTACTTTTGTTTTTATACTTGCATATATGTTACTGTATTTATGATGGCTTTCAAAAAAAAAATTCAAAGCAAATTTATTATACATAAATATTATTTTTCTATTTCCTTTTCTTTTTTTTGCTGAAGAGTGCAACCAACCCAGCCTTTCTGCATTATAGCTCTTCAGCACATGGTGGCAGCATATGTCTATATTGTGGCACGAGGTGGTCAAAATGTGTCAGATGGATAGATTACTATATCAGGTTCTCTTAGTAAAAGGAAGACAAATGCTTTACTGATATACTGTAGATACAAGGCAAAACAAGACTGAGTTCTGCCCTTTAATGTTTTTATTGTTTTGACAATGCAAAAATGGGCTCAACATCACAGTCACTTCACATAAAATGATACAGCTTCATCAAGAGCCAAATGCTAGAACTACTTATAAAGTACATATGGGCAAATAATGGCCAGGTAAAAAAGCTGTCAGTGTACATTTATGTGTGCCCGTTTATTACTTTTAATGCATTTTGAGGCTGGAGAATGATGATTGATAAAAGATTCACATAATGTCAAAGAAAGAAAGGGTCTAATGAGGACACTGAAATCAAGACTCTTTCTTTGGGGGCTTTAGAAATCTGGGACTGGTTACATCCTATAATTTTTAAATTACTTTCTATGCTGATTCCAGTATTTTAAACTTGCTATATTTCAATTTGACAGCATTTAAGCTAAGACAATTAAATAAAATGATTCATTTCTCATGTTAAGAAATTAAACGATTTTAGACATGAAGCTCAGTTTACTCATCATGAGGAGGACTACTCAACCTGTTGAAATATTATATCTTCTGTGGCTTTCGGGGGAGCCTCCCAAAATTCGGGAATGACTCAATACCTCAGCTTGCCCTTTGATTCACAATGTTTAATAGACCAGCATCTGGAGGGGTGGAGTTTGGAAAAGGTGGGCATTTTGGAGGCAGGGGGTCTAATGAAAGACACATTTGGGCTTAATTCTAAAAATTGTAGGATCCAGCTTTTTGGGATTTTGACCCCAGGATATTTGCTGCGGCTGGATTTTGACCGTTCTTTTTTAAAGTCCCCATACTTGTGCAACACAATATCTCTGGACTGCCCATTTGACATGTTACCAAGACATTGACATTGTCACAGTGCATTTTTTCAAACAGATGATTCCTCAAATCACTGAACACAGGGCAATGAAACAAGAAATGAAAAACAAAAACCATTTACGCTGCTCTTTAGGGTTACCTTTGCATCTACCTGCTTCAATCGCCAGATCTTAGCTGACCACATAGGGATCTTTGTCCTCTCTTTAAATTACACATTAAATAAGGTTCAGAGTAGAAATCATCCTTAATTTGTACATAATTTCTTAACTTTGGCTTATTCCAGATCTCCTTTTTTCCATTGTTCTTTAAAGCTCTGAAGTAGTTTTTATTTGACTAAATTTACATCACACTGCAAATTATTCCTAAGATAAAGTGTAAATCAGAAAGAGAAAATATTGCAGAAACATTTTTATATATCAGTAGGCCTAAATGTATTATTTTCACTTGATTTTATTATATTCTCATTTAAATATTTGTGTATATATAGGTCTATGTGTGTGTAGATGAAGGGGCTACAACTTGGTGTTATCCTGGACTCTGATTTTAGAAGTCATATTAAATCAATAACAAAATCAGCCTTTTACCACCTCAAAAATATTGCAAGGATCAGAGACATGATTTCAAGACATGATCTGGAGAAACTGGTACATACTTTTATCTCTAGCAGGCTCGACTATTGCAATGGGCTATTCACAGGTCTGTCTAAAACAGCAATCAGACAGCTTCAGCTGATCCAGAATGCTGCTGCCAGGGTTGTAACAAGAACCAAAAAAGCTCAGCATATAACTCCAGTTCTCAGATCACTGCATTGGCTACCAGTTTCTCATAGAATCAATTTCAAAATTCTGTTACTTGTCAATAAATCACTGAACGGATTAGGTCCTAGATATTTGTCTGATCTTCTGAACCAGTATGAACCTCTCAGGTCGGCTGGTTCTGGATTACTGGCTGTTCCCAGAGTAAAAACTAAACTTGGTGAGGCTGCATTTAGCTTCACAAATGTGGAACAAATTGCCAGAAGAGCTGAGATTTGAGACGGTGCTAACTACTTTTAAATCCAAGCTAAAGACCTTCCTGTTTGCCATTGCTTTTAATTAGCTTCCTGTTAAATTAAATGTGTTTGTCAGTTTGTTTTACTGTTTTTATTCTGTGTGCTTTTTATTGCTTTTTGTTGTTTGTATTTACTGTTCTTATTGGGTTTTTTTTTACTGTGTCTGCTTTTTGCTGTTTGCTTTTATTGTTTTATTCTATATGCAGTTCTGTACCCGCTTTTATTGTTTTTATTCTTTCTTGTGCTTTCGCTTGTGTGATTTGTGAAGCACTTTGGGTATGAAATGTGCTATGTAAATAAATTTGCCTTGATGGATACATACACAAGGAATTTGCCTCGGTATTTTGGTGCATAACAATAAACATAGGCCTAGTAAAATAAAAAAAAGACTCCTGCAAAAGTATACTAGTATACTCAGTGAGATGCAGGGTGAATGTGGGGTGTGAGTCTAGAGCTGTAAAAATGATTTAAACATCTGTGCTGTCACAGAGATAAGGATACTATAAAACTTAATTGAGGAAGAATGTGTCACAGAGCAGCAGTTCAGTGCAGCTCACCTGGATTTGACTTTGTCAATGAAAGGAGTGCTTACAAGTTGCTCAGTCGGTATCACACTCAGACACACTCACCAAAAACAATATCCTCTTCAAGTGGTAAGTCATGGCACCTATGATTGATTACCATTGTTTGTTGCTTATTTATGGAATCGGATTGTTTATCACTCTATCCTAACATCATACGAGCATCAGGTTGCATGCTATTGAGTTTATCTAATGAGGTAGCCTATTTATTATATGTATGTGACAATTATTAAAGCTAATAAGTGGTCTTGTTAAAGAATAATAATTCAAGTTATGCCGCACCGTAAGGCTGTGAATGAAAAGTGACACATCCGATCATCAAACTGGAGTTTAAAGCTTTTAACAGCTACACGGCTAACGATACGATTGTATATTATAATTTTATATTTGGGGATTTACTCTTGAAAAATTTGCCATTGTCTTTATAAGGCGCATTCCAGTCGCAAAGCGGCATTGGCAGATAGATGAAAACCCGCCCCTTGGCTAGCTAGTACCTGCTCCACTAGCCTCTGTGGCTAACTAGCACCTGCTCCACTAGCCTCTGTAAGGTTTTCTCTCCTTTTTTCATACTGTCAACAACAACATTTCCCAGAGTGTCAGCCATTGTTATGCTCTCAAAGCCTTCTGGGAACTGTAGGTTTTGGATGCTACCTATATACCATAATCCTGTGCCTCTGAAGACTATTGTTAATTTATCTCTAAATGTGGTTTGTTATTTAGCCTATAACACAATACTTGGTGGTGGTGCTTGTGCTTAACTGGAATCTTTTAATTTTCTGCTACTTTGTACTTCTACTTCACTACATTTCTGATGGAAATATTCTACTTTTTACTCCATTATATTTATTTACACTTTTTTTTTACATTTAAAACATGATCACCTTATGCAATTTTACGCATTAAACTACCAAAGAGTATGTACCAGTAAAATACTCTAAATTACCTCCAACCTATTACAACATTAACATGCTCATAATATGGCATTAATCAAATTATCCAGTAATATTAAATAATAATGATACAACACTGAAAATAAGCCATTTTGCATAACAAATACTTTTTATGCTTGAAGTTGTAGTTTTGTATAGTAGTAGTATGGCTTTTACTGAAGTACTGAAGTATTTACTAGAAGAACTTTTTCCACCACTGAAAATAACACATATTTCCCCTGTCAATTTACTCACCCACCTTTTATAAATGAGATAATATTAAATGAGATATTTTTCTGTGAAATCACTAGCATATACTTTTTTGGAAACCTCATCCTCAACACATCCAACCAGGACAATTTTATCTTTGTAAATGATCAAAATTCTAATAAGTGGAAATGTTAAATATTTTATCACTGAAGCTCGATATTTGATCGAAAGTCAGTTCCTGTGGTGGAAGACATACTCAGATCTTTTACTTAAGTAAAAGTAGCAATACCACAGTGTAGAAATACTCATAATCAATACAAATAAAAGTCATGTACTTAAAACTCCACTTAAGTACAAAGGTATTAGCATCAAAATATACTTAAAATACAAAAACGTAAAAGTACTCATTTTACAGAGCAGCCCATTTCAGAATAATCGTATATCATTGGATTACTTTAATATTGCATCTGGTAAATGTGGGGCCAATTTTAAATGACTTATACTGTATATCTTTTCTATATATCACTGCTAAGTAAATAGCTTGGTCCCCCTGAGGATCAATAAAGTCTTATTTTAACCTTATAATTCATCATAATTTATATATTGGTTCCATTTTGTAACATTAATCTGAACCTGGAAAGGAAACAGTTGCTAAAATTATCAAATAAATGAGTCAAAAGTATAATGCTTGGGAGCGCCCAGAAGTATAAAGAAGCATAAAATGTAAATACTCAAGTAAAGTACGATTAGCTCAAAATTGTACTCAAGTACTTGGATAAAAAGTTACATTCCAGCAGCAGTCTCAGCAGGGAGTGGCATGAGAGAGGATGTCATTGAACGACAATAATCTCAGGGTGCATCAGCACTAAACACATTTTTGCAGCACTTCAGCGTTTGAGCTGACTGGATCAGCTGGCCTCGGATTGTCATGTGATGCTGTGGTGTGGTAGCTCTGTGTTTTCATGTCTCGTCGCAATTGGCTGAGCCTGATCTTTCTATACAGTAATGATGTCATACATTTTTATGAAGTCATGTGAGCATCTATGCACGTGAGATATTTCTAGACTTCAAAAAAAATTTTATTTTTTATTTCTTCAAAGATAAGCCACGTGGGAAAAAAGCAGATAATCTCCACATAATATGTTTAAATTGATGTTGTGTGCATATACACATTTTATCCATTTCAATGTGAATGTATTTTCTCAAATTTTTTAATGGAACTATCTTGTTAGAAATAAAGATGGTGGCAAAAAAAAATCCCATTCATTTTGTTGTGAGGTTAAAAGCTTTCATGTTTTAAGTTGTTTTTACTCCTTATATTTGAGTCAGTTTGAGGAGGAATGTGTGTGCTTTCTGCACCCCCTACTTGACCTACTGAATGGTGGAGGCCGGAGTTGTGGTGTGTAAAGGAGGTTTCTTTGCACTAAGCCACCAGTTAGATGTTTTCTTTTTTAATGGTGCTAAATTATTTTTTTCTGTGTTTTTTTCAGGCAACTTACTTTTTTTTTTTAAACAGAATTTATTTCCATTGTTTTGTTTTCCATCAAACAGTGTAACAATACACAATATAGACCCAAGCAACCATGAAAGTAAACAAATAAATAGATAACTCAATTTAAAAAGAAGATAAATAATGAAGTAAACGTACAAAAAAAAATCTCCAATATACATACTCCATAATATAAAATAGTACTTCTCTGCACTTGTCTAGCCGCGTTTGTAGTGTCCATCGATCAACCATTGGTACAGACAAGAACATCAGCCTGGGTCCTTCTAGCTCAATGTGTCCGTTCCCTTTAGAATGACATCTCTTAGATCCCTCG
>JBBPCS010000095.1:317444-333704 GCA_037974645.1 Hollardia meadi | reverse complement strand
TGGGTATTGGTATCAAAGTCAAAATTTTGGTGTCCTGACAACATTACTGTTAAGTATAATGGCGGTCCAGCCATGTACTAGGTTTCGCCTAGTCTTGTTCTGAATGTCTTTTTCACGTCTCCCAGTGAAAGCCCAGCGCCCAAACTCCCTGTCAGTGCCAGCAGCAGGAGAGCCCAGCCTGTGGACGTCACAGGGAGATGCAGAGGTGAAACTGAGGATGGGGGACTCTGGCCTGGCTGCTGAGACGCCTTTGACCATCAACCAGATGTTCACCTCAGCTGTGGAGCGCTTTGGCGACTACACAGCTCTGAGCTGGAAGGAGGGTGAGCAGCAGAAGAGCCTGAACTACAGAGAATACTACCAGACCTGCCGCACCGCTGCCAAGAGCTTCCTTAAGGTACATTTTTATCTATTGAGTAATCTAGTATCAAAGCAGTCATGGATAAAGGAATTAATGGACATTTTTCACACTTTTCTGACATTTTATAGACAAAATGAGCAATAGAAAAAAACAGGCAAATTAATAATAAAAAATTACTAACATGTAGTGATTGGTGGTTAATGTGTTGCGTATTTAATATATTATATTATGTGTGGAAATGTAAGTATATTATTTCAGATCTGGTCTGGTTTAGTGGAAACCAAGAACAGTTCAACATTTCAATGCTGGAGAATTTTAAGACATGGCGTTGTGCAATTAGAGAAATTCCTCAAAAGTAAAGAGAAGTATCTATAAACTGTATGCAGAGAAAAGTACTTTTATTTTGTTTTCAGCATCAATTCTCCAATATGAAAAGATGTCTCTTTTATTTTGAATAATTGACTTCTGTTGTCATTGTAAAGTCTTGTGGCAGCAAATTTGATTTTATGCCAAGTCAGTCTAGACGACACATGATGCAGCACATCAGAGCCGGGCTGAAATGTGAGGCAGCTCCGGGCAGGCCTCAGCTGTTTGTACAGGACTGAGCACGTTATTGTTTATTATGAATCCCAACACAGTTCGTGAGCATGGAAACTCTGAGTCACGTACACACACACACACACACACACACACACACACACACACACACACACACTCTCACACACAGACACACACAGACACACACACACACAAACTTGAGGAACCTGCACATGCTGACTTGTGCAACATGTCATAGTTCCATAGTTTGTGATGTAAAGCTCTCAGTGTAATGATGAAGTGCGTTTTTACGCTCTCAACAGTTAACAAAGCACACTTAAGTCAGGTCAGCCATGGGGTTATGTTTCCATCTGCAGCAGTCAAGCTTCAGATGTCACGCCTCATATTAGATTCCAACTACTGTTAGAAAAGAAAAAATCCCATTGCATTGTTGAACTTGGTATCAGTTTCCATTATGGCAGTCTTGTGTACTGTTTCCATAGTAACAGCTGCTGTGGCAATGCACTTCAGTCAACCTTGAGGTCTGCTCACTGCAGATCAACCCATCAGTTTTAAAACCGTCTCCACATCTTTCAGGAATAAAGACAAATTAAGTTTTAGTCTGATTTCAGTGCATGTGTGAAAATATCACTTTTAAAAGCGTTTCATGAGTAAAATGCTTTTTTAAACTTGCAGAGGACAATGGAACGTTTCATCTCAAAACATGAAAATAACCACAAGACTTCACCTGACAACAGCAGTATTTACATTGTTTATTTCTCCAAACTGTGTAAAAAATAAGTTAAAGGGGGGTACATCACAGAGGCCAAGGGGATGAATCATGTTTGCCTCTGAACTGCAGACTGTCAGAGGCAAAAAATGCTCCCTGAAATATTTAAAAATGAAACAAATAAATGGAAGAAAACTAACAGTGCAGAGGAAAGGGAGTACTTGCAGTGTTCCAGCTAAATTGTAACCTGGAAATGGACTCTGAAAGTGGATGTGCAATATATCCCAATATTATTTCTAGGATTATTTAACAATGCGTTATTTTATTCATACTTTAAAAATCAGTTTTGTCCTTCTACAGCTTGGTTTGGAGCGCTGCCATGGCGTCGGAATCCTGGGCTTCAACTCCGCCGAGTGGTTCATCTCTGACATCGGAGCCATTTTGGCAGGGTGAGTGTCCTCGTCATCTTTTTTGTGAGCGTATGTGACTGACAGTGATGAACTCAGTGTCTCTTTACTCACAGTTTCATTGCCAGTTGTATTGTTGTGTAATTGTATGTACTATATACCCGTGACTGGTGCAATCCAAGATAAGAGAGTACACCAGAGCACAACCTCGGGTGTCATCCAATTCAGGCTACGTGCTGAATTGGATGACACCCGAGGTTGTGGTCTAGGTCTATCTTGATTGATAGATTACAGCACAATAAACGTGAGGCTGATGAAATGCAGCAAAGTACCTTTACTCAAATACTGTACTCAAGTATAATTTTATTAATTTCATGACCCCCTCAGATTTAGCTAGTGACCCTTTTGGAGGAGTTTGGTAACCACCAAAACTACTGAACTCAGAATAGTTAAAATTGGCTCCATTCTGGGTAGCGTGGAAGTATTTTTACTTTTTATACTTTAATGGAGCATTTGTACATTGTTGTATTGGCACTTTTACTGAAGTAAAGGTTTTGAGTACATCTTCTACCACTGATGAACTGTGTGCAGATCACATAACAGTCATCTCTTACACAGTGGTTGCATACATTATCAGAAGTGAAACCTTGTGCTTTATTCAGCAAGCTAAAACTGACCAATAAATTCGCCTCAACTAAGAAACTAAAACTCCTTTCAAGAACCTAACCCATTGATTGGTCACGGCCAGATTTGCGTCATGAGATCTCCTGACTTCACCAAACACATGTTACAAGACTTTTGAGTTTTTCACTTTTGTGTGCCCAATTCGAGCCGCGATGACGGCAACATTTTTTATGGCTCATGACGAGTGCATTGAGGAAAATGAGTTTGGTTTTACAGAAGATCAGTACATGTCCTTCATCTTGTGTGCTAAGACACAAAACCTCTTCTCCAGGAGCCCATACCCATGCTGGTACTGTATGTGGACTCCCCAGTTTCTCCACGCCTACTCTCACTAAGAATGTATTGAAATACTATCAACTCGTCAAGCCAGTCATCCCAGGTTTAGTTTCAAAGTCTTGGCAGTGGACTAACTTTTGCTGCTGATCACGATAAAACAAAAACCAACTGAATCAAGTCTTGTGGAAGTGGATGTTACATACTCTTCTTCACTTAAAGTCTCCTGACGATCAAGGTTAATAAAATCATTGTAAATTGCTCCACTAGAAATCTATTAAAAAATAAAACCAGCACAGATTAATGTAAGTCTGATCAAAGATGATAGAACACACAATGGAGATGAAGTGGAATGAAGGTCAGGTCTGACTGTGGATTAAATTAAATTATCTCACAGCAGGTTTCTACATACAAGATCTTCCAGAGTAGTACCAAGGGGAGAGTTTAATTTGAAATGTGAGAGCGAAGCTGCTAAGTTTGACTTGTCCTTTGCCTGTTGCAGTGGGTTTGCTGTGGGCATCTACACCACCAACTCTACTGAAGCATGCCAGTATGTAGCAGAAAACTGCAGGGCCAATATCATTGTGGTGGAGAACCACAAACAGCTGCAGAAGATCCTTCAGGTGAGATCAGAATGAGCGATACACAGCATATAAATACAGTGGAGTTGATAACAATGAAGATCTGAATACAAATAACATTTACATGCCACATAGCATGTTGAAAATCAGTCTTCTGTGGAAAAGACATGCTGTGTCCCAACTCCATACTTAATACCACAGTGTATTCTTTTTAAAAAAAATTTTAAACTTTATTTGAAATCATAGAAGTCCTTATTAATCATGACTTTGAGTCATACCTCCATTCTGTGGGCCTTAGTGAAGAGGGAAATAAAACCAAGTCCTGTACACAAAATAAATATAAATAAAATAAGTTTCAGATTTTTTTTAGTGGCATGTCTAAGATAAAAAGTCTATTCTTCCACAATATTAATTTCCTATTTCTATCAATTCAGTGATTGTTGGAGACTCTTCTTGGTCATTTTCTGGTTATTACTTTTTACTACCTGCTCGTAGTATTTGTAATAAATATCTGTCCTGCTTTTTCAGCCCAGTGATTATTGATCTTGTCTATTACCACATCTAGTAATGTGAAATATTAGGACACTGCCAAAAACATCTGACCATGACCAGCAGAAATGTTACCACACATTCTGCAACACCTTTTTTTATTCTGGGATGTATAAAAAAAAACACTTAAAATGTTTTTCCAGGTGAATTCCCTCCTCTGGTCAGGGTTAGTCCTACATATGTTTAGCCAGCCATCATCAGTTAACTTTATGATGGCTTCTTTCTCCCATCTTGATTCAACATACAGTATGTTGTGGAAAGATTTAACATACAGTATGTTGTGGAAAGACTCCTTCCCAAACATTTTTACAGTGCATTTTAAAACGTGCTTAAAATTAGTATGCACTATGGATTTGGGACACAACAAGAGCTTTTTGCATCCTTAACCTTTATTTTACTGTTTAGACTGATGTTATAGCAAGGCATTGATCAATACAGCATTTTTCTTATTTTCTGTCATAAAATAATTACAAATATTTATAGCCAGTAGTGTAGAAATGACACAATTCTCACTATTGATATTGTCTGCAGTTTATGTGCTTAGATTGTATTTTGTTTGTTCACAGGTTGAAGACAAGCTGCCTCACTTGAAAGCCATTATCCAGTACAAAGATGCACTAAAAGAGAAGAGATCAAATCTGTACACAGTAAGCACACAATCTGTATACGAGAAACAGGAAAAGGTTTCTTTAGTTCAAGAGGGATCATCTAAGTGGTTTTGTTTGTGTACTCCAGTGGGCTGAGTTCATGGAGCTCGGACGTGATGAGCCCGATGAACCTCTCGATGCCATCATCTCCAGCCAGAAGCCCAACCAGTGCTGCACGCTCATCTACACCTCAGGAACTACAGGCCAGCCCAAAGGAGTCATGCTCAGCCATGATAATGTGAGTCACAGGAGTCGAGTGTGTTTTTTACCTCTGAGAATAGCAAAGTGGCACATGTCTGGCTCCTGACACTGACGGCAGAAACACACTCCTGTTTTGTAAAGGGAGAAACGTGCAGATGCAGCTGACGGCTCAAAGCGCTGCACTGCTTCTTATGTGGGTTTCCACATAAATACGGACCAGCAAAGTAAAATGACCTCGCGTTTAGTACTTTGTGTTCAAGACCATCCACGTGTTAAACACTGTCTCATTAACCTGAAACGATTCTAACTTGTTTTCATGCATATATTTTATTATGGTCAAAGTTCACTTATAGAGGTATAAAACACTCTGGTCATATACGTTCACTGTTGTGTTTGTGTTATTCACTGTCTTGGTTGTGATCTCTCATGGATGAAGTATCATATTAACTGTATTCCTGCCCCCCCCCCCCCCCTCAGCTAACATGGACCGCGCTCTCGACCAGCCGTCACGTGTGTCTGACAGACGCCACTCAGGCTCAGGAGTTAGTGGTCAGCTACCTGCCACTCAGCCACATCGCCGCTCAGATGGTCGACATGTGGCTCACCATGAAGGTCGGAGGGGCGACATACTTCGCTCAGCCAGATGCACTGAAGGTGAGATACATCGGTAACCCTAAATATATGGGCCATTATTTACAGCAGAGATTTGAGATAAATATTCACATTAAATGTTGTTTTCATAGAAGGAAGAACAGGTAATTTGAAAAGAAATGAAATGAAAACCAGCATATCAGCAGCTGTAACAAAAGATTCATTAATGCAGTATATCCTGTGATATAATAAGAAATAATCATACTACTGATAATAACATTTTTATAGCTCTTTTCATGTAGACACAAAGCCCAAATTGCTTCACAAAAACAGAATTAAAACAATACTTAGTAGAGAACTAGAGCAAAATCAGTAGAAACAGTAAACCGTAAAAATAAAATGAAAGAAATATGACAATAACCAAACCAAACAATAACCTTAAAGCATTAATAACAATACCATAAAAAAAATCTACAGTAATAAATACATTGATAAATAGCAAATAATACAAATAAGAGAAAAAAAGAAATTATGATTATCCCAAATAAAAAGCCAGATTAAAAAGATGGGTCTTTAATTCCACATTAAAAATATGCAGCCAGTTTACCACTCTAAGATAAATAAACAAACTATTTCATAGTTAAGGTGCATAAAAAGAGACGCGATAAACTTAGTGGATCTTCAGGAATCGTCAGTCTTCAAAAACTGAACTCTGATCCTTGAACTTTACACCAGTCATGTGCATCTTTCATAACCTGTCATTTCATGGGAATTCCAGGATTTGATCTGCGGTCTAAAAGCACATCTGGTATGCTGAGCTGCTGCCTCTGAGGGTTCTTTATGTCTTAGGGCTTTTTCATTTCACCATCAACATCATCTCTTCAAGTACATTAGCGCGCATTAAGTGTGTAATGTAGTTAGGAGAGGCAGATTACCAAGATTAGAATATTGTCAGCACGTTACAAAGACATGAAAAAGAATCTTTAAGATCTTTGCCTCATGTTGTGGTAGCAGATCAGGGTTTTTCTGCTCTTTTCCTCCATGTGAGCTGTAAACTACATGTGATATTTGTTTGTTCTGTCAGGGCTCTCTGGTTAACACCTTGAAGGAAGTGCGTCCCACAGCCTTCATGGGCGTCCCACGTGTCTGGGAGAAAATGCAGGAGAAGATGAAGTCTGTCGGAGCCAAGTCTTCAACTGTGCGCAGGAAGGTGGCTGCCTGGGCCAAAGATGTCGGTCTGCAGACCAATCTGACCAAGATGAATCAGTATGTACATGTTATGAAATTACAGCTTTTATTTCAATCATTTCTGGTTCCTGTTACCACATGCTTTGGTTCAGTCTTTTGACTGTAATTATTTTTTCTCTTAGTACTTCCCTCGTACATCAGATTGTAAGAATATTGTCAATGCATCATGTGTATCCAGGCAGCCAGAGAGACTCACAATTAGTTCATCACATTGTGTGTCTCATTTATTATCTGTTGGACACTGGATTTATGTGCGCCTGCTTAAGTCGTTAAACAACAAGAATAAGAGTCTAACATGCTGACCCTACGCAGGTGCAACCTTTATCATGATCACCATCTTAATTTATGAAATATAAACATGCTAAGATTTACTAGTCAGCACTAAACACAAAGCACAGCTGAGGCTAGTGGGAATGTTATTCATTTTGCAGGAATTTGGTCATAAACAAATTATTGGATACGTTGAAATTTTGACCTGATGATGGTGAAACGTCCAAAGTTCTCACAACTCATCCTGTGAGGAACATGAATAACTTAAATATCCGTACCAAATGTTATGGCAATCCAATCAATATCTGATCCATTAAGAAACATTTAACTAATAAGCTTAAATTAAAATGGGAGAAAGAATCTGGTCACTTTGGTTTGTTTGGTTGAATATGGGCTCTGTTGAGTCTACTTCCACCAGCCTTGGTCTTTTGTTGGTGAAATTTGATTAGATACTTTGTAGCCCTTAATTAAAATGTTCACATACCGGTAATATGAGGAGGGGTCTGTGTTGCAGGAAAAGTGAACAGCTGGCAGATCATTCGCTTTTTTTTGTAGCTGCTCAGCCATTCAGTCATACTGTCGGGAGGTAAAACGGGCAACACAAAACATTTTTGATGACTGAATGGACGGGTTGCATGGCAGACATTTTAATTTGTCAGAGCAGGAAAAACATGTGGGCATAATGACGCAGTTCCATTCATTTTAACAGTGACAATGAGCCAGCCATGCACAATAGCAGGACCTCCCCGAAGTGGAATGCAGCAATCATTAATACACCTGCAAGTTTCGTGCTATGACCAATCAGACCATTGACTGCTCTTTCTGTACGATCTACAATATTACAGCTCATTTACTGATGCAAAACAAATGTCTATTAAAGATATTAATAGCAGCCAGCACGAAAGCTATAACAAGAAATAGTTATAGACTGAATCTGCAACACAGACTGACAGAGAATGATTTAAAAAAAAAAATTTTGTCGCTAAATCTGTGGGTTGCTAAATTCTTCAAACACAGGGGGAAATGGATAAATTATTATTGATCTGTTAGTGTATGAACTGACCTCAGTATAATGTGTGTATTAATGCACAGGTGACCAACTGATTTTTCAGTGTTTTGTTGTATTTCCATGCTTTTTTAAAAATGTATACAAATTAACAAAATCACAAATATCAACCTCATGGTGGTGCTAAAGGTCAGCATGATACATCCTCTGGACACCATGTATTTCCTCCCTAAAGTGGCTCCAAACACTCACACTTGCTGTTTTTGTGTCTCTCCTCAGAAGCGGCGCTGCAGGCCGTGCACCATTCAGCTATCGCATAGCCAAAAAGTTTGTGTTCAAAAAGGTGCGTAAGGCTCTGGGGCTGGACCGCTGCAGTAAGTGCTACACAGGCGCCGCTCCCATCACCAAAGACACCCTGGAGTTCTTCCTCAGCCTGGATATCCCTCTGTACGAGCTGTACGGCATGAGCGAGAGCACCGGACCTCACACCGTCTCCCTCCCTGAAGCCTTCAAGCTCACCAGGTACATTTGTGTTTTTACCTCAACTTGATGAGTCACCGAATTTCCTTGCATTGACAAAATCGGAGGTGAAACACGCGTATGGTGATTAATCTAAACAATGTTGTTTTGTACTGTAGTTGTGGTAAAGAGATTCCAGGGTGCAAGACGAAGCTGCACAACCCGGACGAGGAGGGAAATGGCGAGATCTGCTTCTGGGGCCGTCACGTCTTCATGGGTTACCTCAACATGCCCGACAAGACCGAGGAGGCTCTCGATGCCGAGGGCTGGTTGCACTCCGGTGACCTGGGCAAACATGACAAGGACGGATTCCTCTTCATCACCGGAAGAATTAAAGGTACTTATTCTATATTCCTTGTAGAGCTAGATAACATTCAAACTGGTACATTGTTAATGGATCTCGGACAGAGAATCTCTTATATGGATATGGATATCAGTGTTCAGATTCAGTGTTCCTTCAGAGACTAAATCTTTGTAAGCCTTAGAATATTTTTCTTTATCCATGATCAATCTGTTCCTCAACCTTTGTGTGTCCTTGTGTTTGATTTTAGAGCTGATCATAACAGCGGGAGGAGAGAACATTCCTCCTGTTCCTATCGAGGATGCGGTGAAGGAAGCTGTGCCACTGATTAGTAACGCCATGCTGATTGGAGACAAGAGGAAGTTTCTGTCTATGCTGCTGACCATTAGGGTAAGTTTAGAGACTAGGATGTAGAGCTGGGGCCAGATGAATAATGCTCATTACAAAAGACAAAAATATGCCTGCACGTTCTTTCTGTCAGATTTATAAAGCCATGTGTACGCCTGGTTCTGTTTTCTCAATCATGGTGGATTCAATCATTTCCTTTCCCACATTTGGCCATAAATGGATCATAATCACCCATTTACATATTGGTACTTGTTCCCGCTCCACCAATCATCAGACCTGTCAGTGGAGAACGGCAATTACACCAAATGTGCTGCACCAGCGAGGTTCTCAAATAGCACCAGAACAGCTGTCGTTGACCACTATGTACGGCTGTGGTTATTTATAACGTCCATACCACTGATTCCTCACATGTACCTGTAAACTGTAAACCATCATCACAATGATATTGATTCTAATTGACCTTGTTGACTGCTACAGTACTTCTTTTCTTTTCTTACTTTATTTGACTATGATGCACACCAAGGCAAATTCCTTTTATGTGAAAATCTTCTTGGCTATAAACCTGTTTCTGAAACAGACTTCATAAAGTGCTTCACAATTGAGGATAAAATTGAGATTATTAACACCAGAAATCATGAATGTATGTAAAAAAAAACTTTCATTTTAAATTGCTTATGAGTGAATTTCAAGCTTATGAATGTCTCTAGAAAATTGTGCTCACGCCTGGTGTGAAGTATGTGTGAGGTGCACTTCTTGCATTAACACCAGTTATGTGTGGGAAATGGGGTGTGCATGGTCTTTTAACATGTGTATCGTTTATACATCTGGCCCCTTGGCTTCACAGCAAACATGGTTCTGTTTGTTAATGATGAGTTGATGTGGAAGGCAGCTGGGCGCCGTAGTGAGTAGAGAAACTGTACTTTAGATAACACAGGTTGTAAAATGCTGTTGAACACAGTGAAGGGTATCAGATGGCGACTGAAGATGTGCCTCGTTAGCAACACTGTACCTTGAGATGTGCTTTTCAAAACATGAGCAGCTCTGAGCTGTGTAATTATCTTATCTTTATATCTTTTTATCTAATCTCAGAAAGAGTCAATATATCTGTCTTAACTGATAGCAAAAGGAGCAGAGAGAATTTCTTCTCAGATGCTGCCGTCTAGTGGTCAAACTGCAAGTTGATGTAGATATATTCTACTGTAATTCCAAATTTTAAATGTATTAATGCTTTAAACTGCATGGAAAAAAAGAGATTATTATTGTTTTGTTTTGTTTTTTTCTTATATTAGACAATAAAGTTAAAGCTTTGAATTTTTTTTTCTCTCCAGTGTAAGGTAAACGCTGAGTCAGGCGATCCAGAGGATGAGCTGACACCAGATGCTGTTGAGTTCTGCCGGATACTGGGCAGCAACGCCACACGAGTCTCTGAGATCGCAGGCGGCAGAGACCGGGCCGTCCATGCTGCCATTCAGGAGGGAATCAACGGAGTCAACGAGAAGGCGACCTCCAATGCTCAGCGCATTCAAAAGTGGGCCATTTTGGATCGGGATTTCTCCGTTACAGGAGGAGAGCTGGGTGAGTGGGACGGGAACAAAGAGTGGGTGTGTGTGTGTGCGTCAAGCCTATGTCTTAACGCCTTCAAAAACAAAGTGTTTAACAATATGAACTGTTTATTTCACAGGCCCTACAATGAAGCTGAAGCGGCCGGTGGTGGTGAAGATGTACAAGGAGCAGATTGAGAACTTTTATAAAGAACTGGCCACCCCAACAACCCCCGACAACCCGCTGCCTTCCAAATAGAGCTGCTCCTCCACCTCATTTATCCAGCCTCCCCCTGCTTCCATTCAAGCCTTGTAAAAATGTTTTGATCGCCTTAAGTTTTTGTCGCTATGTCACGGTTTACATTCGTGGGTGTTGTACAAAAGGAAAGCAAAACTAAGAAGCCATTGTAAAAAAAATAGCTTTATGATTTTGAAGACAAATTCAACTATTTATTTGGATGAACATTAATATCAGAGATGAAATAACTGCAGCTGTGTGGAGGAAAAGTTGTTTATTGCACTGCTTTACTTGAGACAAAGAACACAAAAAACAAGTTCATAGGATGTTTTTAAAAGGAGTAATTTTTCAACATGTTCTTCTTTATTTATTTTCAGTTTTGCCAAAGTCTACTTGGGCCAAATAAGCTTCAAATGACATTTCTCAATAAGAAATTCACATGAAAATCAGTAATCATATCCAGTGTTTACTAGCTTTTTTGTGTTTTCAAAGCCTGGTTTCAAAGAAAATACTCATTTATGTGTCAAAGGTAGTTGCAGAGGTGTATTGAAATCTATCTCATATCTAAGGATCCAAATTTTGTTTGAAGCCATATCCATTACCTTTTGTAATTGTAAAGTCAGACTCTTTGCAGCCTTCACTGCCTGGTCTTGCTGGAACTTCTTTCCGACAGTCCTTTTCTGTGTAGACCTGCGGTGGTTTTGTGTAATTTTGTACATATGTTTTGCCTACATTCTCATCTTTAATATGTCTTTATTTAATTTTTGTTTTTCAGTTGGTTTACTCAGCATTTATGCTTAAGTTTTGCACTCACCTATTAAAAAAGTGTAACAGAATGGAAAATGTATATAAGTTAGCGTAGGTTATGGTAAAATATGTTAACTGCATTATCCTTATGGGTCTTTTACCATCTTTTAATATATTGTTGCATTCCAAAGAGCTGATCTTGTACATGAAGTAATTGTATATAAACATATTGTAGGTATTAGTAGCACTGACAGTTCAAAGTGAAGGTTTGGTGATTGAAGTTCAGGGTAAACGCAAAACTATTCCGACACATATGTGTGAAGTTAATTAGGGAAATGATGGTGATTCAGTGTTTCAGGGTGAGTGAGTTTCTTGCTGTTTGGAATTTGTACAACTTTTGTGAAGCCAATAAAGTCCATCCAATAGATGAAATTCTAACTTGGAACAGCCTGTAACAAAGGTTTTGTTTCTAAGATGTACAAAGGCACCAATATCGATGTTATTTGAGGGTTTAATTACATCACTATTGTATAAAATGTCATTCTGCCTCAAACAGTTCAGCGAGAGCTCACCAGACCCCGAACAGAAAACTGGATTTACCTGACCCTACAGAGCTGTTATCATTGTGAACAATATCAGGGTTAAAAGATTGAAAAATGCCTGCACAGGAAAGGCGAAATAAGACTGTGAATGTTCGTGTGTTTGATCAGTTATGGATTAAAAATTGATTAAGCTTATGTGTGGAGCTTTGTTGTCTGTTTTGAGTGTATGTGACCTAATTAGTGCTTCATTAAAGGCACGTTCACCCAGTTGAGCCTCGGGTAACACAATAAGTATATCGTCTGTTGATTCCCAAGTCCAGTGATAGATTTCTATGTAATTTATTTAATTATGTAATTTTTCTGAACAGTCGAAACAGTCAAGATGCTCAATTCCACAGACGACTCAGAAAACTCACAAATATTCACATTTGAAAAGCTGGAAACATTGAATTTCTGGCATTTTTTTCTTTAAAATTTGTTGTTGATTATCTGATGACTGACTAATCAAATTGTGTTAGCTTTAATATAAAAATTGATATATTTTGAGATACAGGAAATGTTCTAGAAAGTGAGTAAATGTTTATAGAAAAATAACCAGACGCCCAGAGATATTAAAGGGATAACAGTTGAAGTCGGAAGTTTGCATACACCTTTTTTAAACAATTCCTGACATTTAATGAGTAAGCATTCCTTGTCATCATAGGATCACTTTTTTAAGAATGTGAAATGTCAGAATAATAGTAGAGAATGATTTATTTCAGCTTTCATTTCTTTGATCACATTCCCAGTGAGTCAGAAGTTTACATACTTAGTATTTGGTAGCTTTGCCTTTTTATTTAACTTGGGTTAAATGTTTTGGGCAGCCTTCCACAAGCTTCTCACAATAAGTTGCTGGAATTTTGACCCATTCTTCTTGACAGAACTGCTGTAACTGAGTCATGTTTAGGCCTTTTTGCTTGGACACGCTTTTGATTGAGGTCAGGGCTTTGTGATCACCACTCCAACACCTTCACAAGCATTCTTGGGGTCATGGTCCACTTGGAAGACCCATTTGTGACCAAGTTTTTAACTTCCTGGCTGATGTCTTGTGATACTGCTTCAATATATCCACATCATTTTCCTTTCAGATGACACCATCTATTTTCCCTCCTGCTGAAAAGCAGTCCCACAACGGAGTTTTCCAAGCTTTTTAAAGGCAACGTCAACTATGTGTATGTAAATTTGACCCACTAGAATTATGATTTTAGCAAATTAGAAGTGAAATAATGTATCTTTAAACAATTGTTGGGAAAATCACTTGGGTCATGCACAAACTAGATGTCCTAACATGTCAAAACTACCGAAGTGTATGTAAACTTCCAATTTCAACTGTCGATACCTCAGTATAAACAGTACTTTTAACCCCACAGACTCCATTAACCATCACATGAACCCTCCACAGAGCCATGACCGGGTCACACAGCGGTCAATGATTGGACACAAAGTTAAACAGTACTTAATGACTTTATTAATATGATTTCAAAATAAAAAATAACATTAAAATAACATGTTTTGTCCTTGTTAACAACTTGCATCATATGGCCACATGGTGGCATCGTAATGCCAAGTTTCTATTTTCAAAAATACCAAATTGTTCTGCCATCCAGTTCATTTCTTCTCCCCTGTCGTGTGGAGATTGGACCACATATATGGAACACATTTGGGACTCCACCCTCCCCCTTTTACCCCCAGTAAAAAACAAAAAAAACAAATCAAACCTTTATAAATACAGGCAACCCTGTCCCCTTGTCACAGACATATTTTGACGATCACTGACACAGGAAGAATCCCGTCTGCACATGCCCCCTCCCACCCCCCATCCACATATTTGCAAGGAACCATTTGCTCTATATTTTAGCTTTTTACTCACCCTCTAAAGATCCACACAGTAGATATTCTACCTTTGCTGTATTATACACTTATTATATATAATAGTCTCAGCTGAAATGCTCCTCTTCCACAGATCTCCTCACAGTTGTGAAGTGGGATGGGCCACTGGTTCCACAAGTGTTTGTCACCATTCTGTATTCCCAGTTTCCTTTTCATTGATGTCTTCAGTGTTGCTCAACATGGAAACACAGGACTCGGATTGGATAATGTAACAATCATACAAGTTTACATTGGGATCATCAGTTTCAGTTATTTCAACTTTGTTTAGGAAACATTTTATGTGTCACTTTAGCATGGCAGACGGATCTATACATTACAATACCCATGAGCCTCAGCCACAGCAAATTCAAATTAATTTGTTGTTGTAAGTTGCACTAAAAAAACGCAGCGCCATAGTGACAAAATGCATCCAACAATGTCCCAATAATGAACTGATTTAAGCTGCAGATTGTAAAATTCAAGTTTTCTCAGCAGCATTTTCTTTAGCTTCCACCCGCCATTAGCAGCGCACGTGCCAGAATCTTAACTTCAGTAATTGAATGTTTCTTGCCACAATTCTTCATAGGAGATGTAGTTAACCAGATATTTTCCAACACAGTTGTTAATCGTGGGCTGATGAGTGAATCAGAAGAGTTTAATGCTGATCAAAGCTGCAGAAGTGCTCCAACTGTCACGTAATTCTACCTCTGGGAAAAATGAATTGCACCATTACTTCTGGTACCAGGGGCATCAAAAACTGCTCCATCCCACTTTGCAACAGTATTCTTTCCTATGATGTGTTTCTTCAGGCTCAAGTTATCATAAACCAAGAAAATTAGGTGTTTGGGTACAGACTAATATGAATGCGTAGAAAACACACTGAAATCATAACTGGACATGACAAAGAAAATGAACATTTTTGCTCAACAGTTCAGTTCCCTGAACCAAAATGTGGACTCCTCTTGTCCTCATTCTGGTCCAGTTATTACTACTGGAAGCAGAGGGTGATATCAAAGTATAGCTCATCCAGCAAACATTTTCCAACACCTGCTTCTTGGTGTTCAGCTGTCATCAGAATCATGACACAAAAACATACAGGGAACATCCCCCATAACGTTTTCTGCCTAAAATAGATCCAATGGACATATTTGTTTTGAATATAGCAACAAATCATGCCAAAATAGAGACAATTAAATAAGAAACAAACAAAAAATAATTGGCAAAGAAAGAAAAAAAAAATCAATTCATATCGTATTGCATGTAAATATTGTATAAAATCCTTAAAAATACAGTTTAGGTAACTACTTAAGTACTGAAGTCATCACAGCCAAAAGTGCAGAGGTCCATAAATAAAACATTGACTGTGGGTAGACAGTGGGGCTTCTCTCGAGTCCCCATGTAACCTCCCCTCTCAACCACCACAAGGAACTGAATGAGTGCCTGGTCAAAGGTCAGAGTTCATGAACTAGGACTTAAAACTTCCCACATCGATGCAGAGAGAAGAGGACAGGAAGGTTGGTTTTTAAATCTCTCCTATCACTGACAAACACACTCGCAGATGCACAAACGTCACTTACACAGTTTCAAAGTTCATTCTCAGTAATTGCTGCCTGAAGTTCTGTTGACAGAGGCACACCTAGAGAAAATGAGGGTGGGACGGGGGAAGAAGTGAGGGCAGGAGGGGGTTACTGCAGGGCACATAAGGTGGCAAGGATCCTGGTTTTTCTTCTTTTTTTTGTTTGTTTGAGACACATTTCCCGTGCTAAGACGGCGTTTACAGTAAGGGCAGAAGGAGTGTGTACAATTCGCTGAGCCAGGTAGGCAACAGAAAAGGAGAGCGAAGTATTAAAGCTATCGAAGGGTCAGAATAAAAACACTGATGGCAGAAAGAAAACAGAGGAGGAGTGGAGGGAGGAAGGGAGGGAATCGCTCATTGAAGGTTTGTACCACAGTGGGCCGGTGTGTGTGTGTGTGTGTGTGTGTGTGTGTGTGTGTGTGTGTGTGTGTGTGTGTGTGTGTGTGTGTGTGTGT
>JBBPCS010000095.1:285597-308701 GCA_037974645.1 Hollardia meadi | reverse complement strand
GCTCCCGTGTCCTGCGAGCTGTTGGAAAAGGCTGTCTGACAGCAAGGTAAAGTGGTGAACATATTCTTTAGATAGCACACACTTAAACTGGCATAGATTTTTATTAGTTGAGCCTTTTGTTAAGTGGCTAAAATCTGATCACGCTGAGCTGAGCGCTGTCACTCAGTAGACAGCGCTCAGCTCAGTCCAGGCAGGGTTAAATCGACGGTTTTCATTGTCAATTTTGCATTTCAGGGTTGAGAAAGACATGTTTTTAGAGGTCGTATCATAGGACTACTACTTCCACTACTAGACACACATTTTCACAACAACGCGCTGCATTCTGGGTTGAATATTGCTAGGCTACGCGGAGTGTTGCATTCACGATCTGTACTACTGTAGGCTTTTCTGTAGGAATATATGTAGGCTCGCTGAGCACGTTTTTCTCGGTTTTTCCTCTGCTTTTCTGGTTGGGCAACTCGGGGGTTGCTTCTGGGCCGCATGTGGCCCGCGGGCCGCCATTTGAATAGGCCTGGTCTAGGCTGAGCCTTCTAGTGTTATGTTTTAATTGTTGTTTTGTTATTGCTTTTGTCTTGCATTTCTTAAGTGTAAAATGTAAATTCAATACAATATATTTGAAAA
Organism: Hollardia meadi; assembly: GCA_037974645.1. NCBI lineage: Eukaryota > Metazoa > Chordata > Actinopteri > Tetraodontiformes > Triacanthodidae > Hollardia > Hollardia meadi. The sequence goes on along the minus strand of JBBPCS010000095.1, from coordinate 308,080 downwards.
AAAACAAAAACTGTCTGTCATAAAACAAGGTAAACAGACTCTCTACCTTGCCCTTGTTTCTGTCCAGGCTCAAAGTCTGAATCTGAACTGGAGTCAGAGCTTGAACTGGAGTTGGAAGGACTTGAAGGGGCCGACTGCTGTAGAGGACAAAACAAAAGACAAAACTATTTAATGCCTCGCACGAGCTTCGTCACATGGAGCATCGACAATCACCTAAAGCTCAATATCAGCAAAACCAAACCAAAAAAGAGCTTGTGGAGGACTACAATGCTTCAAATTATGGATGTTGCTGCAAAGAAGCTCTAAATTTGAAACTGTCATTTCACACACATCTTCAACCCGGCAACACAGAAGATCTATACAATCAGCACAGTTTCAAGATGGACACCCAAGACTAGTGATAGATTAGTCTTGAGTTTAGTTTTTGACTTTTGGAGTGCTGCTTTTTTTATAACTATTTTTGGGAAACATAAACATTAAAAAGATCAAAGATTTTGAATGCAATCAGGTCAAAAACTTATCTCTCTCCATAAATTTAGTTCTGTAACATACTGATAACAAAACAAATTGAATATCTATAATCTCTAATATATTTTTTGGTCTTGGACTGTTGGTTAACCAAATTATATTTGGAGATTTTACATATTGGGCTTTAGGAAAGTGTAACAGGCATTTTCACCATTTTCTGACATTTAATAGACCAAATGATTAATCGTTCAAATAAGACACTAATCAACAGATTAAGGAATAACAAAAATAATCATTAGTTGCAGCCCTACGTGAAATAAGATAATCGAAATAATGACATTTTTGAAGAGCATGATATTATAAAATCCTTTTCTAACAGTCTGAAAAATGTAGCTTCAATTCACATTTAAGTGAAAGCTCCCATGATGCTGACATACCTCCGATTTTGACGAGGCTTCATCCTCTGAATTTGACTCTTCTGACTCTGGAAGTTTCTTGGGCTCCTTCGGCTCCTGTGTGTCATTTTTGCCTTTGGCCCAGCGACCTTTTTCCTTGGGAGGTTTCTTCTCTGCGTAGGCCTGACTGGCTGCAGACGAGGAGGAAACACGAGGAGAAGTTCCTGTGAAGGCCCCGCCGGTCGTCCCCTTTGGCCCCTCTGAGCTGCCCTTTTTCTGCTTCTTTGCGCTGGGTTTGGGAGACTCGACAGTGGAGGGTCGTTTCCCCGGGGCTTTAGACTCTACAGGCCCTCCTCCACCTCCTCCTCCACCACCACCCCCTCCACTCCCTGCCCCCCCTCCTTTAGGGGACATGCCCTCCATCTTTGACTCCTTCAGGGTGAGTTTAGGCTCCTTGAAGGCAGCCTTGGGTAGGACCTTAACTTCATCTTTTACTTTGATCTCTGACGGCTTTTTTGAAGATGAGGAAGAGGAAGGATCGCGACCACTTTTGCTGCTTCCATCTCTGTCATCTTTCGATGTGGCTTTGCTCTCAGAGTCTTTTCTGGGCCGTTCACGGTGTTCCTTGGTCAGCTTGTGCGGTTTGGGTCCTTTACTGCTGCCACCACTTCCTTCTTTGCTGGGTTCCTGGAGAGAGAAAACAACAGCACTGTCACTGACAATTTACTCTACAAGCCCTCAACTAAATGCCCCTTAAAAGGACACAGCCTCAGCTGCACTAAGACCTCATCAAGGTCTGGCCACTCTAGTCTGTACTGTAATATTATTTACTGTGAACCACATGTCAAATTAAGCACTTTGGTCATTGTCAATTTCAGCCACAATAACAATTTTCTCAACAATTAGTCTAAAGAAAAGAGTATAGAATAAGGCCAGATCAGAGGTCAGCCACACACACAAAACTCTCTCTGCAATCACTAGACTAAAAGGCTAATTATTGCATACTAGCAGTCCTTTGAGACTGTACTTAGGCACAGTTTGAGCTGAATGCTAAAGACAATATGCAAACATGCTAAATTATAATGTTTTTCACTTTCCCTATCTTAGTATCTTAGAGTGCTAGCAAGCTAATATTTGATGATTAGCACATAGGTATAGCTGAGGTGAATGGGAATGTGATTCGTTTTGCAGGTATTTGGTCATAAGCCAAAGTATTGGACAAACAAATTTTGACAAGATGACAATTACAATATTCTTACAATTCATCCCGAGGGAAAAATGAACTAAACATTTTTACTCAGAACCACAAATGTCAACCTCATTGTGGTGCTACAGGAAAAAGTGAGAAGGAATCATTCTCTGGGGACGATAAATGTCGGTACAAAATTTCATCTTAATCTATCTGATAAATGTTGAGATACTACAGTTTGGAACAAAGTGCTGGACTGGCTCTGGTGCTAACCTGGCCAAAAGTAGAAAAATAAATGCAAAAGAAAAAGGTTGTTCACTGTCTACAACATAGATACTATACTACTCTATGCTAGAGTATAGACACTGCTTCTGCTGCCAGCTGCCAATCTGGACTGACAGTCATGGGCTTAGATTAGACTCTTAACTTTAAAAGGCAGTAAGTGAGCAAATTTAAACTTGTAGTAAAACTTTGGGTGAAGCAGATAAAATAAGCATGTAGTAAAGGTTGTATGTGTCATCCACAGGAGTGGTTTTTAACAGAGCTCTCTAGCACAGTGATACAGGTAGAGGATGATATTTCCACACTGTTCATCCACTTATCATCAAACAGTTTACAGGTCTTCAAACACCATTACATTTAATATAATACATAATATAATATAATATATTTAATACATAAGACCCTTTATTATATTCATTTACAATGAAGAATGGGCTCCATACAGACTAGAAGATTGGAGAGAGTGGTTTTGAGTGTGTGAAGTGACTTTTTCTATGTCAGCAGATGGACACAGCTGGAAGATACACAGTCCTCCATCTGCCTGCTCAACACACACCCACTCATGTCACAATAATAATGTGGATTGAAGCAACACATACTGTATTGCTCTGTAAAAATGAAGGGGAAATTTAAAAACTATTAGGATCAGTTTCCTGTTTTCTTCTGACATGTCCCCTCTCCTGGCAGATCAGCTGGCTGAGTAATTCTGCATACATGCATACAGATGCTCAAAAACAGCTGGCAATGATTAGAAGCCTGAGTCAGCCTGTTCTGAAGACTGACTGTGAGGGGGGGGGGCAGTGCTGATATTGTGGTGGGCCCCCACAAATAAATGAACGTATGGGAAACACCGATGAAGTTGTGACATTTTCTTGTTAAATACTCAAAATGAATGAGCAACCTGACAGCGCTAGTGAGATAACGAAGATGTTAACCAACCTTTGATACATGAGAAGTCTTGGTCTTCTTGGGGTCTGAGAAGGCAGAGAGGGGTATGGTGGGGAGCATTGGGTAGTCAGGACTGGGCCTTGACACAGCTTCAGCCCCCTCTGGAACCACTAATATCTGAAATTAAATAGACAAGAGTTACAGAGTTTCTGTGTAGATATTTAAAGCCACCATAAATTGTATCTCAATGTACAGGGGCTTGATTTACTTGACAAAAGACAGGCTTTTATAGAGCAAAAAGCTATTTTGAGCGTCCCTGGTTCGGTATGTTAAAGTCCCATTCATTTTTCCTCAAAGACAATGTTAACTGACTCACAGTTGGAACACCTCCAATGGCTTGCTTAGTCATTAAAATCTCCAGTTGAATCATCAGTACAAAGCATGAATAAGCGGGTTAGAAAATACCTGTGTACATAAAAACTTTGAGGTAGATTTTAACAATGACTCCCACAGGGCTGCAAACAGCGAGATTATGGTGTTGAGAAAACTGACTGGGAAACAAAGACTCCTGTACACTGGTACATCACTTGTACTCACTTTATTAACAATGATTTGTAGGGCTGCTCGATTATGGCAAAAATGGAGGAGAGGAGGACGGTTTCTGAAGCCTTCAGCTGTGGATGTGATTCTTTTTCCTAACAACACTCAAACAGTGAACAGAATCATAGTGATTTTTCTTTAGCATTAACTAGTTGGCAAAGAGTTGTTTTTAAAACATTGATCTGCAGTTTCTGTAAAAATAACATCAAAGAAAGGTAGGGTGTAAATAATTTACTCATGCTGGATCGCTATTCTTTACTGAATTATGTTTAGTCTGTATTCATTTTTGTGGCCGTGATTGTCAGTGACACCATTATGTTTGAGGCTTATAATAAATGTGCCTCTTAGTATTGTTTGCGTTTTTCATGCATCAGAGAGCGCGTGTCAAAAAGAACTAGTGTCGGCTTCGGGTCGGGTTGAGCTCCGCCAGAAAAACAGCAAACTTCGTCAGACTGGGGCCGGGTAGGGCGTGAACACCACTGGCCAGGGCCAGGATAGGCCTGAAAATTTTGACCCATGCAACACTCTACTTACTTGGCTGCAGTGAGCTGAACTAAACATGCTAAAGCCTGACTAAGAGGGAGTTTGGGCATCTATGGAGAGTCAAAGGTGCACGAAAGTTAAATCGTGGAAGTAATCGAAGGGGTATGCTGGCTAACAAGAGCATCACTGTTAAATGGAATGCGGTACGATAATCGTTTTATCTATCAATTATCTTGTTTTCATAATTGTTGGAAGTCAAAATCGTTATTGCAATTTTTTGTGGTCAGACCATCAGGCAAAGCTCATATAGACAATGTACATGCCTGTCACTTCATGGGGTACGGGAAATATTGAAACTGCAAAACTGCAGCTCAAGTAAACTCACCTTTAGATTTTGGATAAATTCAGCAACTGTGGCAACGTGTTTTGAACACAAATTCAATGACAAAGTGTTCTGAATTCACTGCCTCTTTGACTCAATTCTTCTCCATAGCAACAGGGGCTGAGGTTAATGGGTATTGTTGTATTTTCTGTCCACTATGCCAAACTGATGGGAAAAATACATGATTTCTCTGAAACACGGATGAAATAATTAAAATTGATGGCCCTAACATTAACCTATGTAATCGTTACATTATGCAGGAGAGTCCTGTGTTTTATTGAAGTAACAGTGACAGGGTTTCTAAAGGATTCACCAAGTTAAATTATAATACTACGTGCAAACAGTAAAATTAAATTTATTACCCGTTTCACAAACATAACTGCCAATGTATAAAAGTATGGTGGACAACCAGCAGGGACAATAAGGTCTTGTATTATTCATTATGATATCACATTTTTCTCAGTGCTTCCCGGCAGCATAGAACAATAATTTCTATTCATATAATTAGTTTAATTAACAAGGCCTGGATCCGGATAAGTGTCATATAATGGATGGATGGATTAACCATTTGCTAAAATTGACACTTTCCCATTACAAGACAATGACCTTCCTAAATATTGAAGCAGTAATGAGAATATTTGCAGGTCTGACGGTGCAGACTGAAACACCAGGATTGGACTCCTGCACGCTCAGTCCAGTGTCACAACAATCCCACTAATGACTTGTTTAGCTAAAGGTGTATAACATCTTCCAACAGCCCACAATCAGATACAAAAATGTTTTATAACTAATGTTACTGACTTTGGCAGGCAAGAGAAAATATTTAAAGACTTTTATTTGGAAACTGAATTTACTGCTTTTTAAGACTTTAAGACCTGCATTGTGGATATTGTTTAAAGTTGAGAGTTTCAGTTCCAGAAATAGCTTCTCCTCCCACTTTGTAACTCTATTTGAGAATTCACGTTAAAGTACATCATGTAATCACACTACTGTTGACCATAGTATCTGCTATTGACTATAGTCACTCATTAAGCCATCAGTCCAGTCAACCTGGCAACAAGCCAGTGTGTCAGGCAACCTCACCCCTCCAGCTTTGATCAGCTTTCTTCTGAATTCTTTGGTGGGGTTGTTGAAGGTGAGCTTCTCACAGCGCAGGTGGTTGACTGGTGGGTTGCCCTCCAAGTTAAGGAAAAGGTCATAGTTGAAACACACCTTTTTTGGCTCCTCCTAAAGGAAGATAAAGGGTAAAGAATGTTTTAACCATCCTGTAACAGCATATGTGCAAAGTAATTTGTGTTTGTCCTTCTGCATTGCTGCCCTGCATAGTGTCACCTCTCAATACCTACATGTTTCACAACAAAAGATAAAAGCTGAATGAGTGAACCCTGGAAGTCAATAAAAGAGGCAGACGAAGCTGGAGCTGGCACACTGATAAGAAATAACTTAACATTCCTTAGAGAAGCTGTGGACAACTGGAAAATTAAAGCTGAGGAAGAGGCATTAAGACACTCTTGAGAGATTTTATAAACCAAAATGTCCTGTTGTAAATGCAGATGGATTAATGGCTGCTGATATTTACACTCCTTTTGCTTTCCTTTAAATATTTTCTTCATCTTCTTGACAGATTCGTCTATTGTGTAAAGGTTAATTGCACATAAGGAGAGGAAGTAACTATTCGGGTGCAGTCCTGAGGTTTAATATTATAAAGAACTGTAGAAGCTGATCATAAACTAATGTGCACATACCTCTTAAACATTGTCCTTAAATTGTAATGACACTTAAGTGGTTCTTTTGGTCTTTTATTATTCATTTAGTGGCTGATGGAGACTTAAAGGTTTCAGTATAATAGTGTATGCTCGTTTTATTATTATTTTTATTTGAGAGAAATGTCTCCTTATAAAAGCAATGTTTTACTCACACAATCATGCATTCTGATTCTGACTGGATATATAAGGACTCCTATCTGACTTACTGGAGAGTGTGTTAGTAAGGATTAGTAAAAATCACAAAACTCAAACCATATTGAAGCCTGAAGACATTAAGACCTGTCAACAGCCTACAGTTTACTATCCATGTCCAGTCGCCCTCACCTTGTTCTTGAAGTAAACCTCAATAGGCATGAGGAAGCCTGCGTAGCCCGACTCCTCCACTTTGTATGGAGGCTCCTTGCATACTGCGGACAAAGAAAATCATTATAGTGTTATTACTTTTATCAACAGAATGACATACTACAAGACTAACTCAGGTACATTTATTAAAGGTTAAATATATTATGTTTCGAACATTAATATAGCAGCAAAAAGCTATTTGCTATGTAAAGATATAGTTGAGTAATGGAATCCTGAACAGAGACTGATGTTACACTGCCTCATGTGTAGTTTAATCTGAGCTTCTCTATTGTTTTTGTTTTGGTAGCCGGGCTGGCCGCTGTGCATTTTAGGGCATTAAAGTCCCTCTCTGTCCTCCCCGTTGTTTTCAACATGCAGCATACAGCTAAACAATAGAAAATGTGTTTGTAAAAACAATTGAGGTGAGAAATAGGCAACACACTAACAGAATCTTGATTCATATTTGATCGCACTGCCTAGTTTGACAGTTTGATAAAAGGTTAGTGAGCAAAGTTTTTGACCTGGCCGCCATGTTGATAACAACAGGGAGGACAGAGAGGGACTCTCATGCACTAACATGGACACACAGCCAGCCCGGCTACCAAAACAAAAACAAACAGAGAAACTCAGATTACAACACACACAGAGGCAGTGTGACATCATTATCTGTTCAGGATGCTATTACTCCACCAAATCTTTACATAGCAATTTTTTGCTACTATATTATTGTTTAAAATATCACATTTAACCTTTAAATATTATCTAAATTAATTTCAAGAAACATATACTCCTTAAAGTCTCTCACAAATTGTCTTAGGATTCTTACTATATACTACCATCAATTCAATGTGATGAGCAAATTAATGATTTAACCACAAGCAGTAATTTTTATATATAATAAAAACTTACCACTGAAACCAGCAAAATTTGTCATGATTGTCATGACAGTGGCAAATCTAATAAATCATCAGTGAGTTACAACCTGGCCGACATGTTAAGACATTTATGAGATGGATAGTGAGTGTACCACATTCATAAATGTGAAGAGAAAAATGACACATGGATTATTTCACTGCACTATTACATCGACTAGTGCATCGTTCATGGCAGTGTCTGTATTGCCTACTCTCATTTTGATCCAAATGAATATTCATAGTTAATTTGAAAATTAAAAGCGTTACTGCAACTGCTAATTTTTTTTTAGCAATTTCTGGTGTGACAAGGGCACCATGAAGAAATGTCATGTCTGAATAAATCCCCAAAAAGGAGTGCATTATAAGTACTGAGGCCATTATTCCCCTCCATGTTTTGATTCAGCATTATCTTCTATACATTGCCGTTTTCATTGTTTTAATTTATGTGAAATTAGTTTATATCTCTATGTGTTTTGTGCTTATGAAAACAGATGCTATGAAAATAAACATGTCTTGCACTGCATAGACTGAGACTTTATGTTTGAGTTGAAATATTGTTATCTCTCCATCTTACCTCTCTTGGGTTTGGGGAAGCTCTCATGCAGGCGGAAGACGACCTTCTCTACAAAGTGCTGGATGTCTCCGGTCTCTGGCCCTCGGACAAACACCATCCAGTCATGAGTGAAGCCTTCTGATGTCACTTTCTTCCTTAGCTGAGCTCTGTGGCCCAGCTCCAGCTTAACTTGCACTGTACACTGAAAAGGGGTAGAAAGAAACTAAAGACTCAAACACTGTATATGACTCTACTAGGCCTGTGGTAATAATAGGTAAAATGTGAACTACGAGGGCAGAATGAGAAGCAACAGATTTACTGAGATCAAGAAACTGTCGAAGAAGTAGAATAGAAACATTTGTGTCGTTATCTACGCTTTATGCATATTGTGTTGAGCAAGGTCAAATAAATCTTAAGATATCATATATTATGGTGTATGCTCAAGATTTTTATCACAAATTAAATGTGTCAGACCAGAAAAAAAAGTGTAAATGAAGAGTATCTTCCAACACGGTTTAGACCAAACAATTAATAGGGAAGATAATCATCAGATTAGTTGACAATGAAAATAATAAGCCTTACGTCTATGGTAGTGCTGCAACAGACAAAATATTTGATAAGCTTAGAAAATATGATGCATTGGTATAAATTAATCTACCCAACAATATATCCTTAAAATAACACCTAAGGTTTGATGAATCTAGCTTCTTAAATGTGAGAATTGCTGTGTCTCTCTGTTTATATCATCACAAAGAAAATCTATCTTTGGGTTTTGGACTGCTGGTCAGACAAAACAAGATCACTTTGGCCTCCAGGAAATTCAATTGGACACTTCTGTTCTCTGATGTCTTACAGAACAAATAGTCAAGAAAATAATCCACAGATGAAACAGTGATTAAAAAAAGTTAGTTGCAGCCCTGTGCTACAGACTTTATATCCTGTACCCCACAGTTCTATATTATAGTGGCTTAGACACCTTGTAAACTGAGGTTCCTCTAAAAGAATAAACATAAGCAAAGCTAGCAGTGAGATTAAATCAAAGGCCATAAGTAATTGGTGTCTGATTCCACCTTGAACAAAACCTCTGAATCTCTATTTTGAGTGTGTGAACTTTATACTCAAGATGAGAGGCTGAACACTTGGCCTGGACACAAAGCTGGACTGGTGTCGGGACGCTCCCTGTGGAATGGGAGTGATTAGCTCCCCGAGCCGACTGATCTCAAAAGGTTTGTCCAGAAGAGGGGCACATTGTTGGGCTACCTCTCTGCCAAGAACAATGACAGCAATGGGACGAGCAAATAACACCGTGCTGCTGGAGATTGGCATAGCAAGTGAAGAGGCTATGGAGATGGGTGGGGACGAGAGGGGACAGAAAGGCACTTTATGTCCAGGAGGGGAGGACTGAAGAATGTGGGGATTTGGCCCCGGCAGAGAGCAGCTCGTGAGCTGGGACTGAGTGGGAGGATTAGAGGGGACTGGATTGAGATGAGCTGGTCTGGCACTCTCTCTCACACACACACATCCCCTGCCTGGCACTCTGCCCGGCAATTCTGTGGCAGTAATGCCCTTAAACTCCAGACTCCACCACACCCACACAGAGCAGTCGAGGAGTCCCTCCAATCATCAACAACCCGCTCCCCACCGACAAATCTGCTAAATCAGGAATGTGATAAGGACAGCATAAAAATCAAGAAGATATAATGAGTTAAAGAGGAAGACGGGGACTCTATTAGAAAGCAAGGGAAAAAATAAACAGGACATTTCAGGAGGCAATATGAGGAAGAGAAAATAAGAGCTGAGAAAATTATTTGATTAGTTGTTTGACAGATAATTAATCAGGAACTATTTTAATGCAAAGATGCCAAACATTTACTGGTTCCAGCTTCTGAATTGTGGGGATTTGCTGCTTTTCTTTGATTTATGTGACTGTAAACAAAAATATTTGGGTTTGGGACAGTTGGTTTGGCAAAACAAGATATTTGAAGACCTCAACTTGGACTCTGGATTATTATACCGCCCATTTTTCACATTTTTTTTGATATCTTCTAGAGCAAACAATTAATCAATTAGTCGAGAAGATAAATGGCAGATCAATGATCAAATTCATCGTAGTTGCAGAGAGAAAATACTCAGGCTGCAACTAACAATTGTTTTCCTGATTGGATTGTTGATTATTTTCTCCATAAATGGATTTGCCCATAAGATGTCAGAAAACAGTGAAAAATGCCTATTACAGTTTCCCAGAGCATCCATAAATGGTTTGTTTTGTCTAACAATAGATAAACCCAAATACATTGAATTTATAGTGATATAAAACAGAAAAAAGCAGGAAAACATAACAATGAAGATGCTGGAGAAAGCAAACGTTTGGCATTTTACAAGCAAAATAACTCCAATGATTAATTTAACAATTAATTTCTACTGATTGACTACTAAAATAACTGACTAATTGTTCACCTCTATAAAGTACAGACAGCAAAGAAAGAACTATGTTGATAGACATGGACATGAATTGAACTGCGTCAAACTGACTGAAAATATGACGACCATTCATCTATTAAACTGAATTATACCTAATTTCTACCAATAATCAGAAAATTAAGAGCATGGGAGGTAATATTAGGCTGGGAAAATAAAGAGATTAAATGAAAACCATATTGATGGGATTGATGGGGATGGATATTAATTGAACTGTGTAACACAGCCTGAAAATACAAAACCAGACAACACAAAGCCACAAACATTGAGATGGTGCGTGCATGCTCTCTCTCTCTCATACACAGTGCTCCAATTGAGGGGATGAGAGGAAATACAAATTTTGGCAGACTCGCTGGCTCCCACAAAAACAATGAACTCCCAGCTGACATGTAAATAACACCCCTCGTGACCATGTTAATCTCTTTCAGCTAATGAACGATTAAAATGAAAAGTCAAAAACTTTCCCTAGGAGGGAAAAAATAAAATCATGACGGCCGCTGCGTTTTGATGAAGCTACAGGTTCCAGCTAAATCCTTCACACCTAACCTTATATCTAAAAGATGAGACAGGGAGAGATGAAGCGGTTACTTGTATTGGAAAATGGTCAAACCCGGAGAGCCACGGGGGAGTCACAAATAGCACTGCCTGCAGCACCCAAGGAAAACAAGTAAGTATTGGAAAAGATGTGTGTGAATGAGTGTGTGGGGATGATGAAGAGCAGCATGATCACTCATCCTACCATCACAGCATTCATTACATGCTGATCTCATAACTGAAAAATAGCAAAGATCTTGGATCTCTATCCTTCACTGTCCACCCGTGAAGTAGTTTAGCTAATCAAGCTGTGTTGCCATCCAGCCGTGTCATAATGCTGTGATTGGCAAAAAATAAATTAAAATACAGCAGTTACAGAGTGAACTTGACTCTCATCTGGATTTGACAAACTCCATTACATGTTTATTATGTCTACCTATGTAAAACGAACTCAGTACAACACAATGATGCAATATTACAATATATATATAATATCTAATAATTTAATATACAATATCTTAAATTTATCAAAGTTATAATGCTCCTATTAATCAGTGAGAGTTGACAAAACTGTCTAATACAGATACAATTCAATAGGAACACAAACTACAGCCTCCAGAATGACCAGCCTCCAGAATGACCAGAAAGTTAAATGAACACTAAAACAGTTTAAAACAAAAGTTAACATTATAACCTTCATGAAAGTAGCTTTCATCGCACGGCTGCTGTATTTGACTGAATTATTTGTTGCTATCTGTACCAATTAACTGCCATCTGTGTCTATATTTGAGTAATAAGAATGAAAAATCTAATTCAAATCTTTCACATGTAACATAGTTCACTTTCATCACAGAAGTAAAACTATTCTTTTAACTGGTAGAAGAAGAGTTCCTCTGGATAAACACTCACAAATCTAGTTTAAACTTCAAAGATATAGATAGATAGATAGAAATATAGTCTTGAATGACCTCAGGCATTTAGAGAGTAACCCACTTTGAAGAAATATCTCCTCTACAGTTACCAGATATGTAATATCATTTACACACACTTCTGTTTTCTGCAAAATAATGATGGTAATAATGGTATTCATGCAATAGTATCAAATGTTCAAATGACATGATCTTGCAAGAGCAAAGGGTCAACAAATTGGTCCTTAAGATTATGTTTTGTATGGGTTCTTTATCATGATCAGCCAGTGCATGGGTGGTCATCATGACTGGATTCAAGTTCAACGTTTGCCACCAGAGCTTTTCCACCATGCTACATGCATTTAGTCTACAATGAATGTGGTAACTTGGGCATTAAACATTAACCAACTGTTGGCAAATAATGATAACAGAAGTTGCATGGTCGTTGTTGCATGTGAGGTTTCAGGCCGCTGGCAGTGGAGACACCACCCCGCCTCTCCAGCCCAACCTGGAGGACAAATCTTTTCCCCGGCGCCTTGTAGCGGCTCCTTAGCCTTTAGCCAACGGCCGACACTCTCCTGATAGGTAGACTAGCTCAGCTTAGCTACACACAATCTCGATTCAAATTGGTCTTCATGGCGTTTAACAATGTGCATGTGCGTTTTAAACACAGCAGAGTGGAATAAACACCAGGTGTAAATCTCTTTGTGTGCCCGGTTGTGGCTACAGCTATGCAGCGGTGCTGAATGGTTTGATAGACTGAAGCTAGCTAGCGGTAAATACCGATGTATGAGTGCCCAGCTAGCATAGCTCCAGAGCCAAACAACTACGAGTTCATTAGCAGCAGGAGCATTTTTTTTCTTCTGGCTAGCAGAACAGAGGATTCATTCCAGCCCTGCCAGCGCACATCCTGCTGGCATATTCTCCGTGAAAAGTTCGGATTCCACAAGGAGACACAAAAGCCACTGTACCTGGTTCTCCATCTTTCTCTGGCCTCAGTGATTGTTGTATTTATTTACAGCGGCGTTTATGGAGCGTCTCCCCAGCCTCTGCTCCTCATTGTGTGTCAATCCAGCCCAGAAGCGGAAGGCAGACGGCTCCCCTCCCCTTCCAGACGGCTGCTGGCAGGCAACCAAAACAGAAAGCTCTCTCAGCCAATAAGAAAGCTGTAAATTTAAGCACTCTTGAAAGAAACCAATCAGAACACGTGAGAGGCGGGTTAGACACTGAGCTGCAAATACAATTAAAGCATTTTCTGGTGGTTTTCTCGAGTGACAGCAAGCCTGTCCCAATGGCTACAGCTCTGTTTCAATTGTAAAATGCACATAATGTTAATTGATTAAACTGGGTTCGATTGTAGGTTTTACGTTTTAGGTATTGTCTTGTAAATGCAACATCAATAACATTATCAATCAGGGTTATATATCTTACCCATACAACTTTATATGTCTCACAATCTTGTTTTATTTAGAAGAGGATGTTGAATTTTCTGAGTTCACAATTTCCCACTTTTCATGAACACAATCTTTTACACTCAGAATGTGTGTGATCTTTCCAATTGATCACTGGCCAACACTTCTCTGTCATGAACCAGCCTTATAAAAGCATAATAAACTCACCGAGAAGCAGTGATGGAAACTAAATAAGTACATTTACACAAGTAGTGTAATCAAGTATAACTTTGAGGTACTTTTCTAATATAATGACATTGACAGGGGCCATTACTGCACGCATGAGTACTTGTACTTTTGACACGGTAAGTTAACTTTTTTTTGCAAAAACTTGAATACAGGAGTTTCTAATAATTGGCTATTTTATAGTGTATAATTGCTAGTTTTTTTCTAATGTACATTATCTGAATGTTTCTCTCATCACTGGTGAACGTCAGTACAAGAGCATGTAAAAAGCCGTTTTACCTCTTTTTACCAGCAATGCATGGTACCCTGCGTTTGTATCCCAATGTTAATGTCGTGTTGTGGTAACACGTCAATCATAGGAAGAATCTAACACTTCTCCGTCCTAAACCAGCCTTATAAAAGCATAATAAACTCACCGAGAAGCAGTGATGGAAACTAAATAAGTATATTTACACAAGTAGTGTAATCAAGTATAATCTTGAGGTACTTTTCTAATATAATAACATTGACAGGGGGCATTAATGTTGTGTTTTGGTAACACATCAATCATAAGAAGAATCTAAAGTGATTCAAAAGAAGTTAGTGAATGCACAATGCATTTACTGCATCAAGAGATGAAGGTTTTTCAAACTTGGGTACAACTTAAAGGAAATTATTATAACCACAGGATGTCACACTTTCTCAGCCTCTGTCTCAAATGTCCATCTTAAATGTTTTCATCTGAAAAGAAAGCAGTACGTCCTCTGATTGAAGACTTCTCTTTTATACAGAGTCAGGGAGTGAGGGCCCATTGCAGTCAAGTCTCTGTGGTGCTCAGACTTTGATGTGAGATTAGCATCCTCAGCTATGGGACAGAAGGTCACCACTCTCTCACTGGCTTGGTGCCTCCTTTTCTTCCCCTGCCGCTCAAACTGATCCAGTCTGCCTCTCAGTCAAGTCTCAGTAAAAGAAGTCCCACCTGGCAGTCAGACACAAGGGTGTCCCACTTGTATTGAGGCATCAACCTTTAAATCCTCCTTTTCAACATGCAGGGAGAGGGAGAATTACAAAATGAAGTCCCACAGGATTCACAAGTAACAGAATTTTATTAAAAGCAAATGTGTTTTAAAACTTAACAAGTGGAATTTATTAATTGGATTTTTTTTTTTAAATCAAGGATGTTCAGTAGATATTATAGTACATTATTATACCACCTTTTTTACAGAAAAATATTTAACAGTTGTGGACTAACTTGGACCTTAAAAAACCAACACAAAACTAGAATTAGTGCCTTGAGGTTGTATGCCTCTGCACACCAGTCAAGTTGCAGTTCACATTCATATCTGTCCAGACTCATTATATATGTAGTGACTGATAGAGGGCCTCGTCACAATGGTGCAACAACAATCAGCTGAAGCTCAATATCAACAAAACCAGTGACATTGTGGACTACAATGCTTCAAATATTGATGTTGCTGCAGAGAAGCTACAAATTCTAAAACGCAGATGCTTCACACACATGTTCAACCTGGCAGCAAAAAAAGTCTTTGCAATCAGCAGAGTTTCAAGGTGAGCATCCAAGACAAGTGTCACCAATTCAGTATCTGACCACATGTGAAATATGGTCACAATACCCCTAATGACCACAAAATTGTTTTTGCATTATGGCACAGTGGAAGTTGACCTTTTGGATATAAAATGCCATCACTTCATCATTTTATCCTGTTAGACATTCATGCATCATATCATAATTAGCGCGTAATAATCTCAGCCGACAGAAGGTTCTTGGAATTGTATTTGCATATGATTATAGTGAATTGTTGTGGCTTGCCCTGCAAGTGCACTTTATAGACAAAACAACAACTCCTGCCACTTCCACCTTTGTCGTTGTCCCTTTTCAGGGTAGCTTTGCTCTCAGAGTCATTGCAGGGTCATTCACGGTGCTCCTTGGTCAGCTTGTGCCGCTATGCTGATGCCACCACATCCTTTTTTGCTGAGTTCCTGAAAAGACAAAACAATTGGATGTACATCATCACCGTCACCATCTATCATCTAGAGCACACATGGGCAAAATACAGCCCGGGGGCCAGAACCGGCCCTTGGACCGTCTTGATCCGGCCCGCAATATCCTCAAAGAAAAATAAAGCGATTCCCAAAAAAATCAATAAAAGGCAGCATAATGCAACCCCCCCTCTCATTTTCCCTCTCTAGTGGCCCATTTTAACATTTTCTATACAGTACATATATTTTTTCCATCCGAGACAATTCCGTTCGCGATCGAGTAACTATCAACAATCAACCCTCGCTCTAACCTTACCCCTCCCATCTGGTGCGTTGTCATTGAGCACCATGCTGTTTTTGATCGTTTCAGTAAGCTCCAACATTTACAACAAGCCTCCTCCACATGCGGCTCACCAGCTGTTGTGAAAACAGGATCACAGGTGAAAAAATACAAAAGCAGACACAGGGAGAGAAACAGAAAGAAGAGGGGTGGGGCAGGCCGGCGTGTGTGCAGTCAGAGGTGTGTGTGAGTGTGTGCGTGAGAGAGAGAGAACTGAAGGAGAAAGCAAGGTGCGCACATAAAAGTAGTTTGTAAGTAAACACTGAAATAAGGTGGAGAATTAAGTTTAAGTGTGGAAATGAAGAATAACCTATAGAAATAGGGTAATCAAATATAACCGCTGAAAATGTGGTTCGCATACTGTCCCCAGACAATAAAGGTCAGTTCGAAAACGTCCTAATTTGCTGCAATAAACGGCCCAATTTGTGGCCCTTCGCCATACCCGTCTCGTACTTTAAATCAGTATGGCCCTCTGGAAAAAAATTGCCCACCCCTGATCTAGAGGCTGCTTACACCTGACACTCACATGCATCTTTGGGTGATCCAATCAACAGTGGACGGCTCTAAGTACATACAGTAAGTTCAGACCTGGCATTAGAATGTGTCTTGGATCTCACTTTCTTGCTCTATTTACAAATAACCACATACATTGCTGGGACAACCTGACACAATGTTTTTTTTTTACATAAATAAATTAATTAATTAATGCACAACATTTCCCAATTTATAAGAAGGCCTAAGTAATTAAGAATTTAATTATTTCATTTATTAAATAATTTAATGTATTATTATTTATTTTTAAGGGAGTATAAATTGTGAAATCAGTTGAAATCAGTGTGTTCAAACAGCTGCTATGTTGGCAGGTGAGATGCATTGTAAACATGGATTAGCCTACCCATCACAGCGATTCCACGACAAACTGAGAATATTTCTTACAAGGAAAAAACAAAAAACCACCTCATGTATTGCATTAAAGCCAAATTTACAAGAAGGCACAAATGACTGTGAATTTTTTGTAGCTGTTTCGCAAAGTTTGTTAAGTTTCTCCTCACTCAACAACTCTCAAAATTATGCCATTTTTTAAGGGAGTCTAGGGATATTGCAGTTACAACTTTAATGGTGAAATCAGTTGAAACATCTGCTGCTTACCTTGGCAGGTGAAAGAGCCTGAAAACGTAATTTGCATCACAGTGAATCAAATGCAAATCAGACAGCATGTTTTTGCGTCTATGAGATTACATTTTGCCTGTTGTTGTGGTTTCTTCTTCTTCTTGTTTCTCAGAGGATGGCAGTTGAGTAGATGGTCCTTCAGTGTGACCCAGTACACATTTGCATACACACTGCTAAAAGCATGTGGCCCCATACAGCACAGACCATCTCTAAACGGTCGGTGCATTCACGCCTGTACTTAGAGCTGTCCACTTGTGATCGGATCAAACAAGATGCATGTTAATCATCTCCTCCCTGAATCCAAATTTGGCTTCTCCATTTTAGTGTCTGCTGTAGTAAAATAATTTGCTGCTTTCATCAGGGAGAACTTGAGCCAAAAAACTAAATTTAAAAAATAAATAATTAAATAAATAAATTTAATACATTTAATTAATAAATTTAATTTTAATGACAGCCCCTCATTTGCCTAAGGAAGCAGAGATGCAGAGAAATACAGAAATAAATTAGTATGGGGAAATAAAATCGGGGAAAATGTAAAGGAAAAATAATACAGAAATAAATACATGAATAATTAAATTTGAAAATGAATAAATTTAATTAAATGGGAAATTAAATGGGAAAGTAAATAAATATGGGAATTACTTTTTAAAAAAGTAAATAAATACAAAAGCAAATTAAAACAGAAATATCAATTTATGTCACATTTTATAAATTAATTATGCTTACATTTAATTTCAATATTATTTTTGGTGCACTTACTGGCATCTTAATTTATCGAGTCATTTATTTTTTTCTTTATTTTTGTTTTCGCAGGTTTGGTCCTAAATAAACTTTAACCATAACTTTCAAACTGCTAAAATGTATTTATTTATTTTTGACAAAATATCAGTTATAAATTATTAATTTATACTCAAATGTTGGTAATAGTAATCACAGCATGTACATTTTTGTCAATAATTATCTCTATTAACACATGTGTTCAGTAGAGCACAGACCTCCACCAGTGGGGTAGGTATATTGAGTCATAACATTACTTTAGTGCACTACTGTAGTGTGCAGGCTAAATGTCCTGGGTTTAAGCTTTGTCATGAAGTGCCAGACTTAGACTTAATGGCATGTGCTGTTTAGCGTGTCTCGATGTTTTAGGTTTTGCCATAGTATCATTTCAGTAGCAGTATCAAGATATTCAGGGGGTTATTGTACCAAAGTCATAATTTTGGTACCATGACAACACTACCTCTGACCACCAAAATCTAATCAGTTCATCCTTGGGTCCAAGTGGACATTTGTGCCAAATTTGAAGAAATTCCCTCAAGGTGTTCCCGAGATATTATGTTCAAAAGAATGGGAGGGACAACCCAAAAACATAATGCCTCTGGCTACAGCTGTCGTAGGCACGGAGGCATAAAAACGAGTGGGCTAAAAGTGCTGCAGAAATGACTTCAGGTTAATACATCATATTTTCAGCATGCAAGGATCATAACAAAAAAATTAATTGGCATGCTGACCAACCTCTGACACATGAGAGGTCTTGAGTTTCTTCGTTGGTGGGATCAAGAAGTCTGGACTGGACCTTGATGCAGCTGTAGCCCCCTCTGGAACCACCATTACCTAAAATGTAGGGCCAACAGTAATGTGTTTCAATTAACCAACCATAGATAGTGAAATAGTGCCTGGGGCCTTTCTTTACCTTGACTAAAGACAGAAACAGACATATTTGAGAAGATACAGTAGAATCATTACATGGTCACTACAACTGTTGACTATAGTCAGTCATCAGTCCAGTCTATCAGCCAGTGTGTCAGGCAGGCTCACCCCTCCAGCTTTGATCAGCTTTCTCCTGAATTCTTTGGTTGGGTTATTGAAGGTGAGCGTCTCGCAGCGCAGGTGGTCACCCTCTGGCTTAAGGAATAGTTGTAGTTGAAACACACCTTTTTCGACTGCTCCTGGAAGAAAACAATAAAAGGAGCATTTTATTAATCGAACCTTCTTGTGCGACAATACAGTCGGCTCTCAATAGCTACATATTTCCCAACAAAAGATAAAAGCTGAATGAATAAACTATCATCCTTTAAGTCAATAAAACAGACATAAAGTAGTTGTCTCACCTGAAACAGTTCAGTTGTAGCGAGGGGAGAAATTGAAGCTGATGAAAAGGCATTATGACACTCCTGAGCAATTTGATAAACAAACTTTTTTGTATTTTGTGCATTTTTTTAAATTTTTGACAGATTTATATATCAATTTCACCTTGTTTTTTAAGTGAACCTCGATACGCATGAGGAAGCCCTCAGAGCCCAACTCCATCACTTTGTACGGAGGCTCCTTGAATACTACAGACAGACGTGAAAGAAACACTGGTAAACTGAAATTATTCTCAATGCTGACAAAAGACTTTCATGTGAGACAAAGGCAAAGAATAAAGCCAGACAATTTCTCCAATTGTTTTCTTTTCTCTTTTAAGAGAGCTGTGCAGAGCCAACAACCTCCCATAATCAATTTCGTGGGGGAAACCCAGCACATTCCTTTTGTGTTCCAAGTGTGTCATTGTGCACTTGTTAATGTCTTTTATGCAGTCCATAAAGCACTTTGAAACAGTGATGCAGGATATGGATATTTTTTCAGCTGACACTAATAACTGATAATTACCTGCTTCTCATGGCCAGATAAGATAACCAATAATTTTAGATTTTAAATGAATTTACAGTATAAGTTTATAACCTGTAATTTATGCAAACCTGAGGGTAAGAAAGGCTAAGCTTTGTTAGCAGTTTGACTTAATGAGTGCGACAACAGCGTACTGCACTTCTCTTTTGTGTTCTTGGTTCTTCTTCTACTTCTTCTTCTTTGTGTTTATTGACAGATCATTTAAAGGTGCCTATCACCATCTGCTGTATGTGTTTGGTAAGTCAATGAGAGACCAATACCTGATAATATAAATATTACCATTATTGGGCCGATAACTTATAGTGCACCTCTACTTTGAAAGCACTTTGAACTGCCTGCTAAAAAAACTGATGGCTCCGTCATACCTCTTTTGGGTTTGGGGTAGCTGTCATGCAGGTGGAAGACAACTTTCTCTACCAGGTGCTGGATGTTGTCAGCCTGTTGCCCTCGAACAAAAACAGTCCAGTCGTGTGAAGCCTTCTGAGGTTTCTTTCTCCCTTAGCTGGGCTGTGTGGCCCAAGTCCAGATTCACCTGAACTTTACACTGAAAAAGGTGGAAACAAAAGGAGTAAAATACAAGAAAAAAGCCAAGGAGGGCATTTATATCCAATACCAAAGACTATCCTTTAGCTCCATGACAACTGAGCAATCATTGATGCAGTTGAAAGCCCAGAAAAAAGATAAGTAGACCTTGACTGAAATCATAACAGTGGTTGTGTTATAAAGAGCCAGACTGCAGGCTCCTGATAAATCCTTTATCAACTCACCCCTTTAAAAATATCTAATAGATGTCATTCATTGAGACAAATCAGCCATTCCCAAACAGCGTATAGATTATAGCCTATATCCAGTGAATATTGGGATAGAGTGCGCAGGGATTATGAGAAGCAGCGGATGACATTCAATCCTGTCATCCGAGTTCAAGTTTACACTAAGTATCAGACAGAACTTCCTATACACTTTTTAAAAAAGGATATTGGCTTTAATTAGTCAAGATGTATAAATTGTGACAAGGTAGACCGTTAGCTAGCTCACGGCAAATAACTGCAAGCATAGCTGCAGAGACAAATCACGACCCGTTAAAAACTCGTAAAAAGTTCAGATTTCATAAGGAGACACAAAGCCACTGTACCTGGTGGTCCATGTTTCTCTGGCCTCAGTTGTTATTTGAAGTTACTTGTATCACGCCCCAGCCTCTATCTTCAACCAGCCTGACTGTGGTAACCTCAGCCCGTAGTCAGCCGCCTGCAGTCATCTGAGCTGAGCAGTCAGACGGTGGCTGCCCTCATCAGTTTGGACTATCATTGGTGTTACTGTGGCAAGCAGACAACGTACAGGAAGTGTCTTTGTCGTTGCATCCAAAATAGTTTCAAGATAGCTTCTCCAATAAGTTGTTACAATTCTCTTCTTGACGGTTTCTTTCTTTGCGCTGTGTTTTGTTGGCGAGAAGACCCATTACAGCCCCACGTGTTCGTTCAGACACTTCCTGTCTGACCTAGCACGCTCCCTCCAATCAGAGAGCAGGGAATTTGAGAGCGCTTAAAATGAGCCAATAAGAACACTCAGAAGGCGGGGCAGTCTCGAACGAACTTGTCCTAACAGTTGGAACTTAACTTTGCCTAGGAGAGCTTTCAGATATACTTCTGTTTTTAAGTCGAGCTGAAATGGAATTTTAAACCCTTTTAGATTCCCTTCAGAGCCATTTAACAATATATGCAAAAAAAAAAAAAAAGCCACAAAAAAACCCCCAAAACCTTCTTTATGTACTATCAAATTCCGATTAGGTTTTCTTCTGGTAAAAAAAATCTGAAGTTTTCTCACATCGGCTGGCAAGAAAACAGGGAATCCAGTGCCAAGGTGGTTTATAGAGGTTCATCAATTGTTGTAGCTGCTTTAGACAGTTGCTGCTAGCTTTGTTAGCAGTCCCAGTAGCTAACTCAGCCATGGGGTGTCAGGAACCAAACCTGCCAAGAAAACCACCTTGGTACTGTGTTTCCTGTCATTCAACTGACCTTCATCAGGCGTTGGTCTGTCATTGGATGTTGTGTGTGGTCCCACATGTTTGGGCATGTTTTGCAAGCCTTTTTTAACAATCGGCTGTGTTCACTGGGAGCTCCCAGTCGGGCAGAGTCAGATAGCTGGACATCTATCTGCATACTGCACCTCTGTAATAAAAACACAGCATGGTTAAACAACTTAACCATTTAGAGGCACATGGAGGCCAACTAACTTTCCAGTATGAAGGGCACTGCATTACATTTTCTCCACTGGAAGGGCAACTTGCAGGGCACTTTATCATATTTTAGGAACCATACAGACTTCAACATGGGGACAGCAATATATCTTGAGGGTTATTGTTTGCTCATGACCTTGGAAACAGGAGTTGACAAAATAATCTCACCCCAAGGTCCATTTAATATCTCTGGTTGTTCTAGAGCAGAGGTTTTCAAAGTGGGAGGCGGGCCTCCCCAGGGGGACTCCAAACAGTTTCAGGGGAGGCTCAGAGA
>JBBPCS010000095.1:261428-280015 GCA_037974645.1 Hollardia meadi | reverse complement strand
CCCCCCCCCCCCCCTAGTTATGTCAAGTAACAAAGTGTACTTACAGTAGCAAAAGTAAAAGCAGGCTACTCAATATGCAAACTGGCACTAATCTGTGTCATATTAGACCTAGTTGTAGGCCTATTTATACTATTAGATGGTATAGAAGTGCTCAGATTTTTTTTTACTTAGGCCTAAGTTAAATTAACAATAGTGTGGAAATAGTCTGTTTCAAGTAAAAGCCATGCATTCAAAATGTTACTTAAATGAAAGTATATTAGGATTACTATCAAAATATACTTTAGGTACCTAAAATAAAAGTACTCATTATGTAGAATATTTCAGAATAATGTAAAGCATTACTGTAGCCTATTATAATTAATGATGCATTAATGTGTACATCACTTAAGTGTAGCACCTGGTAAAGGTGGAGCTAGTCTTAACCTATAATAATACAACATAATACATTTGTCGATTATACTTTCTACTATTGATCTGAATCTGCAAAGGAACCAGTAACTAAAGTTGTGAAATAAATGTAACAGAGTAAAACGTTTTGTGAAATGTAGTGGAGTACAAAGTAGCAGAAAATGGAACAATCAATTAAAGTACAAAGTGCAGTACTTCAGTAAATGTAGGCCTACTTAGTTATTTTCCACGACTGGAAGGTGGAGCTAGTTTTGAACAACTTTGGATACTGTTAGTAGTCAGATATATAACAGTGCACATTTTATAAAGCTTGATCTGAAAAGTGTCTAAACTATAACTGTGTAATAAAAAACACATATTTTCCCTCTTGAATATAGTGAAGTAGCCTATAGCATACAATGTAAATACTCAAGTGAAGAAAAATTACCTTACCACTGCCCCCCCCCCTTTTTTTTTGCTTAAGTAAACCACTCTCTTTAAATATTTTGTTTATCATGTGAACATTTCAACAAAAATATTTAAAAAAGAACAATTGTTAACTCTTTATTTGTATCTTCTTATTCATATACAAAAACAGGTATTGATTGACAGTGAGGGAATTACATTATGTTACAAAATCAACCACAAATTTAAAGGCAGAAATAAAAACACTTTTAAAATGTAAAATTGATCAGTCACCTCTTTCTGTGTTGTTATTCAGAAATGTTTTATAACTTATGGATGACACAAACCAGTGCAAATACAGTACAAAATATGAAAATATATTTCTTTCTTTAATGAGGTGGGGGAAAAATACGAGAAACAATGAACTGTGATAATTCCTAATAATGTACATTAATATAAAATCTAATCTTTTTTAAAGTGAGGTCAAAAGTATCGTCTCTGTCAATGGCTGTGATTCAACTGAAGCAGGTTTGTTACAGTGCAAACGTAACAAGTTCACTTGTTGCAATCTATTTTTTTTAAACGTCTATTATTACTTGATATGATGCTGTTGTCTTAATCAAGAATACTGAGCAGTACTGTTGCTCTGGAGAAAAGCTTCAGGCAAATGTAAACACTGTAGACACCAGAAAGCGATGCAGTATTTTCAGGTCACGTTTTTCTACTAACTCTGTAACTTTAGCTATAAGTAATTTTCAGTAAAGTAACTCGGCTCAAAGAAAGGTGTTGTACGAATGCGGGCAAAGTCAAAGATCTTGTTGTTTTGTCGCTCAGAACAGGATAGCTTGGGGCAACAACAGACGTGAAACCTGAGCAGCTTTTTGCAGTGGATCTGTGTTTTAACAATGACGACAATAACAGCGACGTCTCCAGTGCTCTGCTCGTACAACACCATGCCAAACAAATTATAGGTGGCTCAAATGTCAGCCACGCTTAAAACAGCCTTATTTCCATTATGGATGAAGATCTACCATGCAAACATGAACAATTAAGTTTCTTTAGCAAAGAGTATGTGCTACTTTAAAAAAGAAAATACACACATTCCTCAACAGACACAGAGTCCAGGACACAAGTCAAACAGGACAGATCAAGTCCCGTTCAAATCTTTTCCACATAGTTTCCAGGGAACAGTCCTTCCTTTCCACGAATCCTGCCTGTCCACCAGCCTGATGGATCTGCAGAGAAAATAAGAGAGAATATTGTTAACCGCTGTAGGACCTTTCACATCTATCAGACCAATCAATTCAGAGCCTAGCGATTATTTATTTCAGCTCTCCATCCATCTCGCTTTCCTTTCATCCACACACACCTTCTTTGATGAGATCGAAGACATCATTGACCTCAAAGCTGATCTCATCCGTGTCCTGGCCGATGTACTGATATAGGGCCCGGCAGCAGGGCCCCTGGGGTCGAGGCTGAGGTTTAGGAGCAGGAGGAGGTTTCTGACTGATGCTCCTTTTCCTCTGCTTCCTGTGAGAAAGAGACAGAAACGACAAAGGGTTAAAAGGAGCTGCTGATGAGAGTAACTTGTAAAGTTTTTTTGAGGCTAAATAGCCAGACAGGCAGAGTTAAACTTTTAGAGCACTTTTAGGTTTGGATATGTTCATGATATGTTTTATGCTTTATCCTCATGGTTTCTTTATAAGAGAGTTTTTAGTTTCTGCTCCAGAAGTTAAAAAAATATATAGTCAAAATCACATCAGCGTCTGTAATGAGACAGATTACTTCAAATTCAGCCTTGGAACGAAACCTTGCTCAATACTGGTTGAGTGGGCCGCTCCATATGTCTTGATAAGGATGGTAAAATGATATATTATCGTTATTATCGTTTCTGATATATTTAACTTAGAATTCACTCAACAGATGAAAGAAACTCTCAATGAGAGATTTTATTGAGTTAAGGTATCAAGTGTTTGTCAAACATGGTATCTGAAACCCTCTCCCACATGGACTACATCAAAACTGAGGGGGCTGCATCTGACAATAAATATCTCTAACATTCAGAAAGCAAAACTCGTCAGGCAGTGATTGGCCGAGGGTGTGGAGGAGTCAAAAGAAGCTCTTGTTTCATTCAACACACCTCTAATACTGCTACCTTTTGTGTATAAAAACAAGATCAACGCAACGTGCAATGCATTCAAGGAGAGATTATGAGAAAGTGTGCCTCATTATCCCCATGATTATTGTATCTTAACCCTTTCTGTGACAGCAGGCTTTTTGCCCTGCCTTCGAGAGTGGCCGTTCTCTGAGAAAATAACACTTTTGCCTTTGGAGGTGTTTGGATAACAATTCCTACAAAATGGTTTGTTTCAAGGCCTGGTCTTTACAGAAACTAGTGGAACAGCAGGTAGCCTGGACATGGCATCAGGACTTAAGCTCTCCATAAACAGGTTTATCTCTCTCACTCCGAAATTCATTCATTTGGGCTTGGTGAGTGTTGAGCCTCACCTTGTCATGCCTTAACTCAGTAAGCTTGCATTGACGGCAATCACTGATTTTTAGTGACTAATCAGCTCCACCCACACATGCTGTGACCATCCCTTCCTTCCCTTTTATTCGTTCCTCCCAAGGAGATCTATCTTACCCAGACATGCCCTCGTCAGGCACATTAAGGAAGTCCATGTTCCTCTGGTTGTACTGGTTGTGGGCTGGGGCTCGGGGGGCTTTCTGGGAGCCGAGTTTGGGCAGGGCTGCGTTAGGTGGCCGGCCATGTTTGTGCGGGGGGGAATATTTGATATCTGATGGCTGGTGGGCAGGGGCTCTGGAAAACTTGGCTGCTCCATTCTGGTGTGCTGAGGAGAGAGAAAGTGGAGAAAAAGTAAAGATAAAACTCCAGACTTCTGCACAGATGCTGCTGAATGAAAATATGATTCAAATGTTAGCTTAAAAACCCAGTTTTTTAACTGATATCGTAAGTTTCAAATGGTAGCAGTACGCCAAGAAAGAAACTGTTCACTTCAAATACACTAAAACTCAAAATCTTTACTAGTACAGAAGTATGAGCTCCAAAATGTACAAAAGTAAAATTACTGTTATTGCAGGCAGAATGACCCGTTATTTTTCCATTATATAAGTGAATTGTAACTGCTGGTGCATTAATATATTGTAACTGGTAAAGCAAATTTCTACTATTTTATATGTTGCTAGGTATAGTCTATATAACCTTATGTCATATTTAACCAGTTTTGTTTCATAAAACATTGATTTTCAAAGTATAAAGTAACATTAAATGCTAATAGTCAAATAAAGTGCCTAAAAACTGTATTTAACTAGAGTAGTAGTCGAGTAGTTACTTTCCAGTCTAAAGGGTCGTGTAAATGATCATTTAAAATTGATATAGAGAGAAAATACTCAACATAACACTGAAAATGAGACAGTTACAGTAAGGTCGAATTGTGATTTTACCTCTGCCGACAACATTATTTCTCCTTCCACCATGAGACTGTGGAGCACTCTTCCTGGTTGGCTCTGAGGAAATACATGCTTTGTTACAATAACATTCATTAAACAAGAATCTATGTATTGTAACATGTATCATCATCATTTTTGTTCTTTTATTCCTTTTTTGTGGGAGATTTGCTCTAAAGTTTTGCCTTATTGTGCTCCTTATTATTTCAAGGCTGTACTGTGTTATTATTTCTTGTAACTTACTGGAGGACTTGGGTAGACCGTCCCCAATTGTGATGTTCAGGGTCTTCCCTCCAGGTTTGAGCTGGGCCAGGTCCCCGTGGCCCCTCTGAAACACCACCATCCTGGAGCCTCCTCCACCCCAGCCCTCCTTCTTCACTCTGAACACTAGGCTAAATTGAAGGAAGTGTGTTAGAGTGTTTCTACTCAAATATTGTCTGTCTGAGTGTGTAGGATCCCCTACCTGTCAGTGAAAGAGATTGTCAGTTTTCTCTGGGTCACTTCCTCGTAGCGTTTCAAGAGCAGGCTGAGAAACTCTGTCTTAAAGGTGGACTCCAGCAGACTGTCGTACTGGGACTCATGAAGGATGAAGAAATCATCCTGTCTCGTACTGCAGAAAACAAATCAGACCATTCAGAGGTCAGATAAAAAAGAAAACTAGAAAAGCTTACATTTTCTAAAGAAAATATAAGCCACTGCTGAAACACTGGAACACACGTCTTCACAAGCTTTTGAAATGTCTTTGTATATGGCAGTAATAGTTGTAGTTAAAGATAATAAAGCTGTGTCAAGCTGTACCTGAATTTAAAAAGGCAATACAGACAAAAACATCAGGTTTCAATTTAAGTGCAAGGGCTGAATGAAGTGACAGTACAAGTGAAAATCCAAAAAGTAAATAAGTATTATCAGCTGAATTTACTTTGAGTATCAAAAGTAAAAGTACTCATTGTGCAGAAAAATGTCACTAATATTTCATAATAAATTACATTATTAATTCTGATGCATCAATGTGTAACCAGCATTATATTGTCGAGGTGGAGCTAGTTTGAACTATTTTATCTGCTAGTTTAGTTCTCAACTGGGAGTTGGGTCCCTCCAAAGGGTCACAAGATAAATCTGAGTGGGGTCCTGACTTGATTAATGGGGTAGGGAAAAAAGAAAACTCAAAGTTCTATACACATACATATATTACATTACAGTTATTTAAATAGAAACTATCTGAGAGGTTTAAAGGGGAAATGTCTCTTTGGTTGAACTGCTAATAAAACATAGACACCTGAAACATGACAAGCTGCCTCAACCAGACACTTACAATTTATTTATGATCTTATGTAAAATTTCAATCTGAGAAGTAACCTGTCTGAGAGATGTAGTGCAGTGCAAGTACAACATATATGAGATTTAGGGAAGTAGAAATATGGAGTAGCATAAAAAGGAAAAATAAAGGTACCTCAAAGCTGTTATAAGTACAGCACTTGAGTAAATGTACTTAGTTACATTTCATCACTGATCAGTTGAATAAAAAGCATTAAAAGGAGTTGGATGTTAGCTGTAGTGTAGGATTAAACAGTCGTACGTAGATTAACAACAGTTGTAGGTGTTACAGTACAGTTTGCACTACTGATCAATCAATCTGACTTTATTTGTACAGAACATGACATACAAGCTACTGCAATTCAAGGTGTTCATAGCAGTAATAGAAATAAATTTAGGTATGAAGTACTCATTTACAACTACATTTACAGTTACAAGAACTGTTGTGATTTAAATACGCACCCTTTTCTCAGGGTTATCTAGTTGAGTAAAAGTATTAGAAAAAGTGTAAATCGAGCTTGACATTGTTTGCTGAAATTGGCCCTGAAATGTCAAGTTCTCAGATGATGAAGCAATAAAGAGACAGTATATCTACTCTGACTGCAACAGTGGCTTCTCAAACAGTGATTCTTGACCAACAAAGTAGAATGTCAGTTCTTGTACTTTACACCACAGTATCAACCACAAATGTCACCATTACCGGGTGTCACAGTGTAAATACCTGAGAGAGACACCACTGATGCTTCCAAACTCCAGTTTTCTTTTCAGCACCTCCTTTATCTGTCCTTTCTCAGGTCCTTTCTTCACCTTCTCTCGGCCAATCAGATAGATGCCCTTAGGGGTCAAGATCAAATCTCTCTTGATAGACTGGGTTGTGACAAAAACAAAAAGAAGAAATGAGAACTGTGAGCAATGCACAAAAGGAGAAGAAGAGTGTGTGGCTTTGGAGAAGAGGTAAGACATTTCTAACAACAGTAGCTTTCTTGTTGGTCGAATTTAGTGAATCCAAACATAACAAGGTTCACCTTAAACCTGCGATCAAACTTGTTGACTGAATCAGCAAAGTCGACACGCTCCCTTTTGGCCAGAAACTGTCGCAATTCAGGCCTCTGCTCCAGGCCGAGGTAGTCTCCAACAAAGTTTCTGTTGATACTATTTTTCCTCCGCTCCTTGGAGTTGTACAGGATGTCTGAGGCTGTGTCACAGGGATGGACAAACATTTCAAATCACAGCTCCAAATATGTTTGTTGCTTCATGAAGAACAATATGAAGATTTTTTTTGTCTTTGTCACTCACCCTCCTCTCTCATCTGCTCATACTTCTTCCTGGCAATGAATCTTCTCCAGGATTTCTGAATGATCCTGGCAAAAGTGTCAAACTTTCTCTCCCTCATCTCCTCAAGCAGGAAAAGCTATGGCGCAACCAGCATGAATATACAGTATATGAATATACAGTATGCCATCTGTGATAGTATTGCACCAATTTCCTGTCTGTTAATTAGAAAGTTTGTTAAATGGACCTCTGCTCACAGAAATCTATCAGCATCTCATTTGAGGTGCTTCAAACTGTAACTTTACAGTACATGCAGATTAATATCAGGATGTTTTCAGACTGGCATATCATCACCTTTTAAGTTGATATGGCAAACTTGTTAGCAATCAGTTATTTACACATTCAGTAGTTAAAGAGCAACATTAACATTCATTTAGAGTGTTCTGTACCGCCTGATAAATGTAAGTCTAATATTCACTCTCTTGCCCGACTATGTTCACCAGCTTGTTGCTAACTGTGTGTGTGTGTCTGGTTTTGGTGCTGCGCAGGTAGTGTAGAGAAGATTTTTAGAGCTTCTTATCTGGAAACAACTCGCTGCTGTGGCCAAAATTGTACTGAGACTGGACCAAAACAGTTAAGTTGCAGCAAACAAAGTTGAAACAAACCATTAAGTTCTGTAAAACTAAGGGGAACGGCAGATTTGGTGATAATTCTCTGTTGTTCTCTACTGTAACTACGAGCTCCTCCTTTTTACGTTGTCACATTGTTTTCCACTATAAGTAAATAAGTCAGTAAGTCTTGCATCGAAAATGTATTCAAAGTATGTGAGTATTATCTGCAAAATGGAGTTTAAGTAACATAAATAAGAGAACTAATTTAGCAGACAAATGGCCCCTATGAGTTTTTATTATTTATTTTATATAGTTTATTACTAGATTGTTATTGCTGATGTATTCATCTTAAAGTGGCCATGTTATGCTAATTTTCAAGTTAGGTTTGTAATAGAATACGTTTACAGGCTTTAATGTTCAAAAAAACACATTATCTTTCCCATTAAGCTCTGCCCAAGGCCGTGCCGGACTGGCCGTAAGACAAGCATTATGCAAAGTGTGACATAGTGATGTAACAAAGTCACGGAAGCAAAAACTACTGATGAGGTGTTTCGGGAACTTCAGGGTCAGTGTTTTCAACTTAGCAGACCTTTTACATGTACAAAGATATATGTAACACACTAAAAGTAATGGAAAACCCACCAAATGTATAATATGGCCTCTTTAAGTAAAATTTTTACTTTTGTCAAGGTGATGCTAATTTTAACTACATTATAAGCTGTTAGGTAGTTTTATCTGTAACAAGGCATTGTATTTTATAAGCTCATCATATTTTAATTAATTTGTAAAGTAACTAGTCTCTACAACTGTCAAATTAATGTATTGGAGTAGAAAGTACAATATTTACCTCTGAAATGTAGTGGGGTGGAAAAATAAAGTAGCACGAAATGGAAATAAAGTACAGTAAAATGATGCATAACACAACCCAGACTGAAAAATGTGAAAAATGTGTTACCGATTCAGGGTTCTTGACAAAGACCTTGGTGCGTCCCATCTGGTACTGGTCGTTATCCATGTTGACAGACCGAAGGAGGTGAAGGACCCCCTGCTGCTCAGGACCTCTCCAACATGGCCATGTCTCAGCTGTCAAAATGGCATACCTGGATACAACAAGTACACACACAACACCCAAAAGTCACTTTGATAGTGGGTTTTAGCTGTGTTCTCCTTTCAGGAAAAGCACAGAGAGAGGAATGCATCCTTTTGAGAAAGCGTGCAGGATTAAACTCACCTCATCAGAAACTTGTTGAAGACTCTGCGGTACGCAAATCCAGCCCTTCTGACGCGTATGTTTTCCCGCAGTCCCAGGTATTCAACCTGATGCCTGACCCTGCAAACAGATGGAATACCACCATTCATATAGAGGGTTGACCACATATTTGAGTACATGTGTAAACGCTTGTCACAGTGAGGATGCTAACCTGCTCTCCTCCCAGTCTTTTGGTCTTTTGGTCTCATTAGGTTTGATACAGCGGATATAGTGTGGAGTACATTTCATCAGTGTGTTCACCAGATCATTAGCTTGTCTCTGTCGGAAACACCAGGGCACGATCAATGCATTGTTACAACCCTATATTTATTGTTTCCTGCATTCAAACTGAGAAAAAAAAGAATGGTACACTGATCGAAGGACCTCAAGGTTTGAGTTCATGGTCTCAGTTTAAATTCTCACCTTGATCTTTGAGCTGGCTGTAGTCGGCCTGCCTTTCTTATCTGTGTTCAGGTTTTCAGGGAACAAGCTACGGATGAAGGAACTGTAGGGACAAATTCAAGGGATTTTTTTTGCTTCACTTCATTATTTCCGAAACATATAAATGAGTGAAAAACATGAGATTGGGCTAGGAGACTTACTATTCGCTGCTTTGCATGAGCTCAATGAGGTCAGTGAAGAGCACATCCCGGTTTCTCTCACAGAAGCCGTTGACATCATATGACACCTGAGACAACACCAGACATAATAATTGCTGTTACCAACCAATGTTATTATTTTGTAGAGCACATTGTCAGGTTGTTTGTGGTACAATTTTGAATCCAATTTGCTTACAGTTACAGTTTAATCTGTTTACTTCCTCTTGGTGTGACTAAACCCTCAATCACAATACAACACACATCTGCCAACAATAATTCTAGGCAGCAACGCTACTGCTTAAAATAAGAATAAAATATATTCTTGTCAAAGGGTAGTATTTATGCTACAAGAGAGTCATTTTGACTGATGTCTTCTTCTTACCTTGCCAGCGTAGTGATGTATGACGAAGCCAGAGTTCCAGCTGTTGAAATGCTCATGTGTTCCCACAGCGGCCTGCAGTTTCTGCAGCAGAGTGCCATCTGCACCCTCTCCTTTGGCATACATGGTGGCGCACACATCATCCAGCACGCTCATTATACCAGGAGGGCTCTGCAAGGAGAGAATTGCGTGGATAAATTCAACTGTAAACACAAATTGCAACAGATTTTACATTTGAAAGTGTCGGGCAAGAAAGAAAAAAAAAGATTCCCCATGCAAATATATAACATGGGCAATGTAATATTTTAAATATTGGTAAAACAAACAAACAAGGGAACTTAAGCAAGAACACTTTATTTTTTCTGTTACCAAAGAGTCAGGAAAAAAGGCAGCACACCTGAAGTTAAAAACAGCAAAAGAACCACCTCATGCATTGATATCTCACACAGTTTTTCATATGAGGTGATTCTTCTGTTGTTTTTGCTGTTCCTTTGTTGATATTGTTTTGGGAATTGACATGCTCTTTTTTTTTTAGGCAGAGCACCCAAACCAGAAGCACAAGTGTGTCCTCTTATGAGTAACTTCAAATTGATCTTTTTTGTTGGTTTCTTGGTGAATGTGATGCAGTTATTGGCTTACCAACTTATTTTCAATGAGGTCGCACACAATCTTGTTGTTGAAGTACTCAATGGGAGTCCACTTGATGCCCTCCTGGACGTACTCTTCCTGAGAGAGAAGACATAAAGAAAAGAGCTCAAGGGAAAACTGTTTGAAATATGTCTTAAGACTGTGGATTTGAAATACTCGCAGCCATATTTAGACTAAATTATACAGAGGCTCACTCTTTAGTCTCTATCAAACAGAACCCCATTTATTCAACATAGTCCAAAGGTTAAGAGGCAAGGACGACAAATCGAGACATGTGGCAGAATTTACAAAAGCAATACATTTCACTGTAGCTACCTGCTCAGCCTTCAGAGTCAGCTCAATAAAGATCTGTTGCAGTTTCTCGTTGACAAAGTTGATACAGAACTGCTCAAAGCCATTTCGCTGCCGGGGGAGAAAACACTCCAGTCAGTGTCAGATTATCCCCACAGTAAATCAAAGCTTACTGTGCTGTACGCTCTCTAAAACTAACACGTTATTTTAGTAGCTGTCTATATATATTGAGTAACAGGACTAACCTGGAATATCTCAAAGCCATAAATGTCAAGTACTCCAGTACTGAAGTCTTCATGTGGTTTTTGGATGGCTTTATTTATGGCCTTGAGTAGACAGAAGGAATACATAAAATACACATGCATTTATGACAATTTGTGTAGGCATCGCAGTTGGATATTTCCCTTAATCTGTTTTTGTTGATATTTTCTTGAAAGGTTTGACTACCTCCACCAAGTAGTCAAAGAGTCGTGCATAGAGGGCTTTGGCCAGGGCGTCTCGTGTGTAGGTGGCCTGCTCCTGGTTCAGGGTCACGTTAATGGACTCAGACTTCCCTCCCCACTTTGAATCCATCTTCCGGCTGGTCAGCTTGTCCTTCAGGCGGTTAGGGTCAATGCCCAGTAGATAGGCGGGGAAGGCAAGCACTGGAAATGAAAAGTTGTGTTTAAAATCAATGTAAATATATCAATTATGTCAAAATTTGAATTGTGGTAAAGATTCAAGACTAAAAGTGTACAGAGAATGTATCTTTCAGCTGTACATGTATATGCAACTGAATGAAGTCTGCAGTAGTCTGCCACCCTGGGTGTAAACACCAATTATCTGTTGAGCAGGAAATCCTTAGGCAGCAAATAAAGGTGAAGATAAACAAGCTAGTACTCATGTGTATGGATTCTATTAATTAGCAGGGTTTTTTCTCAAGGGACTTGCTTTGTCGTGGTGAGCTCTAATTTACTCATATCCCTTGAGAAAATGAGCAATTGTACAGTATACGTATATGCCATGTGGGAGTGTGTGGGCGTGCATGCGTGGCTGAGTGAATACATGTGTGTCTGGTGTATGTGCACGTGTCTCACTCACAGTCTTTGCTCTCCACCTGTGCATAGTTGCCTGCTTCTATGAAGGTAATGTTTCCCAGGTGGAGGATGCCTGCAATGATCTGCAGCACCTGAGTCTGGATGTCACCTGGGATCCCAATCACCTGCATGGCTTCCTGGAGACCACAGCGCAAAGGCAGAGAGTGAGGACAGCAGAGGAAGGCATGGATGATGACTATACATAGCAACTACACTCATGTGTATTTGTTAGGCAGATGCTAAAACTAATGCAGTTTAATACAGAACCATTAATCCTATCTTTATGTGTGGTGTATTTTTTCATTGAAATGGTTTTAGAAAGGCGTGTCAATGAGGGCAAACAACTGGGATACAATTCACGAGCACAACACAGTTGAATAAGCACCTATTTTATCTAATGTTAGCGAGGACAAATCCTGAAGGTAATGTTAGGATTTACTGCAGGGATGGATACATTACAGCCATCAAAAACATTTAATTTGAATAATCCTTAGAGGCCTAAAGACGCCTATACGAAAGAAGCACCAGCAAGAGAAAGGTCAGATTAAATAGTATATTTGTGAGTTTTTTTTAATTCAGTTCATCATCGCATGACTCCCTACAATTTATCTTGAGACCCCTCAGAGGGATCCAGAGCTACTGTTTTGAACCATGTCTGAGTTTCTCCAGCATATATGTACCATAGTCTCTTGGAAGTCTTTGCTGTCATTGGTCCCATCCACCTTGTAGGTCCCAGACTGGTTAAGGTAGTAGTAGTAGTCTGGGGTCATGATGCCAAGACCCTCTTTCTGCTGAGCGTTGGTGCCCTCTATCAGCTTGAAGAGAACAGTGCAGGTAGAAGAGCAGTTACACATGAGTCTCGGAGGCTTTTCAAAGTGTGCACAAAAAAATTAGGACTAGTTCAATTTCATGGAAATGTATTTAGCTAAATCAATTGTGACTCATGAATTGTGACTCATGGACAGCTAGTTTTGGCAGCAGTGACTGATCTGTGACGATATGTGCATGTCTCTGACCTGATAATAAATGTGGAAGTTCCTCTCGCTCTCATTTTGGCTCACCACCCTCGACTTCTCCAGCAGGAAGTTTGAGATCTTGCCACCGACTGGTTCTCCTCCTCTGCTGAACTGAATCTCGAAATATTTCCCCTGGTAGATGTAAGTAAGTATGTAAGTCAACAATGGGAGGTGACAAACAGGCTGTTAGCAGATAAATCAAATCAAATCTGGTTAACTCAGCAGGTGCAGGGCAAGCCTCCCTGTACACTCAACACAAGCGAGTAAAATAACATTAAACCTTTGTTTCATAAATATCTAATAACTAAATCGAAATTTCCTGAACAACTGCTGTCAGGATGAGACAGTGCTCAAACAATACAGGGTAACACTTTCCATTAGGGAACACATACGAATAAATCATATTTATGGAGTATTAGCAAAGGAGAATGACTATTCTTGTACTACCACCTTATATTGAGCAAAACATATGAAGATCATAATTCATATACAACAACTTCCTTGCTATTAATAAGCAGTAATTAAGAGGTTATTGATGGTTAATGGCCTAGAAGCTGGAGAATTTTGTCATAAAGAGCCAACATGATAAGACTAATAAGACTATAAGACTATGAGTCTAATAAAGAGCCAATATGACTCTAATATGCATGCTAAAAGGCAGCTAGTTATTGGTTGATATGTATTCTCTAAAGTGTTACCCATTGCAGCAGCTTTTCATATAAAAAAGAGTGCCCTCCATGGTTGCTGCATCTACAGTATATAAGCTAGAATATTGTTTACATACATCTTACATTGACCCATACACAAAATCTCCTGTGCTACATCAAAGTGTGACAGGAACTTTAGGCCTTGCACTAAAGCCGCAGACGTGCATGCTGATGCGGGTGATAGGTGTGAAATCGTCAGGACCCCACTGATGAGAAATGACACGATGAATGAAATATGTTGTCAGCTCAATCAATGCTTCTGCTTTGCATTGTAACACTACAATGAAAGACTAATGAATTATTTTTCATTTACCCACAATATTCCCTTTTCTACAGTCGTAGCACACCGTCAAAACACTCAAAGTAGTTCATCTTTCTCTTTTAGATCTTTGAATCAGTAATCACTTTGGATAACATGACCAGTAAATAAGTAAGTTATTTTTCAAGCATAGATGCTAAATGCTCGCTAGTTTTAGCTTCTCAGTTGTGAGGATTTCCATATTTCTCCATCTTAAGTAATAGGAAAATCAGTATCTTTGGCTTGTGTTTAAAATGTCCAAATGTTTTTTGGGCATTTTTCAATTTATATACTAACCATAAGAAAATAATTCACAGACTATTCATATCCTAATAATAATTAGTTCACAGACAACAGTATGAAGTCTGTAATGCAGTTTTCTTTGTAAAATGAGATTCATCTTTCTTAATTCTTGAATTCTTGACCTTGAGTAGTGAACAAGCAAACAGTCTCACCACAAGGTCCGTTTAGTACCTTTCAGATGGAGTTAGCCCATGGCTGAGATTTTTTGTCAACTGCTGCTGTAGGTCAAGAATAATTCTTATTTTTAAGCCAATGCAGGTGAGAATTCCATAATGTGCAAAGAAAAATATTTACATACCTTACATGGGAATAGTTCAAAAAGTATTTGTTGACTTCCTAATGTGTAAGTCCTATGACAAGTGAGCTACTGAACCTTGTGGTCAGATTTTTTCTCAAACCCCCCTTTATTTACGATGAACATTTGTGGAAAATTGATTTCTTTAAAGTCTTTAACTCGCACCTGCAGTAGCTGAAGTAAACATCATACTCACAAAACGACTAGAGTTGTTGTTTCGGACGGTCTTGGCGTTACCAAAAGCTTCCAGCAGAGGATTTGACTGGAGGATGATGTCTTTTACATGCTATAGCAGACATGCAAACACAGTGACACAGTGTGAGACACAATAGGAATGCCTGTGCACCCCACTGCAGGAACTTCAAAGGCGTCTTGGGTCATTGCGTGCTGCCTCTACCTGAACTTTCGATCCTCCTCCAGATACTTTGGAAATGTAACCCATGATGTATTTGGCAGCCACTGTCTTTCCAGCACCGCTCTCGCCACTACCACAAGAAAAACAGGACACAACACGCCACAAAATAACATAATATTACTCAAACTACACGAGCACATGGCAAAACATGCTGCATTACAAAACAACACAACCGATACGCAGTCTAAAAATAGGCCTGACCTAATGATGACACACTGATTCTCTCCATCAATCATCATGTTTCTGTACATGTTATCAGTCAAGGCGTAGACGTGGGGTGGATTCTCATATTGGGCCTACAGACATGAATAGGGAGAAAGAGATTAGTGGTCAGCTCAGGCTTACGGAGTATACAACAGTTTGAACCACACATTTGCAGGGATTGTTTATAAAATGTTGAAGAGTTTTACTCACAGCTCCTTGGTAAAGTTCGATCTCTCTGTCAGTGAAATAGGGCATCTGCTTGAATGGGTTAACTGATATTAATACAGGGCCGATGTATGTCTGAGCAGTGAAGTCAAAGAGTGTGATGCAGCTTGTCAATCATCTTTGAGGCCAATATGCATATTGATATTTGATACTTTAAAATCTAATATATAATATATTCACCAATATTCAATTTTTTTTTTGCTATAATTCCTTTTTTCTTTTTCTTTTTTACATAATTGCACTAAAACAAATTTTTTTAACAGGCATCCCTTTAACCTGTTAAGGAAATGTGACTAATATATGTAACGAGTGGGACATTTTACAAGTCATGTCAAATTTATTTATAGAACACATTTAGAAACTGCAGGTGTTGACCAAATTGCTTCACACATTTCAATGCAATTAAATACTAAAAACAAAAATAAATACATTAATTGTTGTGACATGTGAAGTTAAAACAATTTAATTTTAATTTTATAGTTATATTAATAAATGAAGGGGACTGGACTGCAATTGTATAAAGGCGGGTCTAACTTTTACAGACCGAGATTGCTAATTAGTAGTTAATAATTAACACAGATTCATATTATCTCCCAATAATTGTTTCTGACAACTTACAAATCCCCTGCAAACATGACTTATTGCTGCAGTGTACTTGCGGTGACATCAGCTGTGTGCAGATTTGTTGTGAATTTCTTTTCCTAACTCTAAATATGGGTTTCAACTTCAGCTGAGCTCTAAGAAGACAGAAGTGAGCTGTTGAGTCAAACAGTGAATGCAAAACGGGAAGAGTAAATGCATTGTATTTATGCCCTTATATGTGTGCTCAAATTGTTTGATGGTATATCTGTGCTTTGTTCAGTTATTTCATTTATGTCACATTTGAAGGTGGGGATGGACAAATGAGTGAACAATACAAGGTCCTATACTACAGTATAGGACCTTAGCAGAGACTACAGAAGGATGTTTTACATAAATTGCACAGGGTGAACAACACTAATGCCCCACATTTCAAGAAATTAAGATATTTTCTTAAATTAAATTAAAAGGGCTTGTTTGAAGGGGAGATGATAGATCTTGCTGTGTTTTATTATTATTTTTCACCTGCCCAGGGACTACAGATGGAAATGAGCTAGTAGCTAAATCTGACACAAAGCGTCTTTTCTCATCTTTGACCCGAATGTATTTTGTTCATGGTCCCTGATATAAATAAACTTAATAAATTTAATTAAATCTCTCAATCTTCTGGTACCTTTTAGTGATAAATGGTAAAGGTAGAGGCTGGTATGATGACAGTCACATTAATGACACATAATGGCTAAACTTCCTGATGATGCTCACAAGGATCAAAACAAGACTCTAAATTTGGTTAGATATCAATACAGAGTTCTGTCGCAGCTTTTACTAATCTTAGTCATGCAATTAAATGACTACTTAGTATAAATGACAAGTACCTCAATTTCAAGACGGGCCAGAATTTACAAAACAACATATCCTAATAATAAAAAGGATACAAAGATGTAGTCGTCCATGTATCTTTTCTTGAGGTTTTCCACTATGGCGTCCTCAGTGATCTTGGACAGCAGGACCATGTCATCCACTCCGCTTTGCTTCACATTTTGACTCTGCCAGTGATATTTAGCCTGAATCACACACCAGAGAGAAAGGAAGAAAATGGACGTGTGTTTGAGATGTTTCTTTTCTTTGAATATCTGTATTTAGTTTTTAGTTGAATAATGTAATGGAAATAGTAGGCCACCATGTCTAAAATACTTTAAAGGGGCAAACAACTGAGGAGGAGGCGTCCTACTCAGCCTGTGAAAAAACCC
Organism: Hollardia meadi; assembly: GCA_037974645.1. Classification (NCBI taxonomy): domain Eukaryota; kingdom Metazoa; phylum Chordata; class Actinopteri; order Tetraodontiformes; family Triacanthodidae; genus Hollardia; species Hollardia meadi. The sequence continues at coordinate 263,024 of JBBPCS010000095.1, read as the reverse complement.
TGTGTTACCAACTCTGTGCACAGACTTTGAAAGACAAGAGCAATTCCGCACCAAGGGAGGTCAAAGAAATATGCTATTGTGAATCCAGTGTTTTGGGGGCTTGACTAATACTTGTGACTAAGAGTCATTATATATCAGGCTCTTCTCATCCACTCTTCAAAGTCCCATCCTTATGGAAATGCAGTGCTAAATTGTTGTAATGTTCGAGTGCAGACTTTGAAAAATCTCCTAAAATTAATTGAAGTGAGAAAGAAAGAAAGAAAGAAAGAAAGAAAGAAAGAAAGAAAGAAAGAAAGAAAGAAAGAAGCAAAAAGAAATAAAAAAGAAACTAAAAATAAAGAAACAAACAATAAACCAAAAATAAAGAAACAGACAAACAAGACACCAAAGAAACAAATAAAAAAAGGAACCCATTGTGGTTGCCATTACAGGAAGCTAATGCTGGTTGCTGAGAAACAAACCACAGATGATGTGAACTCATTTTCTAACATTTGAGAAAAGCACCATCAAACTTTTTTGGTATGCTTGACCAGCTTATTATAACATAGTGATGAAACAGCATGAATGGCTTTAACTTAATGATTGGTGTGCTGTGAAACGATGTCTTTGTTTCTGTAATAGGAGGGCATCAGACAGACCACAGTTTTCTGTCGACACCTTACAGCACCCTGAGGTGAACTCGTCTACTGTGTCTTGGTTTTCTAGACGCTTGTCTGTTTGATGTGTGAAATCTGCCTTGCCATTGGCATGCTGGTTGGGCTGTGGTCTGGGGCTTAAAACATTTACTGTTCTTCAAACATCGGCTCGTTCTTGTGATGTGTCTGCCATATTGGAAGGGTCAATACTGTCCTGTGAACAAATACTAGTAAATGAGGGAGCTGACTTTTTTTATGGACGAAAAGCACTATAACGTTTACATTTCTCGACTGCTTTCAATGAGTCATTTTTATACTTAATGTGTTTATGATCTATGTCAATAACAAAAAAGGTTTTGTCTCCAGCTACTCAGCATGTCGATAGTTAGGCCATGATCACTACTGGACTGAAGAGAGGAGTCTGTATTAGCATTATAGACTGAATTACTTTGGTGGTGGGAAATAGGCCTAATTTATTGTCATAAAGAATTATAAATACTCACTTTTCTCCAGCATGGATTTAGCTTATTTTCCATGCTGAATAGTTGTGGAGATGCCCCTAACTCCCTATATAATCCAATTTATTGTAGGCCTACATGAAATGTGGATGTTATTGTGCTTAATCTAGAAAAACCTCAGCTCCCACATTTACTTGTATGTGTTGCATGTTTTCACAGGCAAGCCTTGGCCTTTCCAATATGGTGGTGACATTGACATACAATCTAGTGGCCAATGCGGTATCACTTCTATGTTATAATGTGACATGTCGCATCATTCAGCGTGTAGTTTTATTTCTAAATTTAATCACCCTCAAGGGGAAATTCAGACGGAAGTCATGAGTGTCAATCTAATGAAAACCCATGAAACCAAAGGCAGCAAAGCTTTCAAAAAAATCTTTGTCACAGTTTTGTCTGTCTGGACTAAATTACAAATTTCTCTCTCTCTCTCTCTCTCTCTCTCT
>JBBPCS010000095.1:234046-245133 GCA_037974645.1 Hollardia meadi | reverse complement strand
ACACACACACACACACACACACACACACACACATGCACACACTCATGCTCACACTCATGCTCACACACTGCTGCTAGACGTCTTCTCCAGCCAAGTGGTATATATATCCTTCATTCATTCATCTGTGCAGTCGCCAACAGCTCCACTACTTGAGTGGCTGTTGACAGCCTGGGCTGTGTTTGTTTGTTCTGGCAGCACTGAAGCAGGTACTTTATGTACTGGGAAGGAAAGAGGGAGAATGTACTGGCACTGCCTCCAGACAATAAAGTGGTCGGACACACAAAAAACTACAATTCCCATGGTGCCTAGCTTTGGTGGGGCAATCATGGCTTGCAGCAGGGTGTGTGTGTGTGTGTGTATCATAACTTGCAGGGTGTGATGTATGGAGTGTGAAGGTTGACTGTCAAGGCTGTTGGACAGAGAACAGCAATGTGGAGCAGTTTGTTTAAAAAAAAAATGGCAGCATATACGACAGACCTTTTTAATGAACTGTCCTTGGCTGCCTGAGCTGAAAGTGAAAGGCTTCCTCTGTTCTCAGCGTCATGACAAAAGATGAGAGAGAGAGTGAGAGAGATTGCATAATGTAACTAAAAGTTAGAGAAGGAATGACATTTATTGAGACTAGAGCAGTGAAGACCAATAAAAAGGGCAGGAAGAAGAAAGGGAAGCTCTCTGCTCTAGTACTGGGTATTGTTTAAAAAATTACGATACCAGTACTAATACCAGTACCTGTATAGTGATACTGATACCAATAGAGTACTTCATTTGACACTCATTATGTGAAGGGATGCATAAAATGCCATCACTGAATTGCCAAGTCCGTCAAATCCACCATGTTCAACTTCACCACACCACAGACTGTATAGGTTGTAGCTGCTGAGGTAGTGGGCCAATCACTCGTCGCATTAAATCGAAGAATGGTTGCACGGTTGACTGCAAGAAAAGCCATAGAAATAGTCACTTTTTCTGGATCTAAAAAAACATAACGTATTCAAATGTAGAAATCATTTGACTGGAGAAGTTTCGATACGACTTGGTACTGAGTTGTTTTGTTCGATGGTGTAAGGTATAGAGTACTGATACCCAGCCTGAGTCTGCCGTGAGTTAGAGGGTAAAAGCTAAAATGAGAATGTGAGGAGAATGAGAGGGCTGCAGAGGACAGGGAAGGGGCTGGGCGGTGTGATCTGGCCTTAACACAGGGCAGAATCTATGGCACTATTCCTATTTTAACAGCTGCAAGGGATTTCCATTGTAAAATCAGCTGACTTGATGAAAGGAGCACTTGTTGCCTGAAGTTGGATTTGGCTGGCCAGCCATCTCTGTAAACCATTATGTTTTTGGAGAGATAGATTAAAGGCAGTTATGTCGTTGAAACTATTTATCTTTCACATCCAATGTAGCGCTCATCACGAGTGAGGAATTCTCGCAAGGTATTGTGGGATGCATCGCAGCCAGCATCTGTGGGCCAGACAGGAGGGAGTCTGCAGCTTCGATTCAATTTCTCCTGTCTCGCTCCCATTACACACACACACACACACACACACACACACACTCTCTCTCTCTCTCTCTCTCTCTCTCTCTCTCTCTCTCTCTCTGACTCCTGACAAAACAAGTGGAACAGCAATGATGTGTTAAATTATCACAGTGTCAACCAAAAAACAAAACAAAATAAAAACATAAAATGGCTCCATACAGCTCTTCCAGCATAATCCAAGTCTCTAGAAGCCCTAAGATCCCGAATTGATTTGAAAAGATGTTTTGTACACCCTTCTTTAAGCTGGAATTTTCACTAATGCTTTCAGCTTAGCGGCTATACAGTAAAGATTTCAGCTTAAAAACGAGTTTAAATAACGTCTTTTCAAATCAGTTAGGGATCTCAGGATTTCTTGAGACTTTGATTACTCTGGATGAGCCTTTTGGAGCCATTTCATTATTTTGTTTTGGTTGTTTTTGTCACGTTTTAAAACAAGTCCCCATATACTTCAGTTGTGTAGGTGAATGCTGCAACACTGTTTCGCTGCAAAGCGCCAGAAATGTCTTGTGGACAAAGAAACCTCACCCCACTTTCTATCGACAACGGTGGTGAGTAGATAATGACTGAATATTCATTTTTGGGTGAAGTATTCTTTCACAGGTGTCGATGATAGCGATGAACTAAAATTGCATAGTTTCAGAATGTAAAACCAAAACAATTTGCTGAAAGATGCTAAAATGCTCCAAAGAGAGAACATGGGGAGATAATTCTCTGTGAGTTTGTATCTACGAATTACCCCTTTCATATTCCCTGTGTCACTAAATGTTGATTAGTGCACCTTTAAGTTCAGCACTTGAGTATATGTACTTACTTTCAACCAATGATTGACAGTGATGTTAAGGGCAAAGAGGCCATCTGCAGAAGAGATCGCCACTGTGCAAATAAAGCCATTCATAGATAGTTACACACACAAACACATACACCTCACACAGAGATCGGTTGCTCACTCACCCCCTCTGTATGGCTTCCAGGTGTAAAATTTCCCCCGGAAAGGAACGCTGTCAAAATCAGAGCACTGAATCTCCCGGAAATCTCGAGAGCCTGCAGGGCATTCCTGTAACACACACACACACACGCACGCACGCACACGCACACACACACACATATATACTGTCTATATAGGTGCACCCCAAACATGTGCATGCAGAATCCCATTCAATGACTACACACAAAAAAATCAATCAAAATAACATTCATGATTTGATTACGGTATGTTGACCGATGACACTGCAGAGCAGTAATACTTACATCAATATTGCAGGACCTGAAGCGCTTTCTCTCCCCTAGACAATACTTTCCACCAATGGTTGGCCTACGACCAAACACAAAGAGAGTCAGGCCAGTCAGTCACATCTGAGTACAATTTAACAAGATTTAACCTCCATCACATCAGCACACACACTGCACTGGCCCCTGATGTCTGCTGTGCCTGCCTTCATTAGTGTGTTTTCAATCTCACTGTCTGTCTCTTTTATTACTTTATTGTCTTTTGCAGACCATTGCGACAACACCTATATATAATTTTTTTTTTAAACACGCTGAAAAGGAAGCCAGAATCAGCTACTGTCAAATGGCTGCCTCTGCTAAACTTTCAACAAATTTAAACAAAGTTGAGCCAAAGCAAATATGCAAACGATGCTAAGAAATGATACAAAAGAACACTGTTGGCCTCCGATTTGGGTCAATTCATTCTGAGATTAATCAAATCAAGATGAGGGATCTGGTGAGCAAGTTTGCTAGTTGTTTGGTGATGATTCAGACTATCTGAACCATTTCAAACACAATAGAAACGGTGGCGCTGCTGCCTGAAAAAAAGGTCCTGGAAATAAAACTCAGCCATTTCTGCGAAGCGTTTGCACGGTCTTCCTGTGTTTTTGTGAGTTTCGAGAGTCTCACAGGTTCAACCGATTCAATGCAACCGTTGCCGTTTTCTCATGATGTAACCATTTAACATTATCTTTGTTATCTTTGAGGTATCGACTGATATCAGTGCTCTGTTTCTTCTGTACCTCATGGTTTGGAACTGATTGGGATCACTCTTGTTGTTATGTTTGAGGTAGCACGTGACTGTAATAGTGATGCATTTCAGAAACATACCTGGGGCTGTCACAGTGTCTGATAGAAGAGGACACCCCTCCTCCGCAGGTCCTGCTGCACTCCTCCCAGGGAGACCACAGACCCCACCCCCCGTCCACGCCCTCTGGACGAGTCCCATACACCACACACATCCTCTTGTAGCACCACTGCACCACAAACACACACACACACATATATAGACGTGCACAGATACAAAGAGTTCACACAATTGCTTAAAAAAAGCATTGCTTAAAAAAATTATTTCAGTTATATTTCATCACAGCGACAACAGTGAAATGAAAAAAATAAGGTGAAGATTTGTAAATATTTAACAACACTAACCGACAGGCTAAAAGAAAGCAAATTGTTAGAATCTTGACGAGAATACATGACAAACCAACAACACGAAGTATCCTTCAACCCCGAGAGCATGATTTATTTTACATCCTGTTTTTTAGGATGATTTTTTTTATTCTTGTAAGAAGCAGGAGAACCAGTCCCAGATATACAACCTCATCCTACCTGCAGAAGCCACATTTAGCCTCTCTTTTTATGGGAACACTTAAAAAGAATTAAATAAGAAAAAGGTTCACTTCATTAATTTACCCCTTTCTCTATGGTGTTGGTCTGACAGATGGTTCCCTCTGCAGCAGGAATGCTGCTGGTGATGCAACGGTTACTCTTGCTCATGCACCAAAGTTCACTGCAGACCTCCTGTTTGTGTGAGTGGAAGAATAATGAAAACACAGTAAAGAGAGAGAGAGAGAGAAGAAAAAGAGAGGAAGAGTGAGATAACGCATCGTTTTTTCTATATAATTCTATAATTCTAGACCCAAGAGCAGACACACTCCTGTTCACCTTCCTCTCTGTTCCCATATAGCAATGCCTATAATACGTGGGGGTTATATTTTATTGTGTACATATGCTCTGACCACATAGTATCAATAATAATGGGTCTATAAAGCAGTATGCTGTTCCAGATGTCCATTTGCTCTAAAGCGGGCCCCATAAAAGTTGACCATGCAATAAAGTGGATGCTATTCAGCAAAGGTATTGCAAGTTGTTTCCCGCTGTCAGAGACTTCAAGGAGAGAGCCACAGGAACAAGAGTCAGGAGGAAGAAATGACATAAATAACTTTAGTTGAGATTGGCTCGCTTCAAAGAGAAACATTAAGTCAGTCTGGTTGCATCAAAATGGACAGCAAAAGACTGACAAACACTAATTAGTACAATTAGCAACCCAGGTTCAAATAAAACATCAAAAGGTAGAACCCATTTTTGTTCATCAGGTCTGCTTTATGGCACAACTGACGAATCCTCTTGAGACAAGTGATGAAATGTGTTAAAACATGAAACAGCAAATTCATCTGCCCTGATTTAGGACTTTAACATAATTTATGACCTGGATTAATATTGGCAAAAAAATAAAAAGGTTCAAAAACAAATCATTATTTCTGCAGTATAGGATCCATTTAAAACAAACTGCAAAAGTGTACAATCTCAAATACTGTATAAGAACTTAAGAAGGCTGTCATTGCTGGGTAAAATGTTCTCCAGGACACGAAAGAGATTTGTGATGGCAGAGAGAAGATTTCTGTAACGATATAAAACGACATAACGTGACACAAGAAAATTGGGTCAAGCTTGTGCGTAATATTGCTCTATGGATGGTAACTCTGTCACTCTGTCGCTCGGTTGGTGATCCAGTCCACCACTTTGGTCCAGGCTGAAATATCTCAACAACTATTTCCATAACATTTTGTATATTCACGGTCTCCAGAAAATGAATCTTGCGGATTTTGATTCTCTGACGTTTCCTTTAGCGCCACCATGAGGTTTATATTTGTGGTTTTTGAGGGAACAGCAACTATAGGACGTTCATTTCCCTTCAGCATGAATTGTAACGATTTTAATCTGTCCAGTACTTTGGTGTATGACAGCTATTAGCATGCTAACATATTAACATGGTGACAATTGTAAATGTTATGCTAAACATCAGTAGGTTAACATAGGCATTTTGAGCATGTTAGCTTGATGACGTTAGCATTCAGCCTCACTCTTAGTCCTGTTGTATGATCTTGAATTCTTGGTTAGGAAAATCCTTAATTTGTCAGGTTTTAATTGACATTTCTGCCTGGTTATGATGTATTTTTTCAGAAAATTCCACAAAGATATATATAAATCAATATTGTGATATAAAACTACAAGCACTGAGGGGTGTACTATGAAGCAAGTTCAACAGAGCCAGACTTTCTTTGTGGGAGCTGGCTTGACAAACCCTAAAGGCCCAGTCAGAGATTATGAGGATCACAAACGTGGTTATCAACTTTCTTTGTTAACTCAGGCTTTCTGCTTCAGGCTCTGAGCGAGTTCCCATTGTAAGGGGCGTTCGGTGCGCCATCTGACTCTTCTTCCCCTCAAAATGAACCGGTCACGTGTCGCCTATTTCATTCAAGAGGAACAGGTTGTTATAATGGAGAGCTATGAAGAATATAAAAGTAGCGCTGTTAAAAGCCAATTTTAATCTGAAACTCTGAACATAACCTCCTCTGTACCAGGTTATGTGTTTAACATACAAGTAAGTTACCATGGTGATCTAACCAGGTTAAAAGAGAGGCACCTTCATGACACTGAAAACCTTGGCTCTAGACTCGACATACCTCGCTAACCCATTAATCTCGCTTCACCCCTCTGGTTGCTCGTACCAGGGAGGCTCACCTGAGAGCAAGCATTGATGAGAAGAGAGGAAAACTGTAGACTAATCACTCACCGCGTATTTACATTGTCGCGATCTGACACCGTACTGGAAGCGGCACTGTTCGTCTGCGTCGTAGGCCTGACCCGGTGCTGTTGTTGGGTACACAAACTCCTGCTTGGGGGGGATGTTATTCAGGCAGGAGCCCATACCTGAACTAAAGCAGATCAAAAAAAAGGAAGAAAAAGGAGTGAATATCCAAAGTAAAATAATTACGCTGAAAGTGGATTTTCCTACTGTTAAGATCTGTTACTTGAGTGTTCCTCTGACCATCAAAAATGTTGCTCTGACATCCAAGTAAATCTTTCTCTCTCAAACCTCTAATTACCAAATTATTTGTGGTTTGCAGATATCTGATAGGCTGACTCACTCCAGGAAGCTGGTGATGTAATCCCGGCTACAGGCGGACCAGATGAATGGGTTTGTCTTCATGGTGATGTGGTCAGCCATCAGCTTGGCGGTCTCCTGGCTGCGAGGCCCACAGGCGTTCCCCATACCGTCATGGTTCATTCCAAACCTAAAGCCCATGATGATACAGTGACAACACTCAGCAGGGACGGGGACAGTGGAAAAAACTGTGGATAATCAAGTGGGATCTAAAATACAGACGTGTTGTTGCGGTTTGATTGTCAGAAGTGGAGTGCCAGCCAGTGTCTGGTCTGACATGATAAATTTAGATTAACATCAAACCACATGAAGGATACATTACCTTAACTCTGAATCATAAACCTGTGGTAAATATACTTATTGACATTAAAGTGGCAGATTGCCACGATGTGAAATAGTCCACAACTGTGAATCTATCAGATGTTTTGTTAATGTCGTCATACTTGGACGAAAATGGACAATAGTCCTCAATAATCAGCAGTTTGGTTCATTGGGACTCAGAGGCCTGCTGGTTTTCTATTTGGCATAAAATCAGGGATTAATTTACACCTTGTGGTGCCCTTTTAAATGGTACAATGTATTGACTCACTCTGTATAAATAACAACACTGCATTTTTAACAAACAAAAATATTTTTGATATTTCCTAGACCAAACAATAAATCGATAAATCTAGAAAATAACAGATTATTCAAGTAGTGAAAATATCAATAATAGTTGTCAAGTTAACATTCTTTCTTGATATGATAACAATGTAAAAATACTTCACACAAAATATGGCAGTAACACACCTGACATGGACTGCATTCAATTCATTTTTGTGATTTTGATTCATCTTCCAGTTATTTTCTCAATTATTGGAATCATCGTTTTATGCATAAAATACATGTATCAGAAAATAGTGGAAAATGCCCGTTACAAAATGTTGGCTTTAATTTGTTTTACCAACAGTCCTAACCCCAAAGATATTCACTTTACTATCATATATGAGGAAAGCATCAAATCCTCACATTTGAGAACCAGGAACCAGATTGTGATTTTTTTTTTTTAATCAAAAAAAGACTGAGACAATTAATCGATTATCAAAATAGTTGCAGACTAATTTTCTGACGATGGCCTAATGATAGCTACCAGGTTTACACCACTAACACACCGAAATGCAATTTACAAGTCTACAGGACAGTAAACAGAGCACTGGGTCCCCAGACCAGGACTGAACACCACTGAACGAAATATTGTAATACTGAAATATGAAAAGTCTTCTCCAGAAGATTATACGTTATTTAAAATGCTCCATTTTCAACAAAGAAATGGTAAAATGTATCAAGATGCACAGTGTTAGTGGTCCATTTGTTTTTTGTTCCCCAAAGGATTCCTCACAGACAGCGATAAGACTCACAGTAGCTGTGTTTGAGCCTGAAATATAAATGTTCATGAGTCATTTCTGTCTTGGTCTGTCTTTTCATGTGGGTGCCCTCCACCACAAACAGGTCTGTATTTAATCAAACGCTGCTCGGCAATGTCAAAACATATATGACAATTAAAAACAAATGTTGATTGTCTTGACGCAAAGGAAACAGATTGTATATACAGACGCACAGCACGCTCAGCAGACTATGTCCAGGCATGTTGGCAAGTGAGCCTCGGTCTGAGTACTCGAAAGCTACCTGTGTTTATCATTAGGGATCGAAGGATCCACCATCTGTGAGATACACCCCAAAAATAAACCAACACAATGGCTTTCTCCTGAAAAAAGAAAGATAAATTCAGTAACTTCTGTTGATTTATATGACAGAAGAAAAGCATACAGGCAGATAGAATTGCTTGATACTAAGCGCTACAGTTCAGCTGCACCAAGCAAACGACTAAAACAGTTTCTAAGTCCTCCAGGGGATCTGCAGGTGCTCCCATAGCCACACATGTAAATTATTCCCCATATAAATAGTATGACGGAAAGACAACATGCTAACTATTAACACATTCTCAATTGATGGAAATGAGTCATGGTGTTAGTAGAGATTACATAAACTATCTCTGGAGATGTAATCTGAGGAGGGAGGGATCATCTTGGATCAGACCACAAGAAACGACATGACACACCTCAGGGATTTCTTTAGGGACATTTTGTGTTTCAGCCTCAGCTAAAGAACAGGGGCACTTCTGCTAACAACACAGTTATGAACTTCTCCTCTACAGTCTGAGCGGACCATATATTTGCATGATGACTGCATGCAGTGAAAATTTTCAAACTGTGAAAATTATTTATACACACATTATTCTTTTTGGGTAATCTATTAAATATTTGTCGAGATACTGTAGTTGACTCTGAACCAAAACGGCCGAACCAACCATCTGGCCAACCAACAGAGTGAGAGTCACACCGATAGCGGGGCTAAGAAATGAACAATGCTCGAAGATGAAGTGCTGAATGTAACTTTTCGCCTTTCTGATACTGAAAAATCCTTTGGTGAAAATAAATTTGTTGCTGAACACTCTCTCTGGTTAAATAATGCTACAAACTAACTGAATTTTGATTTCATTCATTGAGCCTCATAAATAAAACTGCACATTGAAAGATACGTATGTGATGTCCAATGGATTTGTGTTGGGTTTCCGAAAAAAAGAGATAAGCCGAAAAATGACAAGTTTATTGCGTGTGTGTGTGTGCTTCACTCACGTGTGTCCTATCTCATGGGCGATAGTAAAAGCTGTTCCCAGGCCGATGTCCTCATTGATGCTGCAGCTTCTCTCTGGCTCACACATCCCTCCTACAGGAGCCAGACCTGTCACACACACACACACGCACGCACGCATGCACGCACGCACGCACGCACACACACACATGCATAAAATAAAATTAATTAATTAATTAATTAACTTACTCTAAGTGTAGTAGTCCAGCACCTTCCACACATAATACACCTTCCTGAAAATAAACCAAGGATGGAGCACTGCTTGATTTTCTATCATATTTATTTAGTTTGTAAATGAGTGTGTGCTCTGGTACATATACTATCTATCTTTGTGAGTACCAGTTTGAGTTTCAGATATTGAAAATGAAAACATTTTGCCCGCTCCTCACTTTGGGCATGGCCTTTCATTTTGGAGGGTTAAGACTCCAGAGGTTTTACAGTTGCAGTTTAGGTTCAGTTTAGTGTGTTTGTTGGTCACATCTGTTTTGCAAAGAATTGTGGGTTACTATATCAGTGAAGTCTGCACCCAAAGCAGACTCCCCTTAGAAGTCTGCAGAAAGTCTGTTTGAGAGCCCTGATGAACTAGATGAATTGTGAGTTTGGACAGCCCTCAGCACTCACAGACTTTCCATGGAACGCATCCGCAAAGTCCACAAATCTGCAAAAGGCGGTGAAGTCCAGACATTTGGATTCAGCCTCGGTGATAGGCACTTAGTCATGATGCTAAGGCTCAGGGCTGAGGGAATGGTTTATGTAAATGAGGGTTCTGATATGTTTAGAAGTACAAATGTATGTGTGTGTGTGTGTGCGCGTGCGTGCGTGCGTGCGTGCGTGCGTGCGTGCGTGTTACCTAGGGTTTCGCAGGGCTTGTTTTTTTGGATGCAGATGTCGTACCTGCAGATGGGAAGGAAAATCAAGCAGGCTGTTTGAAACTCATAAGACAGAGGCAGGACCATCTAGTAGATGAAATCCAGGTGGTAATGTAATCACACTTACACATGCAAACACACACCTACAAACACACTTGACATGGACGCGCAGCATATTCCCAAACGGTGACGGACACACTCACACAGACATTATGGACAGACAGTGATAGCAGAAAGATATAGTTTTAAAAGAACAATAGCAGGAAATCATGGACGGTCACTGTAGTGTCATCTGGCTGGACAGCTTCCATCCTCTGCTTGATAAATCCTATCGTAAAAAGAGTTCTCACAAAGCCACCACATCTAAAAAACAGACATTTATCTATCTATACTTTTCATACGCCTTCTCTTGCATAATTCCAATCTGTTAGAAAAAATAGGAAAGTATTTGCGGCAGCTCTGCTCGGCCCCATCCCATTCAGATGACTCTGACGCAAACCATGGTCGTGTTGTTTGCTGCTGCACATTCCTCAGTCAATAGCGTCAGCGTTTTTATCTGATTAATATGCATCTACTATTGTCCTGCAGCAGTATCAGTGACAGAGAGCACAGTTAGAGGAATGGCTCGAGAAAATTGAGAGAATGTGGTGTTTTCAGATTCAAGGCAGGTCTGCTTTGATTTCTGCTGTCTTTCTCAACCTCTCAGGGTTTCTCTCCATTTTCTCTGGGGGGGGGGGGGGGGGGGGGGGGGGGGGGGGGGGGGGGGGGGGGGGGG
>JBBPCS010000095.1:216771-227699 GCA_037974645.1 Hollardia meadi | reverse complement strand
ATAAGCAATATTTATAGAACATTTCCTCCCATTTACACTAGAATTTGTAATTTCCTTTCCAGGTTACATTTGAAAATTCAACTCTTCGGCAAGATATAAAGGTACAATAATATGCCACCTGTGATTATTAGGATTATGTTTATCGTTTATGTTCATCTCAGCTATCCAACAATCTATCCGACTACAAACACTGCTCCCTTCACAGGGTCCTCTGTTGGCAAACTGTAGACCCATCTGAGAAGAGGATCAGGACCCCACAGAACAAACACACACACAAACACAGACAAACACACGCGAGAGCATAAAAGAGTGAATGAGAGCGAGAAAAATGAGAGAGTGAGACAAACCAATACACTAACAGTCCCTTTGATTCTGCTCAGATGTGTTGGCTCCGGCCAGAGAGAGTGTCTCCCCTCGACCCACTGCGGCAGCTTTCAAAGTGCCTTTAATCCCATAATAAAGTTAGTGATGCTCCCCTGGACACAGCCCACTCGCTAGCGAATGTGCTCACGCTGGTCTGACCAACAGTAATTACGTGTGCGGCTTATTAACGCTTTGTGAACACATATAATCCTCAGCTGTGTATAGAACTGTTATTGTGGAGCCTGCTGTTAGTAGTGAGAGGATACACAGATACACAATCCTGTGAATGCAGGGAAATGATTTCAGCCAACAAAATGATGCATCACAATTAAGTGATCCAGTCAAGTGATTTAGAGGGGGAACTAACCTCGATCTCTAAGTTTGGGGCATTAACAAGCAGATGACTTCATGAGAATGGGTAATACATTACATAAAATTCCTTTACTAAGTGGTAAAAAATACTACTATGGAAAGCTGTTAGAATTTCCAGATGATTAAAGGTCGTCTGTTCAGTTATTTCAAAGTACTGCTTCCAACAACCTGCCTTATTGAACACAGCTTCGGTTAATAATCTACCATTATAGGTCTGCCTTTAAACAACCTCAAGAGGAGCATGCCAGAACTTGATGCATTTTGGGTTATAGGTAGAGGTTAAGGGCCTCAAACTTCAAACAAACTGATTGTTGGATTGTCCAACAACACCCCCACACCCTTTCCCACGTCGGAGGGCTGCTTCCGACAGCTTTCTGAAACAGATAATCATGCCTACTTCACGCAGTGATTGGCCATGTTTGCAGAGCTGAGAAAGTAAACTTCTCTTTGCCCTTCTCTCTCAAGCTCTCTTTTTTAAATGGACTTGCATTTATATATCGCTTTTCAAGTCTACTGACGCCTCTAAGCGCTTTACATAACTTACCACATTCATACACTGGTGGCAGAGACTATCATCTAAGGTGCCACCTGCTCATCAGGTAACCATTCACGCATACATTCACACATCGATGGCTATGCCTTCGGGAGCAATATGGGGTTCAGTATCTTGCCCATGGATACTTCGACACACTGACCGCACGGGTCAGGGATCCGATCAGTGGACGACTGCTCTACCTCCTGAGCCACAGCTGTTTCTTAAAAAAACTACTTCCATCACATTTTCACAGTTGAGTACAACTGAGTGCAACATAATGAATGCCTTTAGGGAAAGACAATCTGCAAGTGGGTCTAATATCCTTATTTGTAAAATGTATTTAGTCTCGCCTCCATTTATAATGGTCATCTTCAAATGTGGCCTTGTAGAACAGGTATAAAACCTAAAGTTGAGGTCAAATAATACGTCATACAATCAGATTTTAGTATTTAGAGTATTATACTGACAATGCACAATATTTTTTGACCTTAATGCAACTAACTCTGCAGTAATACAACAGTCTTGAGTTGTCCGGTGACATAAAGTACACACAAAGTCTTGAATGTGAAAATCTTTCCCACCTCTACAATGACAAGCCGTGAATGTGGCATAGAAGACAGCAATAGTATAGTAATTATAGTAATTGCAGGATTTCTTTTAGCTGCAGTGCATTCTATTCTGTTGAGGCCACTGTTGGTGGAGAACATTAGCACCCTGTTCCCTCTACAATGGATGCATCCCTGGTTGTTAAATGCAGTGGAAAACCACAAGTCTAAAGTAGTTGCACTGGATATTTATCATCATAGCATCATGTATTCTACACTTTTTTGTAATTATTTGTAGGGATAGAAATTTCATTTCAGGTGAATTAAATTTCTGAGGAGCACACTGGTTGTTTTGGGCAAAGATTAAAGCTGGCTTGAGTACTCAAGGTTTGTTCAAATTTAATGTTTTGATGTCCGAAATCAAGCATTACTGATCTCTTACTTGCTGAGTCAGCACTGCTGCTGCTGCTGACCTCAGTTGGTGTATTAGATGTGGATTAGACTTGAAGGTTTCAGTCTTACCAGGCCGTTACAGTTGCTCAGGGCTACTTTGCTGGAGTGCGGCTGGTCTTGGAGGTGTCCTACATAATGGCAGTGGGGAGAGTAAGGATGACTCCAGGCTAATCGACCTCTCTTCCAGTACTCCACCCTGAACTGCCTTGACAGCAGGCCTCCCTGCAACGTTAGGTTCAGCAGGAAGTTGTTACGTGACGTGGACAGCTGGTAGAAGAGCTAAAAGATATATTTAAAAAAAGAGAGGGTTCAGTTTAGAAATGTTGATGATCAGAGTATAAAAGATAGTAATTTAAAGATGTGTATAAATGTAAGACAAGCAGAAAACACTAAAAAGAAGATTGAAAAATAAAGGGAAACAACTTCAAAAAGCATAATACAGAGTCAGGCAGCCTGTCTTCAGTGCTGCGTCTTCTTCTTCGGGGGTGTTGAGGCTTTTCTGCATCCAGAGTCTCACCATTAGGTCCTATACGTACTGGGATGGCAATCTCATACTGGCCTAGACTGGACAGGAAAGCAGCTACAGAGAGGAAAATAAAGAAGGCATAAAACCAAAATCAGAGTTTAACTTAATAAAGCCAAAATTCAGCTTAATCTAATTAGCTCAAATTAAAAACAGTTGAGGATTTGGGAGTTGCTTATTTTGAATAACACTATGCAGCTTTTTATTGAGAGAGTAACCCAGTTGGCAGAGAGAAACTTGCAGGCTTTTTTGGCCCATTGCTGACAAGGTCCCTCCACTCCAAGAACCCCCTCCAGCATGAGGTCAAAGGGATGTTGCCATGGTTACACTGAAACTGTATACTTCCTGTCTGTCCCAGTCTGTGCCGGGGCCTGGTGGAGATTTATTGTCCAAACACACATGGCTCCAAACAGCTAACGTCAGCTAACTAACGGGGAAAGGTCACCAGCAAATAAGCCCAGTTTTCATCAAACCTTTGGCCTCCGTCGTTGGAGAAGCAGCCCGTTCCCACACAGAGTAAATACCCAGAGATCAGAGTTCCCTGGTACAGACTTGGAGAGCTCTGTACCGGGAAAAAACACTCTGTAAGCAGCGGATAGGTCTGGCTTGAAAAAAGCCAGGTTGTACTGTATTTTCAACATTAGAAGTTTAGTACTAAACATTGTCGGCGTTGAGAATAAAAGTGGACGGTGCCTATAGGCTATGACATATTGTGTGGTCTGGATGATATCTTTATAGCCTATCCTGCATCACTTCTTACCCTCTCTCTGCATCCTGTCTTCTCCAATCAACCTTAAATGTATAAACTAGTACAGATATTTTATCTCAAATTGAACCTGTAGCAACCTTGCAGTGGCGGATGAAAATGTTAAGTCATCAAAGCAAAGAGAAAGCTGACAGTGGAAATAGACTTGCTAAATTTAATGTGAGACACTCCCTGGCTAAAAGGGTTTTAAGCAGAAGCTTCTGTGCTGATAAACGCTCCCATCCACCCATGAGCGAGGCATCACCCTGGTTTCTGTTATCGCCAAATGCAAAAAGTGGAAGGAAATACTCTGGATGGAAAACTTTCCCACCCTCCATCCCAGACACACCTTCATGGCACCTCAGGCCAAACTCTGCTCTGCCTCGTTTCAAAGGATTGCTACAGGAGGAGGAAGAATCTGTGATTGTCCAGTGTAAACTATGAGAGTGAGAAATGGTGCAAGGAGTTAGAAGATTCTTAGAAGCCATCACACTTGCTGCAGCTTTTTAGTTTGTCTGTCTGTGTCTGTCTTTCTCCTGCATGCAGTCTGGATGGCACACACAGAATGGTGGTAAATACATATACACTACATGGCCAAAAGTATGAAGACACCTCTGTTCAAATGCATTTGTGTGCTTTTGGTCTGGGGCTGAGAATGTCCAGGTGACAATGTGGTGAGGGTTGACATATGCATAGGGAGGCTGCCACTTCGTTTTCAATGTAATCTTCTCGGGTCTTTTTTACAGATGTTGCTAATGCTACTAGTCATTCTATGGAAGATGCTAGCAGCTACCAAGATGAGGACTGTGCTGCACAAAATTCAAATAATGGAAATCTTAATGATACAGTTTACAATGATATTAGTGTACTTCCAACTTTGTTTTACATTGCATAAAGCCATCTTCATAAACAAATGGTTTTCCCAGTTTGGTGTTGAACTTAATTGGCCTGCACAGTGCATTGACCCCGACCCCAACCCCACCCAACACCTTTGGAATGAACTGGAATGGAACATCAGTTCCCTTCAGACCTCACAAATACTTTTGTGGCTGAATGAGAGCAAATCCCTGCAGCCAGGTTCCAAAACTTGTCGAAGTCTTGAGTCTTCACTGTTCCAGCAGAGTGAAGACTGTTACAACAGCTGATCAATCTCCAATGTTCAACAATCACATATGGGTGTAAAGTTCATTGTCCACATTCTTTTAGCTAGGCTACGTAGTGTATATGGACTGAACTGCTGAAGGAGCCAGCAGGTCAACCATAACTAGATTTAAAAACAGTTTCATCTGTGCTGATAGTCAACCTCAACTTCCTCTAAATCCTATAAACCATCCAGCCAAAACATTTTGTAAATTTGTATACTGTGTAACAATGTATATTCTATATGGCTCAATGCCACAACCATGGTTTCTTTCTTCATTTGTAGGTTATTTCAAAGCACATCAACAAAGAAAGAAAAAGAAAAATGCTAAAAAGCTACAAAGTCCAACGGCTGCATATTTGTCCTTTCACACTTTTTAAACAAACACACAGACACTAACAAGATTACACAGCTGGACACAGAGAGAACCAGCAAACACAAGAGACATCTTTATGTTTCTAGTAATTTCCCCATTATTTAATTTGCCGTTGTAAGAGGTTTACTCAAAAATGACTCAATGGGGTTATCATCTGTGTTAAGGTATGAGCCAAGACCTGGACAAGAGTCAAGTTCAAAGGGGAGAGAAAGAGACAGACATAGAGGGAGCAGAGGAGTATCATAAAAATAATTTTATTGCCAAGATTTTTCTTGTTTTGTAAGTCTGTGTTGTTTACAACAGGATAAAGATAAATCAAACCGATTTCAGCCACAAATTAGCATTTGATGTGTTTAACACTTGCGTTAAACACATCAAATACCACGTTATGGTAACAGCACACAGTCCAACTCAGCATTCTTGTTTTGATTATAAACAATATGTACTTTGCAAAATTAGACCCAGTGATGATAAAGTAGGTGGAAGAAAGCATGAAAAAAAGTAAAATCTAACTCAGGGTAATGACTTCTTGAATCAGTGGGCAACACAGCAAGCTGAAAATACTGCTTTTTTTAATGTAAGCACCATAAACAGTTGTTATGGTGAACTTAGCAAATGTTTGCCAATATACTGTACACATCCGTCAGACACAAAGCTTTCATTTGGCATTGTCTTTCTGTGAATGTTCCAATATTCACTCTCTTTTAGCTTTGTTTTTGTTCTCCACCACCTCCTGAGTAAAATATTTGGCTCTTTGGCGGCTAAATGGTCCACTATATTCACCAGCTAGTTGCTTACTTTTATTTGTTGAAAAACGGCTGCCTGATGTGGCAGGAAACAAGGTTGATGAGAGCAGAGTTGCAGAAACAAAACAACGAGCTAAAAAAATGAATAAGTGAAGCTTTAAAGACCGATGTGTCTGTACCTGTGGAGAACGAAGTCTCTGAGGGAATGAGCGACGTCAGAGTTTGAAGGTTGGGTTATTTAAAAAAGCAGCCTGGCAGACTATTGGAGACAGATGGCTGTGAGGGGTCAGAGGTTAAGTTTAGGAAATACACAATCACAGCCTTGTTCTGGGTGACGAGACACGGACACTCTGGGATTTTATGTCTTTGCCTTCAGGGGATTTCAGTCGCTTCAGCCCTAGTGTGTATTTGAGAGAGCAAGGGAGACTGTGTGGTTAGAGGTGAGGGGGTGGGCACGTGGCCACAGCTACATGATTTGTGGATGCAGAGTTCAAGTTCAGCAGCCCAGACCTGCAGATCTTGAGTGTTACTCAGCCGCTCAGACAGCTGAAACACTTTCTGCAGCTCATTTCACCCAACTTTTTCATCATCTAAGCACTGTGCATGTGAACTATAAATAAAAACAATTACAGTAACTATGGAACACATGTTGATCCGTGAATTACAATTAAACTATACTGTAATCAGATACTGAAATTAAATTTAAAAAGGTTTTCAGTTTGATATGCTAAACATTGGCAACACTGAGATGTTTTGTTTTTTTTACTGAAATGAAAAACAGATTTCATTATGGCCGCCTCGACCATAAAACACATTAAAGTACTCTTGTTCTCAAAGACTGAAAATAATCAAAGTAACCCAGAGTATAAAACCAGGATTACAGACAATAAACCAATGATGTTTTCCCACTATTTATAAATACCTCCAAGAATAAAGCCTGTGCTGTTGATAGTGTGTTTATTTCTAATCCAGGTCTCTGAAACCCTTTTCACACTGAATTTTTGATTGGTTTTGAAAGGTCAACTTGTGCTAAGTAACCTGACTCCAGACTAGGGTGGGACACCAGCCTGACACTGTTCTGTTTTTGGTGGGAAAAAAAGCACCATTTTTTTTTTTATTTCTCAGCCTCAGAGACACCTAAACATGATTGAGTGGTGCATGAAGGTAATCAAAAATAAATCTTATAAAATGATACAGCTGATCTGTCACATTCCTGTATTAACTCATCAGTCTAAACTGCAGGGACAACTTTTAACAAACCAAGTGTTGACAGCTCTGTTTAATAAATATATTTATGTCCAGTCAGGTATACCTCTAAAGCTGTTGTCCGTTGAGCTGGGTATCACATCTCAATAATTTTTTGGAACCAACCGAAATGTCTCTGATGCACAGAGTTGTCAAGTATGGCTTGAATGTCTTCAGAAATTGTATTTTGCCTGTTTTAGACTATTTTATTTAGGTATTATTTCCTGAATGGCTGAATTGTGTTAAAGACTTCTATTGTTAAATGAAAAACAGTACTCAGTGTCTCAAAGTTAGGTATAGACAAAACTGTGGAGCTACAACCACCAAAACAAAACAGAAAGCAGTCTAGTATGAATGGATCTAGGGTGGGTGATATGTGTAATAATAAGAATAATACTGTCTGACAATATAAATTCATCTATCATTTTTAAGCTTTTCCCATTCCATTTACACTTCGGTACCTATCCCTTTAATATCTCTGGGTGCATTATGAACGTTACAAATAAATGTAATGCAATAAAAAACATGATTTCTTTTTGGCTAGAGTTTCTCAATAGATTTTCCAGAAACAATTACCGTATCACAATCTCTGGTCAGTCTGATGTAGCTAACCTCTCTGCACCATTCTGACAGTGGTACTGTTCTGGCTCTGGTTAATTGCCTCCACTCACCTTGTGACTGAGCAAAGTCATCTTTGTGACCTCCTTCGACCTCGGTGGCAAACACGATGACGATGACAATGACAGTGCAGACCAGACCAGTCCTCCATAGCGTTTCCATGGTTACTACAGTAATTGCTATAGTAACAGACGTCAGTGCAGTGGTCCCCGGCCGTCTGTCCCAACATGTCTTCTGCCCTCTCGGATGCCCCGTCGCCTAGCAGTGGGACAGCTCAGCGCTCTGTTGGGCCATGGCTGCAGGAAGATCTGTGAGTTCAGACAGACATAGCAGCCTGTGTTCTGATCAGCGAGTAGCGATTGATCAAGTCCTTGTAGAAGTCGAAAAAGCCTGGATAGATCTCCCAAGGGGCTCAGCAGCAGTAGTGGGTTCTGACTCTTCTCTGTAGCCCTGTAGAAGAGAAACTGTTCAGTGTACAAGAAGAAGGCCAGGAAAGGGAGTGAAAAGGGAGGGGAGAGACAGATTTAGGCTGAAATAGGTGGGAGGAACAAGGGAGACATAGTGAAACACAGACTTAGCAGAGAGAGCATGAGATCCCATTGACCCATGCAGTTCCCAGTCTAACAAGACAAATCTACCCAGTTCATAGTCAGCATCCAGTGAAGGACCGCCCAGTCCTGCATTGTTCCTTCAGCTAATCAATCTTGGATCTAGCGAACGGCAAACACTCTGTCTTTCACTCTGATGACCAAAGACAAGAGCAGGTCCCAACCTGGGGCCCCTGAGGCCCCGCTCTTTAAGCTGCCTGCCCACCGGAAAGAGTTCAAACACAAAGGAAGCCATTGATCTTGTAAAAAGCTGCACTTAATGCCCAAACAGGGTTTGAAGTGGGTATTATGTCAGAGGCTCTGGGGGTAAAATGAGCCAATTTGAGAGGAGCAGCAGGTTGCCATCACTGCTACGCTGGCTGATTATGGTGGCTGGTTGTATGGCTGAGTGCCTTGCTGGCTGGCTGCCTGACGGTACAGCTTACTAATTGGCTGGCATCCTGGTTAACAGATGGATGGTATGAGTGCCTATACGAAGCTTGTTTACATCTGAGACAAAGGGTAGAGTACTGTAATAATTATAGCCAGACTGATACGGGGGTTTTGAACCAATACTAATACGGATATTTGTGTGTTTCACTTTTTCAAATCTGATAATGATACATCAGCCAATAGTAATTTCTTTGAAAATATAACAAACACATAAACAACAATTGGATCCCTTAGATCTGTTGTTTTTTAATGTGACCAAGAAACAAACTCAGCGGGACATTTTACATTTGGGCAATCAAGGAGAGGAGGTCCTACGGCTAAGTCATCCTTCTGGATCCACATTCTTCACATACATTTTGTAAACTATATGTGTCCGAAATTTTGTCATTGTAATCTGAACACACAAGTCTTGAGAAAATTCTAAAACTGACAGGTAACCAGTGAAGGCCAGTGAGGATTGAACAGGATTAAACAAAACAGGACTTTAGACACCTGAACTTGGAAAGACAGAAAAAAGGACAAAAATTATACCTACACTACAGGCCTCTTGTTATGATACAGTTGCATATCATCCGCATAGTATTTCACAATGGCAGTAAAATCAAATGTTTTCTCCATCAGCAGACATGTATTACTCTGTCCCATTGCCAGAAATAACAGGAAAAGATTGTCCCTTCATTTTTTTAAACTGCTGAATAGAAAGTGAAGTTTGTATGACTGCACATGATGATCTTTTTCAAGGTGAACTTTATTATCCCAAATGGTACAAATTGTTGCACAGCCAGTGCACACTATAGATTTATAAAAAGATACCAAATGCAAAGATGGTGCCTATACAATCCAAATGAGAATTGCTCGCCTGGCGCATATGCCAAAAAAGTTTTCTGGCTTCCGGGTTTACTTCCTGGTTATGCGGCCCACTGAATATGCGCAATAATGTTTCTCCCACTGGCCCGGCCCGTGAGTTCCCGCTTGGCCCATAGACTTTACTTTGTGATGACATCAGAGATTTTTAAATTGCTTTTCTCAGCTCGGGGGAAGTTTTACAAATATAAAACCTCCATGGATCAAAAAATTCATAATAGAAAGAGTCATAACTGACCTTGTTTGCAGTTCAAGGTCTTGAAAAATTGGAAGCAATGCTGAGCTCTCTCACCGTATCCACTTCTATGATACATTCATGGTGCACACAAACACTTTACACAAAAAAACAGGAATTACATAATAACATTTAACATCCTAATAGCAGCAGGGACCAATCTATTGATTCTCCATCTGCACCTCATCTAGATTTTATCTGCAAGGTAAGAGTTTGTTTTTTTACTTATAGACCAACACAGAGCAAGTCTGCTTTATAATAATAGTGGATAATTACTTCCTCAGACACATAGTACCCATTACAAAAACAGACCAGAGCCAGGATCAGGAGTTACATTTTCATGGGTGCCCTTCTCTTTGACTTGAGTTTCCTGGCTATGGATTGCAGTGTCAGCTAAAACCCAACCCTTTCTGTTCTAAAGTCTGCCCACCCAGTTCAGTTTTGTCTCAGCCTCCCCTCCATCCCTCCCTCAGTGCCGTCTGGGGAGAGGAGAGCAAGCGGAGACGCCACACTGGCCCAGATGGCTGGCGGCTAACCAACTGCAGCCAAAGGTAATCGGAAGCAGATGGGAAACCTTTTGGTGACGAGAGCAAGGGGAACAAGTTGCCTCCTGAAAAGAGGAGGAAAAAAAACGAGCACAAAGCCCAAGGGGAATGAAAGAGAGACAGCAGAGTGTAAGCTGTTCAAGCCAGCTGGGAGAGACATTCTTGAGTGTTAATACCCAGAATGAGTGTGGAGGAATGAGTTGAAAAGAGCCCTAATGTGCCTCTCATTTCATTTCAAACAGCAATGGGAAGGTACAGTAAAAGGAGAGCTTGCTTAAAAAACACCAAGGGGTCTTTGCAATGTTGCAGCTTCCCTTATATGTGGAACAACTGTAAGTCTTTCTCTCTTCCCCTCCCTCAGGCTTTCTCCCAGTCATTTCCTGCACAAGCCAAACTCCCCTCCATTCTCATTACTTCTTCTACTCCCGCAATTTATTGTGGGGTTATTAAACTTGCAGCTTGATATCAAGTGCTTTTCATTACTACTAACTCTCTTCTTGTTTATTTAAACAAGAGAGAATGAGAGAGACTGGGGGGGGGGGGGGGGGGGGGGGGGGGGGGGGGGGGGGGGGGGGGGGGGGG
>JBBPCS010000095.1:198794-212003 GCA_037974645.1 Hollardia meadi | reverse complement strand
GGGGGGGGTGCTTTTTGTGTTTTTAAACCAGACATAGCATAGACCAGTCACCACATGACCCCTATTTGAAATCTTGGGATAATGCAAATATTTCTATTTACTGGGGTTAATGAGTTTGTGCAATATGTGGAATTTTAGCCACGATTCCACAAATACAACTCATGTTGTGTTTAGTTCTAAATATCAGCATGCTAACACACTGTAAAATGGTGAACATGGTAAATATTCTTGGTTAGTTGCTAAAGCTTATTTTTTGCTAATAGTTACACTGTGTACAATTTTGAATGTTGGACTTGTAATGTATTTTGAGTGTTATTTATTGTGTAGTATTGCTAGTTTTACTTGACTAAATGATCTGGAAACATCTTGGCTTGTTAATATTATTCCTCCATACACTCCAATTTTAGCTTCACTCCATCACAGTAACTTTTTTACTGGGTAAGAACGATGTATACCTGAGCTTTTCCTGTCACTTGCAGAAAGTGTATTACCTCTTGTGTTTGGTTACATTAAGTTCTTCATGTTTGACAAGACCTTCCCATCACTGATTGATTGCCGTGGAAGAGTCACTTCTCTCCAAAACTGAAAAGTTTGACCAGATGACAAACAAGATCAGAGGACCCAAATCAAGCCAGAAAAAAATTCACCCTCTCTTCTCTGTGGAAAACAAGCACTTGTACATTTTGGCACATGTCACTCATGTACTCCTGCGTTTGTTGAAAACACGGTGACTCATAAGACTTTTTCCACTGCTCACCGGGTCACTATCTGCTTACTCTGCAACACCTCATTTGCTTTAAGGGTTTGTACATTGCATTCAGCTACTTTCTGTCTTTTAAAGTATCTTTTGATGAAAACATTCCCAGGCTGAGGTGAGGTGTCATGTGCCACCTCAGTTCTCTCCACTGTTTGCCTCTGGGGTCCTTAATATAGGCCGACAAGTAAAGTAAAAAAAAGCCATAAAAATCATATTCTGAAAAGAGCATGAGCTGAGCAAAGACTTGGCTGCTGGAAGTTTTAATGTCTTGTTGGAAAAGTGTCAGTATTTTGGTTGGTACAGTCATGCCATAAATTACAACAGTGTGGCTAATATTCTTGTCATGGTGTGTTAGGAGGGTTTGTTGGTTTGTTATTAAATTCACTTTTACTTACTTTTTCAGTCTGTTCATGCAATATCACAGAAGTTTGTTGATGAATTTAGAAACCTATGAAACATTTATCACTGTGCTATTTAAGTCAAATGAAATAAAAAATGCAAACGATAGCAACAGAGTTAAAGAAGATTATTTACATATAATCTTAACTAAAGTGTCATCTCACAAGTTTAAAGTCTCAACAGAAAATCCATGGGGAATCACAGGGAATGAAGGTGGAAATTGGGACTTAGAGATTTTCATTATTATTCCTTACTGTCGATAATTTCTTTTCAAATAATCAATTAATTGGTGAATCAATAAAACGTCATAAAATTGATAAAGAGGCCAATCACAGTTTCTCAGAGCTCAAGTTGATGTCTTCAAATTGCTTGTTTCATCCAACCAACAGTCTAAAACTGAAGGATATTCAATTAACAACAGAAAATAGTAAATTTTCACATTTGAAAAGCTGGAATCAGCATATATTGGCTCAAATTGACTTAATTAATCAATCAGTCACAGAGCTGCTAGCATGGCTATATGGACTCTTGGTCTTGTCCTACTTAAAATTGGCTACATTTAGTTGCCAATGATTATATTTTTTAATAGTTTGCAAATAGAATGCTGAACTTAAAATATCCTAAAGAATCAACTACATTGTTGTGATATTGCATGGCAGCTCGTCTCTACGCGTGTGGGATATCTGTTTGTCCACATTGTAGAGTCTGGAGGTCTTGTTGTGGTAAGAAGGGGGTCAGGCCACAGTGAAGACTCATGTGTTGTGTGTTTCTGCTCAGTTGTCCACTGTGGATGTGGGCAACAACTCAGATATGAAGCTGAGGTTCTCACACTTCCTTTCTCTTTGATTTTACATTCTGTTGTAACATGAGATATAAGAGGAAAAAGTTAAGAGTGCAGTTTTTCCATCTACACTAAAGACTGTAAACAGATTGAGATGAAAAGCTAACAGGACGACAAATTCAAGATTGGCATAATTGACACGTTTTCAACAAATTGACATGTTTCCAACACACTTTAGTAGAAATGGTTTATTTTTTATAAACCTGATTGTTGATATTCAAGATCTGAAACATTTTAATGTTTGCTCTTATTTCTTTGCAGCTTAATGTGATTATTGTAAAAGTACTTCTGCATATTCAGATGCTGTTATTGTTGTGCCGACGTATTATGATTACTATCAATTTCTGTTTTGAACTCCAACAGGCATTTTCCATCCGCTATCACATAACACTGCAGTCAAAACCTGTTTGATTTTAATCTCATTTTATCATCTTACGTATTCCCTCCAGTTTAGACACCTTTGCTAAAGCCTTCTATCAGATTCCCGACAGGCACATCACATTGTGCAGTGTTTTAACAATGAAGTCAGGTAAATTCTCCCCAAAAAGTCTTCCCTCCCTAAAGGAAAACTTTCAAACTTGAGTTTCAAAAGCAGAGGCAATGATCTAGAACCAAAAAGCACCTGTTCAACGGAGAGCAAGATGCTGAAGAAAGGAGTTTGTGAGGGCGGACTGCAACTTCCTGTTGTGGCTTCTGTCACCAGTTTGTTAATCTGCAAACTTCATGCTTCAAAAGTGTGGGTGCTTCTTGTGAAATATTGCATCCAGACATATGACACCTCACAGCTTGTCTATGTAGATCTGACAGCCCTGAGAAAACATTGTAAACTTCATAACTTCTCCAGCTGTATCGTAGAAGAGAAGAAGAGGAGGTGTGGTTCTCTGGATGATGTGTTTTATGCTTTTTTGAAAAACATTGAATCATGCATTCCTACTGTATTTTCACAACTGTTTTGTAAGTCAGTAGATGAGTAATTAAGGTTGGTTGAGCACACAGTGGGAGGAAGGTGGGGGCTAAAAGGCTAAAGGTTCAGAGGTCATAGACTGGATTTTAATGTGTGTGAACTGCTCACACATGGGGCCACTGAGCCAGCATGTTCCAAAAAACTTTGAGCCTTTTTAAAATGCAGATATTGCTTAAATGTTTGCCCTTTCTGTCCCCCTAGTTCCTCTCCATCATCTACATCCAGGACTCCTCTTCCAGCTCATCTCTCCCAGGTCTCATCATGTCCAACAACCCGGCGGCTGAGCTGCCTTTTTTTTATGGCAGCATCAGTCGCTCAGATGCCGAGCAGCACCTGAAGCTGGCTGGGATGGCTGACGGGCTCTTCTTGTTGCGACAGTGTATCCGCAGTCTGGGTGGCTACGTTCTGTCTGTTGTGTGGAACCTGGAGTTTCACCATTACTCCATAGAGAAGCAGCTTAATGGGACTTACAGCATCGCGGGAGGGAAGCCTCACTGTGGGCCGGCAGAGCTCTGTGAGTTTTACAGCAAAAACCCTGATGGGCTGGTGTGCACCCTTAGGAAACCCTGTCTGCGCCCCCCAGATACGCCGATACGACCCGGCATGTTTGACAGCCTGAGAGACAACATGCTGAGGGAGTATGTGAAGCAGACCTGGAATCTGGAGGTGAGGCTCTGCTGAGACTATTGATGAGGGCATTGATAAACAGTTACTTTCAACTTTTTCAGTTTGCAGTCTAGAAGTAAATGAGTTCCTGCTTTTCAAGGAGTTAAAATACGTTAAAATCAAATATATAAATGCAAGAGATGCATTTAATCATTAAAGGGGTTGGTTTCAGTTGTGGAATGTGAAGAACTATTCAAGATTTGAGGGACTTAGTGGAGCGCACACTCTACCAGGTAAGCTGCCAGAGTGCCCCAAGGAACGTGTATATTTTTTGAATACATCCGTTTTATGTTACTTTATAGGTACTCCACTACATTTCAGTTTACTCTACGTCATTCATTTACTATATCTACAGATTAAGATTTTAAATAAAACACAACTAATCGATTAAGATTTGATAGTTGTTCCCAACCATTTTCCAGAGACGTTTCCCCTAAATGTCAACGGTTTGAGGTCCAAAGAGGTCAAAAGTCCACAAAACAAAAACAAATTTGCAACAAAAGTTTTTTCTTTGTTCTTTATCCCATTAATCATCTTGCAACCTATCAAATTTAACTTGTCATCAAGTTTGGGACCCACTGTGCTTATAAAATCTTTAAAATTAGGTTCACCACAAACAGCTGCAACAGAAAAATACTGCTTACATGTCACAGACATGTTACCGAGATTTTACTGCAAAATTAGTATTTTTATGTACATTTTACTGATGTTTTTAAATTTATTTTCAACTTAACTTATTTGTAATGGGGTATTTTCACATTGTGGGATTGGCATTTGTACTTAAGTAAAAGATCTGAGTCCTTCACCACTGATCAGTTTACCCAAATTACAGAAAAGAACACACTGTCAAAAGTCTTCATAGGGAGGGTTTTGACATAAGAAACCAAACAAAAACTGTTTATGTACCAGTCTCACACATTTAAGATCAAGAAAAAGATAAAAGACACAAATTTCCCCAAAACAGTTGTAACTTCAGTGCCTGTCCTCATTGAAATAAGTGGTCACCTAAAAGACTAACCAACTTTTCTTTTTTTTTTTACTCAGCTTGAGGTCTGGCCCTCTGAAGTGCATCTTTAGTCCGAAATCCTTAAGTTTGATTTGATTTGTCTTCTGCTGCTGACAGTCTGAGACACACTGAGACCAGTAGCCTTTAATCACAGGTGGGGTTCATCTAAACAGCCAAGCTAGCCTCAGATGTTTGTGGACCCCAGCGGGGAAAAAAACATGACACTCGTAACGTAACTAAGAACATTTACTTTGTACTTTAGTAGAATGTTGAGGTACTTGTATTTTACTTGAGTATTTCAATTTTCTGTTCGTTCTACTTCTACTCCACTACATTTCAAAGGGAAATATTGTACTCTCTTCAAAACAATGGTTTCCAACTTTTTTTGGCTTGTGACCCACAAACCAAATGAACACTGAATGAATTTGTATACAGTCTAAATGTCTGTTTCTGCATCGGTCTGGGCTGTCTTTGAGCTCAGGGAGAAGCTATGGAGCAGGCCATCATCAGTCAAGCTTCTCAGCTGGAGAAGCTGATTGCCACTACCGCCCACGAGAAGATGCCTTGGTATCATGGTAAAATCCCCCGCCAGGAAGGTGAGAGGCGGCTTTACTCCGGAGCACAACCAGACGGCAAGTTTCTGTAAGTTGTCTGTTTGGTTTTTTTTGTTTTTTTTTGTGCCAACCCACCTCTGAGTGTCAAAGGTCCTGGTGTGATTTTTAAGCAACACTGTTTTTTTGTCTCTCAGAGTGAGAGACAGAGAGGAGTCGGGTACTTTTGCTCTCTCTATGATGTACGGGAAAACAGTGTACCACTATCAAATCCTCCAAGACAAATCAGGGAAATACTCCATGCCAGAGGGAACAAAGTTTGACACAATCTGGCAGGTAGGCCCTGCTTCATACTTTTCTTTCACTATCAGTGATTATTCTGCAGCTGCCGGGCTTTTCTGCATTAAATTTGAATGTTATCTTAATCTCTCTAGCTGGTTGATTACTTGGGGATGAAATCTGATGGCCTGGTGACTGTTCTCGGAGAGGCATGTGTTAACTGCAATACTGCTGAAAGTACTGAACATCTTATTTCCCTTTCTTGTTCATACCAACATTGCTGCAAAATAATTTTTCCAGTTTCCAGTTCATGTTTGTTGGTTATTTGTAACATTCAACTGTGTTAATCATCACATCTGCTGCTGAAATTGTTGATACATTTCTGATCTCTCCTATGTTTCAGAGACCCCCAGTCTTCCTGCAACAGTGAGTATTGACTACATCCTATTAACAGCACTGTTAAAGTCAGCATGTTTTTCTTTCTCTGAGATTTACTTTAATGTAACACTTTCAGAGGCGGCCCGGCACAAATGGATACACACCGCCACCTCGAGGTCAGTCACATGAATTACAATCAGTTAAAACCACTATACAGTTACACTGCACCACGTTGTCCATACACACATTATTATTCGCTGGGCTGCAAAATAACTTTATTTTATTCATTTAATGTTTATTTTTATAGGGATAAATATAAACCAACACCACATACCACAGCATTTATAGCCTAAGCTAGTTTGCAGTGCCTGTCACTATATGGGCCTTCAAAATACATAAAAGACAATATGGTGGAAGAAGTATTGATATTATATATATATATGTATTATATTATTTGTAGCAAGACAACCGTGTAAAAAATACAATAGTAGTAAAAACACAGAAGCATTAGCTACAAATTATGTTCAAAGTATCAAAAGTAAAAGAACTCATTAAAGACAAAAATGGCTCCTGGGAGTGTTTTTTGTTTTTATTTAACATAATAGTATTGTCATTAAATTATTATTACAGTTGCATTTATGTATGAGCAGTATTTTAATATTGTAGCTGTGGAGGGGAAGCAGATTAACTGCTTTATATAGGCTACGTATTGTTGTGTAGTATTTGTAATTTGTAACAATGGATTTTAAAGGTCCAGTGTGAAGGATTTAGGGGGATTTATGGGCAGAAATGGAATTTAATTGTCATAATTATGTTTTCATCAGTGTATAATCACCTCAAACTAAGAATTTATGTTACCTTTGAAGGAACCTTTTATAGCTAAAGAGGGAGTGGGTCCTTTCACGCCATGTAGCACCACCAAGTTTCTACAGTAGCCCAGGATGGACAAACCAAACACTGGCTGTGGAGATTTTTGCATTTTTAGTGGGTACCGTAGGGGAGGGTGAGACGAGGGGTGTTCAGTTGGTTTCAATCTGTAAATACACCACTAGATGCCACAGATGTACATGATTGTTTTGAAAGATCCGACTGAAAATCCTACAGGATGCACATCACATACACAAACCCACCAATAGATTAATATCTATAGATAAGATTTTAATTTTATCTGTTGCGGTTTGTACCTTCACTTTTCAGCCATTGCAGCGGTCTCGAAGCCACCTACCACTGTGCTTCCAGACAGTGTGGTTCTGCCGGACTTCAACCCGTACCACAACCCAAATGAAGAGAGGAAGTTTAACATCCAGAGGAATCAGCTGCTGATTGATGAAGTGGAGCTCGGCTCTGGGAACTTTGGCTGTGTCAAGAAAGGAGTCCTCACGACTGATTTGTGAGAAAACATTATAAAACAAAATCATTGTATCATAGCTGTATATTTACTGTAGTGCATTATTTTGTATTTTACCGTACCCAGTGGCCTCCAGATGCCTCCTGTTAAAGGTCAGATGTTCAATCTGAATGTTTTCTTCTATTTCCTTTCAGGGGCCAGGTTGATGTGGCCATCAAAGTGCTGAAGAGTGACAATGAGAAGCTGGTGAAGGATGAGATGATGAGGGAGGCAGAGATCATGCACCAGCTGAGGAACCGCTACATCGTTCGAATGCTGGGCCTGTGCAATGCTGAAAACCTGATGCTGGTCATGGAGATGGCCTCTGCTGGACCGCTCAACAAATTTCTCTCCAGCAATAAGTGAGTTTCGTTTGTAAATCAGACGCATTATTAGAAAAGATGATTTGTGAAAGGGAATCACATATGGGTGAGGGGTTAGTGGTTATGTCATTTTAATGTGATGACGTAATGGACCCTTATTTTGTTCTGTTACATAATGTTATATAATACAAATGTATTTCCCTCAACGGTCAAAACTATCTGATGCACAAACTTTACATGCATGCACTTCATCATTCATATCATGTACTTTCCTGTCTTTCTCTGTCTATTAAACCTAATGTAATCTTTGAAGCCACCTGACAAACTAAACATGATGAACAAGCACTGTAGCTACCTTAAAGACACATTTCATTTCAATAAAATGGCAATATGACCATAGTCGGTGGAGTTTATTTTAACTACAACACTACATGTTCAGCAGCATTGCATATAGGCAGACATTGTTAGTATTATTATTATAACCTTTGTTTAATCAGTTAATCTCATTAAGATCAAAATGCCTTTTACAAGAGAGATAGGAACAGTGACATACATCACCCACTATCCTCAGACCCTTGACTTGGATTAGGAAATGCTAAAAAGAAAAAGAAAAAACATTCTCTTCACCATCTTCTGATTTTTGTGATGATCTCTTTTTGTCCCCACAGGGATACTGTAACTGTAGAGAATGTTGTCAACCTGATGTACCAGGTGTCCATGGGAATGAAGTATCTGGAGGAGAAGAACTTTGTGCACAGAGACTTAGCAGCTCGTAACGTCCTGCTGGTCAACCAACAGTTTGCCAAAATCAGTGACTTTGGGCTCTCCAAGGCCCTAGGAGCAGATGACAACTATTACAAGGTAAACACATTGCACTGCAAGACAAAATGAAACAAATCAATCACTAAAGGATGGCGTTGTAGGGATTATCAGCCTTGCAGCTAACAGAAATAGATAGTGTATCTTAAATTGATTACTTCTCTGAGAATTACTCACCTCCTCCTACACAAATACTAACTCAAACATGTCACATGCACTGTGCAAACTAAACACTCAATCGATTTCCTTTTTTTTCCCTTTTTTTTTTTTTTTTACTGTTTTCCTGACCTACATCTGGAGGTAATGTAGGTATTATAAAGTCCCAGGAATCCTGGACTCCAAGGGAATACAAATTGACATTTAGAATTGGAACATACTGTATAATTCTACAAGGCTTTTATTGTTTGAGAAATATTTGCCCTACATGGCACCCTCTAAATCAGTGGTTCATAAATATTGTTGTGCTACAGCACCCCTCAAAAGTATTTTTGATTTTCATGGCAACCCCTCCCATCCCCTAGTGTCCACCTCCATCAATCATACACTTGCACATGTGACACATATGAATTAATATGACTACGGAGCAGGTTTTTTCCTCAGGCTCTGCGACTCCAGAATTCCTCCTCCAACCTCCACCTGTTAAAAGTTTTATTTTTGTGACATGATTATTTATACATTCGTTTTTGTCTTTTTGTATGTAGCATGCGGAACTATAGTTTGTGTTTCTTTATACAATCTTGTGTTTTATAATGACAATGAAACCTTTCTTGAATCTTCTTGGATCTTGAACGTGAAATAATGCACATTAGGCCTGTTCTTAATCACGAAAAGAAAGAGATAAATATTGAACTTATTTGTATAACCAACAATTTCATTAGGTAAGTCAATTAGCTCAAGTTCATTTTTTTCAAAAGTATAATTAACTACATACAGTGATTCCAATGTTTATTGGCTGTTTTTTTCTGGTTTGGCAGGTGTAAAAATCTATATGAAAATGTAGCTACAGTAAATGTCTTCTCATTTTTTTTAATTTGGGAAAAAGTTACATAAAAAATCTGGAAAATATTAAATTGCAGCATCCTCGGGCCATCCTTAAAGCACTTCAAGGTGTTATGCCATCCTTTTTAGGAACCACAGCTCTAAATTGTTCCGTATAAACACAGTATGTTGGTTCTTAAATGTCAGTACTAATGTCGGCTGCCTCTGGGGAATCATTGACATGCTGTTTGTTGTCATTTTGTGATGTACAGGCTCGTACTGCAGGTAAATGGCCACTGAAGTGGTACGCTCCAGAATGTATAAACTTCCACAAATTCTCCAGTAAAAGTGATGTGTGGAGTTTTGGTATCACCATGTGGGAGGCCTTTTCCTACGGAGGGAAACCTTACAAGGTACCAAGTGTTTCTGCAGAGCAACATCAAAATCGTCAATCAGTTGTACATTTATCATAAAATTCCCACCACCAGGATTGATCCTGAGCACCAAAGTGAATTTCCTGCCCTAATTTTGTCTAGAAAATGAAAGGACCAGAGGTGACGCGCTTCATTGCGGATGGGAACCGTATGGACTGTCCAGCAGCATGTCCAGAGCAAATGTATACATTGATGAAAGAATGCTGGACATACAAGTAAGAAACTGATTGTCTCTTGTCCATGTTAGTAAGTTAATTAAGCTTTATTTAATCATGAAGTCTCGTTGGAATCAAGATAAGCAAACTCCTGTAAGTTATATATGATTTACATTAAGAGTACAGTTAAGTGAAATGCATAGAACAAGTATTAAATTGATAAACAGGTCTGGAGTTTGACAAAAGCAGACTGGAGACAGCCTGGGTTATGGTAGAGCTGATTGCATATACAAGATCTTGCTGTCAGCTTAAAAACAGACTTTGCAATTTTCAGTTGGCAAATAATTATTATTTATGTATAGAGTAAATAGCAGTGGGGCCTAAAATATAGATCTTTGTAGGACATCTTTATCAACCAGGGCCATGTTTTCAGAAAGCAGATTGTTTTGACAATGTTTTGACAGCATTTCAGTGACTAGGTTCAAATTGACACACATTGAAATATAAATGATGTTAAACAAGATTTTCTGATAGCTTGTTTCTGATATAAACAAGATATCTGTTTGATCCATACTTTCATCTTCAGTTGCTGCCACCTAAATTTTGTCCCTGTCAGGTTACAGCTGAATAAATTGCTACTTAAAAATCGAATGTAACATAGGCCTGCAGTAGGATTCCAGCACTTTATCATCCAAGGATAAGGGAGGAAATTCAAAATGATTGAGTGGACTACACTATAAAATGTAATATGTTTCCTCCACTCCTGTTGCATTAATATTTGTAGCTCCACTGGATTAAAATTGAGGCTCTGCCCCTTATTTACCTGTTGCCATGGTGAATCATCATATCGGAGCTCAGTTGGTGATGTCTTCTTTTTTTTTTGTTCCCAACGCCTGCACTTACTCTGAGTGAACATACTCATAGGTGATTGAACTAATTCTGATCAGCTGTTCTGAAAACAAAAACTCAGGATTAAATTCAGGATTAACTCAGAATTTGTTAAACTAGCTTTCTGATGACCAGGTGTAAAGCCTGACTGCTGTAGCTGAAGGACATTATTTTCCTCATTCAGAAATGAAGAAAATGCACCAAATAATGTGTTGCGTAATGTGTTGCATTTGGGATCCTGCAGCTACAAACAGCACTGTGGTCTCTTCAGAACTTGTGACACTGCTTTACATGAATCGTAACCTTCCGAGCGGTAGTTTCAACCTCTCATCTCTCCTCTCTCACCAGGCATGAAGATCGTCCTGACTTCAAGAAGGTTGAGGAGTCCATGAAGTCTTACCATCACTCCATATCGAACAAGGCCATGCCTGAGGGAGCTGCAGCCGCTGCTGAGCCTGTCAAGTAGACAGAAACAAGGCACATTCTGTCCCAGTGTTGCACAAAGCATCCTTTCAACTGGCCATTAAACAGCCAAAACAAAGAGCTTTTTTATGAGCGGTGCACACTGACCAGCTTCAGCTACAACAGTACCAATGCAGCTAAACAGGCCTCAGTGACAATAAATGTGCATTTGTAAATTGGACGTCAGAGTGTAGGCCATGTAAGAAGGACCTCTGTCTGTCTGTCCTGGTTTAAATGTTAAATGTTGACGTCTTTATCTTGATGAACAATCTAATTTTATATTCTGGTATTTTGAAGTATGTTAAATGTTTTTTCTCTCCATCTGTCAACACCTATGAGTAGTTTAGTGTTTTTTATGCCAGATAAACTGTAACTGATAGAACTGTACACTTTAATGTTAGTCTATCAACATTCCTGTGAAATCCATGATTAAAGGTAAGATTTTAGTTTATTTCCAGAACAGTTTATACCAATCTGAAGAGGGAAAGTAAATAATTTCTATTAACTGATCACGCATTTGATGTCATGAATCTTTATGACACAGATTATAAGTGGAGTTCATAATCATGTAGGGCTACTACTAGGACTATTTGTTTTGTTTTTTGAGTACCACAGACTAATAAACTGACTATATACAGTATGTATATATAACAATGTAATGACAAAATCACTGACTACTCTTATTGCTGACACACACATGTGCTGATTTATAAAGGGATGGTCAATATTTTTTAAAGATGAATAGATAAAACCAGAGCAACATAAAGATCTGTAACTTCATTAAGCATGTAGCAGGAACAATATGGGGAATAAAATCCTGGAAACATGCCTTGTATACATGTTCTGAGCATTAGATCTGGATTGTCTGCATTAGAAAAGCTTGTGTAAAGATGAGGAACCCCAAAATTTGATATCTCAAGGGAGGTTTCATGTAGTCTTTAAATACTCTCCCAAAATAAAAGGCTTAAGTGAGATAAGTAGCAGTTTTCTACATTTTAGAGAAAATATGAACATTTATGATGTTTTTGTATAGTAGTAAATCAATATATAATGTGTAAGTAATAATCAGTATACATATTCAGTTTAAAGGGGGATTATGTGTTGGAATATTATGTGAAACTGCTGTGAATAGATATAAGGCCTAAAGTCTTGAATCATTTAGACTGCTGTAATTCAGATATTTACTTTGGTTTTCCTGGCACTAATTCAAACATGATGTTTTGTGGATTATTATGACTGTGTTATAAAATAAATGAGGTTAGCCACACTGCCCCAGCCATCAGAGGAAGTACTTCTGAACTGCCAGGCAACACTGAAGGGCGCAGGACACCGGAAGTTGATGAATTTGTCTTCAAAATAATGGCGTAACTTTTTCACATAAACCATGGCATGTTGCATTGATGGCCAGTTGTGGAACAATGTCTCAAATCATTTGATTGGTCAAATTATGAATGCCACCATTGAAAATGCTCTAGTGCATGTTAAAGACTTGCATTCAACATTTTACTTAAGTAAAAGTAAAGTATTAGAAATAAAAATCAGGTAGTTAATGTCAAAGCAAGTGGAAAAATACAGACAATAAGTGCTCAAATCATAATGAAAATCCATTTTGACAAAATTAAATAATAAAAAGACTAAATTCTCTTTTTTAAAAAGCCTCATTGCTATATGGCATATTTCCTGCTTTTTAGATCAGTTAAAAGATTGCACCGTTTTGAGGAAATTCTGTAAACTTGTCCAGATGTCTAAAATGCATTGTCATCTACCCTTGGATGCAGCAAAACTGTACATGCACTCTCATACTGTATCACATGCTGGTCACAAGCTGGAAAAACAACACTTGCCCCTATACAAACCCTTTATAAACAAACACTCAAGACACTGGACAAAAAGCCATCAAGTTACCATCATTGCAAAATTAT
>JBBPCS010000095.1:157459-198694 GCA_037974645.1 Hollardia meadi | reverse complement strand
GGGACAACGGATGTAAATTAGCTTATAGCTAACTCTGGTACAGCTAAGAAGCTGTGCACTGTCCCTGTCAAATAAACGAATAAAATAAAATAAAAATCAAACTTATTCAAGGCTGTATATCCTGAAAACGACTTTTGGATATTTCACCAGACAACAGAAATATTTTATGAGCTAATAGAAAGTCTCCTAAATTAGAAATAGGCTTCAAATGATAAGATGGCCTACCAGAACATCAAAATTGAACTTATCTACAATACTTGAATAACTTTTTTATATATGTTAATAGGTATCAATATATGTTATGAAACGATTTGGGGAAAATATAAGTAGTAAAGTTGTTTAGAACATATTTACTTGGTTGCATTAAATTGTGCCAAAGGGGTATCGTATTTTGAAGGTTCTGACCGGACGTTACTGTTAATGTCTCTAGCTTGACCCTGGTATACTTTTCGTTTCGTAGGGAGGAGTCAGACGTTAGTTTCTATATTAAACTGACATGTTTATTGAAATAACGGTAATTTTACAACATGTATTGCACTATGTGTCCATAATGTAGTCTGTGCATGCTGTTGACGTAAAGCTATCGACCAGTAATCCGACATTTTTTGATAAAACATCGAAGGAAACTGACGGAACAGGAAGGCGGAACAAGTAAGTTCGGGAAAGTGGCTTTCAACTGTGCGATTTCGTCACCGTTTGATCATCCGTGGGACATAATGAATGTTTTTACACGGTTTAATATTAGATGTAATGTGAATTAAGTATGAATAACGTGGGGTTGTCTTGTCTTGTTTGGGTTTTTTAGCTGAAAGCAACAGGTCCGACCGAGTTGCTTTTAGCTAGGCACGTCACGAATAAACTTCGTACAGTCGTCATGTGCCCTGCTGTTAAATCTCTGGCTTTTATCCTTCAAAGTGTGCTTAAATCGATATAAAGGCCTCATCATTATGGAGATAAGGGTTCCGATATTTAGATGGAGGTGTAAATAATCTTGGTAGTGCCCTGTTACATTGGTAATAGATGGTTTGACTTCGTTTTATTGCCATTCCGCAGATTGTTGGTTTAACGGCGGAATTAGTGCCAGAAAGAGGAAATGACTCATGTTCACTTTAAGACGATGTTTCATTATAGCCTTTCTGCTGTCACTGTTGAGACTATCTTTTACTTGAGATGTTGGTGAATTCGGGCCTTCTCGATTTTCTCACCATTTAATAGTTAAATAATAGGCTTAAAGTAAATGATAAAGTAAAATGTCTTGTTTTCGGTCATAATCATTAGGCATACACCCCTTGATTCAAACATGTTTTCACATTTATTAATGTTCTCCATACAGTTATGGCATCATCTTGGCATGACCTCCATCTTCTTAATGCCAAGAATATCACTATGAATTTAAGATTTATGCTTGCCTCAGAATGTGGGCGAGGGGCTACTTTACGTTTATGCATGCAACTTTAGGCCCAAGACAGTCCAAAAACTTGGACAATGCTATTGTTGTGTAATCAGCTCTCATGTATTTACATGTTAAGTAAGCGTTAGAGATTGTAATAGAGCTGAAAGTATTACTTGATTAATTGATTAGTAGATCTAAGTTTAAATGCCAAACATTACTTAGTTCAGGCTACTTAACTGTGATAATTTGTTGATTTTGTGATAATAAAGTGAATCTATTTAGGTCTTAGGAAATTGTGACATTTGTCTATTTTCAGAAAAAAATTTGTTGCAGTCATAGAGTAATGTTTTGTAAAGCATAAGGATTAATCGGTCCCCAAACATGTGGTTCGACAAAGAATGCATTTCAGGGAAAATCTACATCTATTAATCAAACCCTGTCCCTTTCTGCCTCCACAGGATCACAGACTGAATCAAAACAAATATCAAAACACAGTCTATAACAAAAACTCTGCTCCGGTTGTTGACACAACCTTTTTACTGATCCCATTTCAACAGTCAATAATTCACCAGAAGCATTCAAACCTCCCCCCCCCCAAAAAAAATCAAAACTCGGCCATTGCCACCACATGCAACCATGTCCATGGCCCTAAAACAAGTCTTCAACAAAGACAGGACATTCCGGCCAAAGCGCAAGTTTGAGCCCGGGACACAGCGCTTCGACCTGCATAAGAAGGCCCAGGCCTCTCTGAATGCAGGACTGGACCTAAAGCAGGCCGTGCAGCTGCCCCACGGCGAGGACCTCAATGATTGGGTGGCCGTCCACGTGGTCGACTTCTTCAACCGCATCAACCTCATCTACGGCACCATCAGTGACTCCTGCACCGATCAAACCTGCCCTGTCATGTCAGGTGGGCCCAAGTACGAATACCGCTGGCAAGACGAGCACAAGTACAAGAGACCGACGGCACTGTCAGCCCCCAAATACATGAGCCTGCTCATGGATTGGATTGAGGTACAAATCAACAATGAGAACATCTTCCCCACCAATGTCGGTAAGTGTTTAGACTGGCTACAGATAGTGTGTTAAACTATCTATGCTGATATCCAGAACAAGGTTGGTTTTATGTGACTTATAAAATACTGTTTCCAGTGTAAGAAACATGTCAACATTCAAGAAATCTACCATTGAGGTTCTCAGGGATTGCTTCAAATCCCTCTGCTTGTGTGCAAACCAAGCAAATCATCGCCCGTAGACAATGACCAGACTGCTAATGTCAAAAGTTATTGTCACTTACACTATTTCACTTAATTATCTGCTCAAAGTTGTGTTTTATAAACAATCAAACCCCCACTGGTGTTCAATGAATAATGATGATGTTGTCACAGTTGAGAAGCTGTGATGCCGTAACCCAGTGGAGAAGAAGAATACAGAAAAACATGTTAACACAAGGGAAAAAATATCTCACAACTGGCAGACATGCAGTACATGACAAAGGGTTGCAAGTAGATTGCTGTGTTTAAAGGGGTCGCATATAAGGTTATCACAATATCAGAATTTTAAACT
The DNA here is from genome assembly GCA_037974645.1 of Hollardia meadi. Classification (NCBI taxonomy): domain Eukaryota; kingdom Metazoa; phylum Chordata; class Actinopteri; order Tetraodontiformes; family Triacanthodidae; genus Hollardia; species Hollardia meadi. The sequence goes on along the minus strand of JBBPCS010000095.1, from coordinate 195,735 downwards.
TCGATACAATACTAGTATAAAAACATTATACTCGATACCTCTTTCTAGACCATGGCAAAAAGAAAATATATCCTAGGCACACAAAGTAGGATAATTGTTTTCTTTTTTCCATAATAACCTGCACACAGTGTTGGTGTAGAAAAAGCCACTGATCACATACCAACACATTTATAATAATGTTAATGTCTGTGCAGCCTCGGGTTGAAAATCGGATCTTTTTTTTTAAAATAACTTTGGTACTTTCAATACTATCAACTGCAGATATCTTATGGTTTTATACATATGGTATGTAAACATTTGGAACCACTGCTGTAACGTGCAACTCTTTGGTATTTTTATTATTATTAAATGACTTCGATGATTAATCTTTCTTTCAATGGGTTAATCGCTAAAAGTAGCGAAAACTAGAAAAGTAAAATATCGAATTCTGCAGAGTGAATGCATTTAAAACGTGAAGCCACTGTTTTTCAAACACAGATAACCAAAAGATATTTTTTAATTCAATCTGCAAGGCCACATTTATTAGATTACGCACAATGATGCACATAGCAAACATGATCAGTTAATTTTCTGCTGCTGTAGCATTCTCACTTTTCTATTATCTCAGTTTGTAGCTCTGTGCATGTGCGGATGCCCTGTGCTCGGCATCTGACTAACTACAGAAACATCCAAGCAATGGATTTAAAAATGGGTCACACTATGAATAGAAACGGCCCCTGATGCACTTGTCCTCTGGAACAAATTCCTGAAATATTGTTGAATTAGTCAAAGCAAAACGACATACTAAATTAATCTCTTGGTTAGAGCAGGGGCTTATCTCTCAGAGTCCTGTTCCTGTTCCATTTACGTTTGAAGTGATGCTTGTATCCAACCTGAGGGGTTCCAGAGGACAAAAACACTTAAGAAACACATTGGAAATTTAGTTAAAATATTTCACAACCATTGCAATACATCAAATGTGTTGCTTTCTCTGAAGCATATAGCAAAAGGTCATCCTGGATTGACCGTGGTGTTCTCCTGTCTCCATCTGTTTGACTCCCAGGTACTCCCTTCCCTAAGACCTTCATGCAGGTGGCTAAGAAGATTTTGTCTCGTCTGTTCCGGGTGTTTGTCCACGTCTACATCCACCACTTTGACCGCGTGAGCCAGATGGGGGCCGAGGCTCACGTCAACACCTGCTACAAGCATTTCTATTACTTTGTCACTGAGTTCAACCTCACAGACCAAAAAGAGCTGGAGCCTCTGGTGAGTCAAAGAGGGAATGTGGGCTTAATATGGAGCTGAATACAAAAGTAAATGAGATTATGTTTAAAATGCGGGAATAAAGCTTTGACCCGTTTTGAAATTATGGGATTTCAAACACTCAATCCACGTTATACTATGATGAGCATAAATCATACAGCTACCACTATGTGACCCACACATCGGCATGCAAAAAAGCTATTTGCCAGTGACAATCTTTTGTGAAACCGGATGCTGTCACCATTTGGGATGTAAACGGTGCTCGCAAAAACCACTAATGTGAAACGGGACCCTGGCTGGGGCCCTTTGTTGCATGTTTTATTATAGTGTCTTTTCTACAGAGACAAATTTAAGTTTCCCAAACTGCTTTTTCTCATACATTTAGATGATATAATTGTTGACTTGCTCTTTAGAAATCATTACTTTTCTCGATGATAAGATTCTCTTGAAACACATTAATCAGCCATGTTACTGCACAGCCCCAAATGATGTAATACTGATTGATTGCATGCTGATCGTTACTTGATTTTCTAACAGAGATGGAAGAAGTATTCCCATCTAGCACTTAAGTAAAAGTAGCAATACCACAGGATCAATAAAGTTTTATCTTAATCTATAATATTACATTATCATTTATTTGTTGATTATATTTTGCAATATTAAACTAAATCTGCAAAGTAACAAGTAACTTAAGCTAAGCTTAAGCTAAATACAGTGAAGTGAAAAGTGCAATATTTGTCTCTGAGTTGTAGAGGGGTAGAAGTATAAAGTAGCAGAAAATGGAAATATTCAAGTAAAGTACGATTACCTCAAAATTGTACAGTACTTCTTTAAATATACTTCATTACTTTCCACCACTGATTATGACTCCTCTACCCTTTGTGAGACACTGTATGTTTTGTGTGTTGCAGGTCTCATGCTTGTATGACCAAAGGTTTACACAATTAACAGGATGTTTACAATGGAGAATGCTGATGACTTTATTAATTTGCCATTCCTTATCTTGTGGCAGCTTTAGAAATTTCTTCAGACCCCCAACAACAGTAGATAAATAGTAAATTGTTGTGGTCTTTTAGACGTATCTGTTGCCCTTTTCCCAATATGATCTTTTCTACATCAGCTTACAAATACAGAACATGCTTACTGTTTCCTAAGGTGTGCTAACATTTTTAGGGGTACAGGTATAACCTTCACTGCTCTAACTCGCTGTACTGTGTGCATTTTATCTGCAGAAAGAGATGACCTCTCGGATGTGTCACTGACAGAGCACAACTGACCTGTTGACACCCCGGACAAACACATCCATCCACCTAGGAGACTGCAGCGGAGAACTAAAAGAACGAACAAATTTAAAAAAAAAAAAAGAGTCTATTTTTATATTTAAGTACTGTAATCTATTTTAGCCACATACTGTAGGTTTTAACAAAGAACCTTATGTCTTATGAGGCGTTCTGTTCCTTTTCAGAAGTTTTCAGACATTTTATGAGAGCAGAGTATTAAGAGGTGTATGTTTGTGTTGATGTTTTTTTTCTATTTTATTTGAATCTCAAGCATTCCAGAACACTTTCCCTCTGTCTAAAATAATCTAAAATTAGTACGATTTCTTACTGTACTGCTATAAAATCATTATGTTGTTACATTATTATTATCTACTCTGTTAAAATTTGATAATTAGTAATTAAGTGGACACCAACTGCTTTACCTTACTGAAGGCAATAGTACTGGGCTATGACCTCGCCTAATTTATTGATTCCCCACCCCCACCCACTGAAAAAGTTCAGTCAGTTTTCGCACATCTGAAAATGTAATGCAGTAAGTAGTAGAAGAAAGTATTATATGCTGATGTTAAAATCTCTATTAGAAAAATATTTTTTTTAAACGTTTCTGAGAGTAATTTTTATATTTGGAAGACCATTTCAGGCATTTAAATAAATGCAGGGCCTGGTACCATTCATGTCAAAGTTATGTTTAGAAGTGAACTAAGTACAGTAATTGCAATCTCGCGACCCAGTCATTGCACACTTTGGGCCTCAGGCCGGGTTTTTGGATGTCAAACCTGCAGGTGTTTGTTGCAGATTCTCTTGGCAGCTGAAGGTCACACGAGACCCGAAACTCACATGCCAAAACTGGTGGCAGCATGTTCAATAGACCATGTGTAAATTTGTCCACTGGGTGGCATCAGGCACCAAACTCCATCTGTGGCAGGATACTGAAATCCCTCAGTTTATGTTGCCGCCCTTATGCAATCTGCCCAATGTCCCAGTTATTGTCATGAAGAGGGCAAGTGGAGTACTTCTAGACCCGATTCGGGTTAATGATTCGACTAAGCTGGTTATATAAGAAACAGGCCAGATTGTACTGTTATGAATACAGAGAGTTTTTGTTTTGAATGACCCGACTTTGCATGATTGGGTCAACAACAGTCATAAATAGGCTTTAAGAACAACATTGCTGGTGTGATCAGTCGTAATGGCTTGGATTATGTACAAATTGTGCAGCAAGCTTGCACTCAAGAAACACTCCTGCAGGGGGACCAGATCCAAATAATAATAATAGTCCATTACAAACAACGTTCCTGCATTCAACATTTAATAAAGTAAGTAAATGTACTGAAGTATTGTCGGCAAAATGTACTTCAAGTATTAAAAGTACTGTCTACTCTCAGACTGATGTTTATTTTTTATACCAACAATAAAAACATGTTTTATTATGATTCTGAGCAAATGTTAGCTAGTAAAGTTTTTGATTTGCATGTGTGGGGAGCTTTCATTACATTGAACACAGATTTAATATGTTGCATACATTTGTAAGATTGTGGCCAGTATCATTATTTTAAACACACTGGTTTCAAGTATCACCCAGCCCAGTATTTTAATGGTGTAACTGGTTGAGGTGAAGCTAATATACTGCTGTGTGCTTTTATATAAAACACATTTTAGAGACTGATATGTTCTGTGTGTAAAATGTAAATATGGAAAATAAGCAGTAACTACATGCTGTCAGAGTAAAAAGTACAATATTTCCCTCTGATATGCAGTGAAGTATAAAGTAAATACTCAAGTAAACTAAAAGTGATTATCTGTCGAGTCATCTCAACTGGATCGATAAGCATATTCACAGCTAAAATATATTGTTTCCAGTTTGCTTCCTTAATTCAAGATATTTTGACAAAAGAATGGAAATCTTAATGAGCCAACATGATGTAACTATCTGCCCCAATAACATCAACCATTGCAATGACCTCATTGCCTGCTGCAACCTGATCCTCTTATAGGATTGTCCATCCTCCCCAGAGGAGTCACTTCCTCTAAAAACTCCATTGTACTCTGGCAGCATGCGTTACGGCTGTGACGTGTGAGATGTGTTGCTCTTCCCTCCCTCTGGTGTGTTTTTCTCATCTGGAATGTACCAGGCAGGCCTGAAGGCCAGTTCCAAGACAGAAAGGTACTGGAAAGAGGCCAAGAACAAGGGGGGAGTTTCAGGCTACATACAAGCTTGTTCGACTCTGTCAAGGTTTATGCAGCAGCATCTGGTTGTTTTGATGGCACAGTGTGATTATTTAGGGTATGGAAGATAATGTGACTCAGCAACTGTTGGAATGAGCACACACCCTTAACGGTTTTGTGGTTTGAGAGTCAGTTGCCTCACGCAGTGCTGTAATTAGGAGGGATCAAAAGTAATGGTTTTAGGAGCCCGCAGCTAGAGAGGACATGCACACAACAGTTCCAGTAAGATGATGGATTATTTAAGGAAGAGGGGGTGGCAGAGGAAAGTTATTTCACTTCCCCCAAACTAAACCCATGCCCTCCTTTGATAATTGATTAATTGTTGAAATCATTTTTCATCAATCATTTGCGTATGCCAGCTTCTCCATTCAAAGATTGCTCTGCTTTATGGATAAAAGAAATTATTTGAAGGCGTCACCTGTTTTCTGAGGTTTAACAGGCCAAACAATTGTCAATTGTGGGCCTTAAACGCTCCACTATAAGGCAATAAAATCAAAGGGTAACACAATGTAGGCTATTTCACTCTGCATTTAAAGGCCTTACATCATCTATTGTGAAATCTAAATAACATTTCATGTTTATGTAAACCAAATAACTGCAATTGCACAGTAAAAAGCAATTTCCCTTTTTCTGTTGTGAGTGTTCCTCTGTGCTCTGTAATTTTGACTGCAGTTTGCACAATGGTACAACAAAGGCTGACCATTACATAGTCATTAAAAAAAAAAAAATCTTAAACCTTCTCACTTCCTGTTGATTGCTAAAAAAAAATAGCACACCGGTGATGATTTATTGCATGTAAACACTGAAACTTTGTGTTATTCGCAAACAGCACAGCCCAAGAGGTCTGTGCTGTTGGTTTATTACCCAACCCTAAAGGAGTTTTTAAGAATTTAAAAAGCATGATTCATATCAGAATGCTTTGTTATATATGGTTACATAACAAGAGCAGCGTGCCAAAAGAAAAAAAAAGTTAGAACAAAACAAAGGCTGTTTCAAAATCTTTAGGAAGTCTTTCTGTTTTAAAGTAGTTTTGCTGAATATTTGGGTTCATTTCAGTGGTGCAGGAGGCCGTCTTACTGTAATACCTTAAGTATACTGCCAGAAGTTATGCTGAGTCTTTTCCTAACTGGAGGATACGTCCTTCCAGGAAGTTTGCTCTGAGAAGGTTTCCTAGAAAGGGTACAGCCAGCACACTGAGGCACTGTGACTTTCCTACCTGAGAAACGTATTCAACTTATCTTCTTGGTCTTTGACAGTTTTATTTGAACATGCTGGACGTGCATTTCCTGAATACATTTGATTCACATGCACAGATGCATATTGTGTGTAGTGAAGTACTGTTTGTATTAGATAGTACAGGAATGTTTTCCAAAGAATCCTGATGGCTCAATGGGCTCAAATTACCTTTCTAGCCATAACTAAAACATTTTTAATTGTAGCTTTGAGGTTTTTTATTTTTACTTTGACATGGTCATATAGCTGTTAGAGTTTAGTATTTTTATGAGGATAGCAGAGTTTAGAGGGGGTTATGTTCACACCTTGAACATAAAGTTTCTTGTTATTATAATTACATAGCTTTAAAGGTGCAATGTGTTAGAAAGTCGATTGTTGAGTCTTATTCCCAGGTTGTCAAATACTGACACATTGCACCTTTAAGGTTGGAATAACGTTCTTAAATGACTTTCTGACAGTATAAAAATACATAACGTATTGGCTTGCAGCAGGTCTACATTGAGATTATGTTTACATTGAAATATTCAAAGCCACAACTCAGTATTTTTATGGCTGCACCATTGAATCAAATGGAATTATTGATGTTGTCTTGTGCATGAATTTATACACACTTGTATTTCAGGAAAATCTTAAACCAGGGAAATTTGCCCTAGTGTTTAAAATAAAGTTGTATGAATTTGAACAATATTTGGCTGCACAAGATGAATTTGTGCTGACTGGGTTAGTGAGATATTGAAACATTTGTGGAGCAAATGTTGAATGCAATTTCAGTGCTGCTTAGCGTATTGGCAGAGAATGGTGTTTATTATGGAAATGATGCAGATGCACACAACCTCTGAGACAGATGGCAACAACACAACTGGTTGAACAAATATCTACATCTGCAGCTTTATCTCCACACAGCGTCAGGATATCGTAGAAGGCTAGCCTTGAACTGCAGTGTCGTCATGAATAACAAAAACAACAGAGACACACCTCTATTATATCATATTTCAAACAGGAATAACCTCTGCCCTAACAGAGAGCCCCCTCCTGGGTGTCTCCTGATTGACTGCCATTCATGTCAGAAATGAGGCTGTTGCCACCTGATGTTATTTATGATTGGCCCATCCCTCTCCCTGTTGACCTGTAGTGACACAGATCCTCCCCCTGCACTTCGACGTCTGATCTTGTTTTCCCATTAAACCTTCCACTACACCATGTGCTCCAGGCAGCCAAGGGTTTGCGTAATGTTTGCTGCCATCAAGCTTATGTTTGGGGGGCAGAGGGTGAAAGGAGGAGAGGCAGAAAGCCTCCAGTCACAAGACATTCAACTCCTGAAAACAAACCGTACATGGTCTTAACTTAAACGCCCTTGATAAACAATAAATGAATGCTATACAGAGCAGGTCTGTGGACTAAAGATTACACACAGTGATAAAAAACATTAACATAAATCACAGAGGATTTGCAGTTTAACGACAAAGCACATTGTGCAATAAAGCATTCGCATTTCTTGCCATATAATGCAACATGTTGTAAGATGATGAATAGTTATTTTCATTTACTATTAGTAGTATGTAGACTTATTTAAGGGGATGCATGTAACAGAATATTAATGAGACAACAAAAGACGCGTCACCCCTGCCTCTACTGTGCCTCTGTCAAAATACCATTGCCTTTAATCTCTGAAAATACTTAATGAACTTGTCATGTCTGTGGCAATATTGCATTGGCATCTCACAATTAGCAGATGAGTTGAGAGAGCACACATTTCCACATCATCAGAGTTCTTGGATTTCTTTCATTATCACAGCCATGAGACAGTGTCCATCCTCTGCCATGAACAGCCTCCTCATTGGGCTCCAAAACGTGCCATGTCAGTCTTTTCACATATCACAAAAGGTGGGGGCTGCAACTAACCATTATCCTCACGTTCCCTGTCAATTTGTCAAATCCAAATAACTACTGTGCAATTTAGGAATATTTTGGTTTTTTTGAGCATGTGTCCCATGTAGGTATTTTAAGACCAGAAATATATTGTAGCTGTGTTAAAATTTAAGTTCAATTTAAATTCAAAATTGTCTAAAGCAAATAGACTTTTAAATCTATCAAAGTTAGCCTGATAAAAATCTAAATATTGGGGATTATTTTCAAGTTGTAAATCCAGTATTTGAGTGAAAGTACGCAGTGCATTTACTCAAATGCTTAAGTACAGTTTTGAGGTACTTCTATAAAATATTGGTTTTTTTACTCCACAACATTTATTTGACAGCTGCGTACTATGAAGATCAAGGCTTTATAAACAAAAAGACGATCATCTCGGGAAATATGATATTTTGTTATTGATTAAACTACCCAGCAGTATATAAAATTAATTTACTAAAACCAGCCACAACAAAGATGCTGGATACACAGCAATGAGCAATAACAATGCAGATAGCAGCCTGTAAACTAACACTGGCATGGGTCATTCAACTTGCATTATGAGTAATTTTACTTTTGGTTTTGTAAATACATTTTGATTCAAATACTTCTTCACTTAAAAAAAATTTAGTTAGTTAGTGAAGTCATCCATCCATCCAGTATCTATCACCGCTTATCACCGGGGGCTGGGGCCTATCCCAGCTGTCAATTTGGTGAAGTGTTTTGTTTTGTTTTTTTGCTACTTTTACAAGTAAAAAGAATCAATAGCCTATCTGAACCTTTAGATTGCATGTGAGTATTCAATGAGTTTGTGGCTGCATGCAGTGACTCAGATAGGGAATTTCGATCTTGCCATGGCCATTCATCCTTGGGTGTGACAATAAGGCATTATAGAAGTAAAATGTTCCATATCTGAGACACAAAGAGGGAGAGGGCTGGTGCATGTCTGCCCCCTTCAAAGCTGACAAATTGTTCTTAATTGTATTAACTCCTATTTATAACGTGGCCTGACGTCCAGAGTCAGCAACAGAAACGGTTATTATGATCTCTACTCCGTCATAGTGTAAACTGGTGGATCTGGTCTGTCTACATGTTACACTCGTCCCTCTCCACCTCCATTGAGATCTTCACCTCTCTTTCATCAAAACAAAATACCCATGGGTGCTGATTGTGCCGATGAGCACGTACTCGCCGTTTCGTTCCTCCATACATCCCATCGTGTGGCCTCTGAAACAAAACAGAGCACACTGACCGCGTACCATTTCGTGTATATTAATACTTTTTACTGAAACGCTTTCAGAATTTAACCTAAGATGATATTATACGATTTAAATGACGCACCTCATCAAGTTTTCTCTTATGTTTTGTCTTCTAATACACCACTTCGACCAGATATTTATGTTTTTTACACTGAGAAGTGGTCAAGTTGGTGTAGTGACACGAAATGGTACGAGGCAGCCATGTCCTTTTCTAGAAAACACATGATCCATCCAGTCCGATGATGCAGTCCTGATGAGGGAGGAGACAAGGAGGAGTCAGCAAGGAGGTTATAAAACCGCCTACGCTGTTGCTATTAGCCACCTTCCACGCACTTCCCTATCTGGCATATCCCCACGACCGTCCTCTGCGGCTTGTGAAGCAGTGGGTCAAACAACGACGCTAACACTGGAGCTGTAAAATTAACAACGGGGTGAGTATAAAATGAACTTCTGATAGCAGTTAACTATCACTGTATTTAAAAAAAACCAAACTATTTCGAAAAGGCTAATTTGCATACTGGTTTCGCAAAACTACAGTAACATTACAGTATTAACCCAACCTTAGCTAACATTTGTTGTGTGATGTTAAAGTTAAATCTGTCCTTACCCGTGGTCATAACGCTGAACTCGCAAGTTGACTCCGGAGCGTGTTAATGCTAGCTAACGTTAGCATCCCTGCGGCTGTTGTAGCGGCCGATATTCGTCGACTCTACTAGTAAATTAAACTGAAAATGGCGTGGCTTTCCGACATATCCGCTTATCCTAGCCAAACTGCAGCATTGTGTCGAGTTTCTCTATGCGTTATCTTCTTAACTTGGCCTAGTTGAATGGTTGAATCTAACAGTAAAGCTAAACATGCACGGCGTTGTGGTTAGCTGTTGCACCAATGCACTCCATTACCCAAATGAGCATGTGACGAATATTAGCTAGCGTGTCGTAGTCTGGTTTCTTTGGTTAAACTTTCATTTGGACCTGGTGAAACTCTGGTGGTGTATCTCAGTAATTTGTCCTGGTAGTGTGGGTTGTAACAGTGGTGTGTTTTGTATTGTCACAGGGCTCCCGTTTAAAGCGCCACAGCAAGCTCACCATCCAGCGCAGTGTGATCACTTGCGACTCTCTCTGAAACGACTGTTTCGGAGAAGTGCAAATTGATATCCCCCAAAAACCACTGTCGCCGCCGCATATCAACCAAAAATCACCCCAAATCGAAGCAAAAATGGTACAAAATAAGATAACCGAAGTCACTGGATTCCACCGCTCATTCAAGGTAAGTTTGAGATTTGTTGAGAATGCATGGCTGCTACCATGCCTTTTGGGAAGTCTCTATAATCAGAGGGCATTTGGCAGCATGTATGACAGGACCTCACCTTGCTATATATAAAAACACATCTGTTGCTCTCCCACGTTTTTTGCCTGACACAAATGCTGTGTGGGCTAATGTCACGTGTATCTTCAGCTAATGAATGTATGACTCCAGTGGGTGAGAGTTGAAAAACTGTGGAGACGGTGTAGCTCTTGCATTCATATTTAGTAATATGCTTTGGATAATTTGGTGGCTGTACATCAGACATTCATGGTTATTTTAACTTTCTGCCCCTCAGCTGTGTTACTGTTGAGTCAGCTTTCAGTTTCTGGCTGCATGGTGGGAGATGAGGGTTCTTATCAGTTGTGACTAACAATGAATGGTTCATGTATAAGATACCTTAACAAACACCTTTTTATTATTACTCCCTAGGGTCAAAATCCCTTTGAATCTGATGACTTCACTAAAAATGGATCCCATCTTATTGATTCTTCATTTAATTTTGATTCCTCCCCAAGACATGGTGAGTATTTAAAGTGTTTAACTGTAACTTTAAGTGTGAGTTCTGAGTTTCTTCAATTTGATAAATATGTACAGTTTCTCAACAAACATTCTACTAGTACATGATAATAGAGGCCCTCATGTTTTTACAGACATGCCTTCTAGCCAGCCTATTGACATCCCCGATGCCAAGAAGAGAAACAAGAAGAAAAAGCGTTGCCGGGCAACTGACAGTTTCTCTGGACGATTTGAGGGTAAAGGCTTTTTTTCCAGTATCATTATGTTGCTGTTATAAAACCTCCTTATAGAACATTCTGTTGAAACAAGTGAGATTGAGCACCTTGATTAAAACTGAGTAATTTCGTAACTTGTCAAACTCTGCGCTACAGATGTCTACAGACTGCAGGAAGAGGTGTTAGGAGAGGGCGCGTATGCCAGAGTGCAAACATGCATCAACCTCATAACGAACAAAGAATATGCTGTCAAGGTAAGCAAGCAGACATTCTCTCATACCTGATGGATTACTGTAATATGTTTGAAAATATTAGCAAAATACATAGTCTTGATTCCTGCAAGTTCGTGCTCGTCTCTCACAACTCTGTGAATGTCCTTGTTGCCACATAACACTTGCCTGCTGTCTATGTGGGGTACAATGCTTGGTTACTTTTTACATACTGTTATAGAGCTAAATGGAATAAAGCTAGGCTACAGATTGTGTCCATGTTGCCTTTTTTCACCAGTCAATCTTTAGAAATTTTGTTAAGGAAAGTTCTAACCCTGCGGCAGGATACTTATGTTTTTTCCCCCCCTAAGTTCAGCTCTCTATAGCGGATGTCTGCAGGCTCTCATCTGTGTTGTGCTACTTCTGTGCTTTTCTTTTTTTTTTCCTCAGTGTGCAACACTAGCTGCTATAGCAGGCCCTTCCCCCTCACTGTTTTTGTACTTTGCCAGCCTATCAGAGAGCTGGGAGGGATGTACCCACCCCTTTTCTTTACTCCTATTGCCTACAGAGGACTCTCCTAGTGAGAACATTGTGTACTGGTAACTGTGCCAAAACAAAAAACCACAAAGAGGAAGGAGGGGTGCTGGGTGAGAGTTATGACCCAGGGTGTTTACATTGCTTTGTTCTCCTTCTTGCTCAGTACAGTTGTACTTTTTTCCCCTACCTTTCCTCTCCAAGTGGGGTGTGGACTTGAAAATACATGTCTTGGCTCCTTGGAACTTCCTTTTTTTCTTTTAAACCTATGATGCATATTTCCTCTTTTTTTTGGAACAAAACATTGTGAAATATTTTCGTTGCTGAAGTGTAGCAAAGTAGAACTGGTTACCGCTTGCCCCCCCCCCCCAAATTCTTGCCCCATAACCCACTAATCCCATTGGGACATTAGTTATAAACACAAAGCTATTTTTGAACTTTTAATTAAATCTTATTTGTAGTTTAATTCTGTTTTTACTTTAAAGTCAAATGCTGGTTCCTCATAGAGCAAGTGTCTATATCTTATTATTATTATTTCAGAGGAATCTGAGCATGGATTGTCATGTGACCATGATCTGTTGGTATTGTTTACCCTGGGATGGTTTGGGTAGATCCCTTAGGACTTGGTGTTATGGGGGAGGAGGCATAAGGGTCGTCAGTTATCGGTGTCATTTAGGAGTCGTAGGGGGCTCAGACAGCTCCTGCCAGATGTCCAGTCTTTCCCCTCCCCCTCCAGACAGGGGTGAGCTCTGTGGGCTCCTTGTGTTGCAATTGCAACAAAAGCTTCAGAGCACCAAGGACAAGCAGAGGGCTATACAGTGCATGCCTGTCTCAAGCTCTGATTCCCCAACAAAACCTTCTCCTTAAAGGAATTGCTTCACAACCCTGGGTTGATGTTTGACCCTGTAGCGTGAGGGGCATTTTTTTCTGCAGGCTATTGTGATTTTGCACTTATGATAATGCATTGGTCAGCTATGTTTTGCATTTTAAGCTGCACATGTCATTATTGGGGTCGGAGGTTGTATAGTGATCAGGAGAAAGTGAGCTGATTGTGGGCTGTTGTGCTGCTGACTCAGACTGGAACAGTGCAGAGGCTTTGGACTGCTCACAGGTCTCTTGTCAGTGCATTAATCCTAGACACACACTGCAACTCTGGCCCCACTGGGCTTCAATAGCAGCTGTAATCCAGCTACCAGGAAGAGAAACATGCACAGCCTCCAAAGCAGACAATAACCAACCAGAGCTGGAAAATTCAAGCCTTTTGCTTTAGTGTCAGCAGTCTGTCTTTCTGTCTCTCTTGGCAGAGCATTGTGCAGCTGGTGGCCCCGCAGTGGTTTAGTTTCAGGCAGTGCAAAGTTATATTTATATTATATATTTATATATACTTTTTTTCTATCGTAAACCGTTTTGGATGATCATGGGATATTTCAAACAAATGCTTATGACTCCTTAAGGGCACTTAAGATTTAAACAAGGGTCTCTCATGAAGGCTAAATATAGGGCGGCTGTTTGATTCTCATTCTGTTCCGTCTCTGCTCTGGCATGCTGCACTGAAAGTAGGTTAAACTATCTTTGCAACTAAGTTACAGGGTGGGATAAAAGTGGGGAAACACAGGTCTGGTCCAGCTATAGGGCTTTGTATATGGGATGTAATCAGTGCTATCCTGTCTGGTCTACAGTAAACACAGCTATGGGTGGGGTTTTGTGGTGCAGTGTGAGGGGACAGCTTTCACCCAGATATTAACTCTCGCAGATGGGCTTGGTTTTTCTTAATCCATCACTGCACTTTCAGAGTTGTCCTTCATCCTACTGCTGTAGAAAACATAAGGCGGGCTTGTTTGTTTAGTAGGCTATTTGTAGATGATGTGACTGAACCAAAATGTTCTGTTGCAGATCATCGAAAAAAGACCAGGTCACAGCCGCAGCCGTGTCTTTCGTGAGGTTGAGATGCTCTATCAGTGCCAGGGTCACAGGTAATGTCCTTCTGTCATGACCAACTAAAGTAATGCCACCAGATCAATGTACAGAGATGGTACCGCAAACTCCTAATCCTCTTACTATATAGTTTAGAAATGTAATAAAATGTTCAGTCACTGGGTACAAGATGACTGTTACCCCTGGCTTACTCTTTTTTTTTTTTTTTTTTTCTTTTCTGTAGTAACATCCTGGAGCTGGTGGAGTTCTTTGAAGAGGAAGACAAATTCTACCTGGTGTTTGAAAAGCTTAGAGGAGGTCAGTGAATAATAGCTGCTGCAGGATGCCTGTATCAAATCCCTTTGTTTATTTTTAAACATTCCTGTAATGCATGTGCACGACCTCTAGTGTGCAGCCAGTTGTTTGTGTCTGTGTGTGGGAAGGCATTCATTCGATGATTCCTTGTAAATGGAGCTGATATACTCCTGCCGCCCATTAGGGTCAATCTTGGCACACATTCACAAGAGACGCCACTTCAGTGAGCAGGAAGCCAGTGTGGTTGTGCAGGACATTGCCAGCGCTCTAGATTTCCTGCATAACAAGGGTAAGACCACTCAGAGAAATCGGCAAGCGATTTTATTACTCATGATCACCAAAAATGTACAACAGCCCCAAGGGTATATGGATATCATGAAGTGGGTTTTAGTAGACTAGTTATAAATTGACACCATATTTTGCAGTAGCTGCAATGGATCATAGTCTCATCATTATTTCTTGTTCAAATTAGCCGACGGACACAGACACTATTTTTACATTTGTTGGACATCGACAAAATGGCTTGCTCATTGTTTTTAATCGCTAAAATGTAAAAAAAAAAAATTATTACTTTTTTCCCAGTACAATTACGAGATTTTATTAACAAAAAGGTAACTGATGGCTTTCATGTTTTTTCTAGGAATGGCACATAGAGACCTGAAACCTGAAAACATTCTCTGTGAGAGTGCAGACAAGGTGAGTTTACTGCAAACAAGTTTCAACACAATTGGTTTAAAGGGCAGCTAATGTGATAAAGTGTGATAGGTTGCTCTAAGATGGTGATATGAACTTTGGTAGTGATAAATGACAGTGGAAATCTATGGTCTCATAGATAGATGGATAGATCGATCGATCTCAAAATCGGAAATTCTTAAGATAGATAAGTAGATATTCCACACCAATGAGAAGAAATTAATTTAAAAAAAATTATAGATGAATGACTCTGAATTTGTATCTCTTTGTCAGATTTCCCCAGTCAAGATCTGTGATTTTGACTTGGGCAGTGGGATCAAGCTGAACAGTGACAGCTCACCCATCTCCACCCCTGAACTCCTCACTCCTGTAAGTCCACCAACATATTGCACTTGTCTTGTTGGCTAAACGGCTTCGACCACTTTTATAAATGGCCATTGGAAAGTGCTAGGGGAAGGGTGAAGGGAATTGCATGTTAGCAATGTATGGTTATAGCTATTGAGGGCAAGGAAGAGATGAATCTATGATACAGTCTTGGTCACATTTCCCTGTACACTGGTTTGTGTCCTTGCTGTGGATAAGCAGGGTGTTTTCAGGCTGTAAAACAATGTCTTTATCAAGTCCAACTGGCTGGTTACCTATTGGGCAATCCTCAGTGGTGTCAGTTGTAGGACAGCTCGCTGATTGGGAGAGAGAAAATGTTTTGAGGTTAAGCTAGTTCAGTTTTGAGCAGTTTCTCTGAAATGGCATGGATTGTTTCCTGAATATCCCTAGCTGACACCTTTTGCTCTCTCTTATCATGCTGAAGTATCACTGGTATCGATATCCCTCAGTTTAACGTCCATGTTATGTTGCTTATCAGTCGCAAATATTGAGGCCCATGAGTTTGGGGGTTGTGATTGTTTAACCTTCCTGCTGTCATCACACCACAATTCCTTTGAGTGCCCAGAAAAGTGGGACCCTTGCAACCTCAGAGGAATGGTGAAGTTGAGCTGGCAAGCCTTGTACTTATGTCAACACATACTGTCTGCTGGTTTTCTGGGAGGCCGGGTAGATGGACCAGAGCAGGTGAAGGATTATTCGGCCTCCAGGAATGTAGGGGCGGGTGGGGGCTTTCTACACTGGTAACTTTATCTTCCTTTAGCAGAACTAATGGATATAGAGCCCATCCATGCACTTAACGAAGGGGAGACAGTTGTTGGGCCATGAGGCACCCTGTGTTTAGTCTACATGGACTTTGATGTTGGACCTGTGTGTTTGGTGCAGTGGGGTGAACCTATTAGTTTGTCTGGTCATGTTTATTATTTGATATGGCCTGCCTCCCTACCATTTTATATCAAGTTTGTTGTACTAGGAATTGTTGTGTACACAACCATGAGACCAAATGTAGTGCAGTGCAATGAGATAGCAGTGAAAGAAATGTTGATGCCTGAGTATAAGACACAATGTGATGGCCTTGGAGTGTAATAAGGCTGCAGGGAACACATTGTAACTTTTACAAGGCCATGTTCTATAGTATGAAGAAGTTGCAATAAAAACCAAAACACACCGACTCTCATTTCCCCTTTCTGTCTGTGGTGAGGAAAAACATCCACCCTCTCTTTCTGCTTAGTCTCCACCCAGTGGCCCCAACCACGCTTGTGCTGGTCTGTGCTTTCTTTATGTTCTTTATACAAAGGCTGTGGATAAGGCTTGTTCTAGAAATTTTACACTCTGCCCATATACCTAGCAACTGAGATGTGATTGGCTACACCAGTGGGAGGGGGAGGGTAACTGGGAGGGACAAACAGCCAGTCTGCTCATGCGCTTTAGCTTGTTTTCTTTGCCTCAATCACAGGAACAATGTTATCTGATTTTCATCTCACCATTGCCCCCCTCCCCCCACCACCCACATTCCTTCACCTGCTGTTGCACAATATGATGCATTTTGTATTTATTACGTTCCTGATCCATCGGAATGTGTTTAATTAATTTAATCTCAGGGTTGATTGAAAATGTAATTTTACTGTGGGTTTGTCGGTGCTCTCTAGTACAAACTAGAATGACAGGAACACGGGGCAGAGGAGAGGGACCTTTCTAAGAAAAGCTAATTTTAGTTTACTAAGAAATATGCACATGTGACTGCCTGTCTGCTTGGCATGTAATAAATCTGATCAAATTTCAATGCTCATGCACAGCAGTTGGAATCTGGGAGGAACTGCAACATAAAGACACTACACACGAGCAGCTTGGATGGTTAAAAAGAATCAAGGGACTGCCCATGTTTTCTGTTCTTATAGATGCAGCTGCATGACGACAGAATAGGTCTTCTTGCTGTAAGCTTCTTCCAATAATCCTGTAGTTTACAAATGGCAGAGATGTGTCAGTCGTGTCAATATGGTCTGACTAGTCACATGGTTTCAGGAAAGCCCCAGGTTGCAATACCAACAAAGCCTGCGGTAACAGCAGCTGATTAGCAAAAATCTGCTGCTTACAGGATGGTTACGGAATGATGTGACTGATGCAAGTTCATGAGGTGTTTGCAGCAGCAACAGCCCCCCCCCCCCCCTTCACTCTTATCACAGAGCTGGCAGTTGCAGTCCTGGGCTGGCTATCTTTTATCCTGACTTGTCTTTGATTGGCACTGTATTTGGATGACTTTGAAACGAGATCAGCCTCGATAGCTGTTTTTTCTTTTTTTTTTGATAGCACAGCGATAACATTGCTCTTCACTGTTAAAACACCTTTTGTAGGTAAAATTATCCTTTAAGGCTTTAATTTCTGTGGCGGCTGCATTTGGCCTGAATCCTGGGGGCTTGTCTGTCTGAGGCAGTCGCCCCAGACATGTTGTTGGTGGAAACGTGGGGGTTGGGGTTTTCATTTTGGCAGAAGCGGCTTTGTCTGAGATGAGATTCCTGTGCAGAAAATTTCGTTGCATAAGGGTGCAGCAGGGTGGAGGCGGAGTTGGGAGACAGCTGGGATATGGACGTGGGACACAATAGATGCCTGCTCAATGTAAACATGCTCTCCCATAGATCGTAGGAAGGATATAGGTCAGAGAGGTTTGCCATGATGCAGGCCCCAGTGGAGACAAATACTTAAATAAATGATGTGTTTTGCTGTGGGTTACACTATTGAAAATAACTTATCAGCCAGATTGACAAGTATTGCAGCAGGCCCACAGAATTTACACCAGTTGTTTGACTTTAATTTTAGGGCAACAAACTTTTAGTCATATGATTTTAAGATGTTTCATGTCAAGAGTTTGGATTCTTCAAGATTTGTAGTTAAGTTGATAGGATAAGGCAACAATCAAATGTCTTTGTTCCACAAATATCCACATCCCGCTGAACTAGCGACCTGCTCCTCTTTGCTGTTAAAGTATTAAAACAGCATTTGTTGTTTGTGTTTCACTGTTACGTAACTGGCGAGGGCTCAGCCCAGTCTGTGGCTCTGCAGGACAACCAATCCTCTTTTCCCTGCTCAGTGTTTGGCCTAATTTCTTCCTTAGCTACATAACAAGGCACTGTCAGAGCTGAGCCCATCATTGGCCTCTGCCCATGCTGCCTGGTTTCTGTACAGTTGGATGGTCAAAGCAGTGACTCATGGCTGCTGCCTACCCACACTGACCTGCTTCATTATAGCATAGCCCTCCCTCCCTCTACACTTAATATGTAACTGTACATGATGTTCTTACTTAGGTGTCCTTAAAACACTGAGGAAAGCTCTGTAGCACATTTTAAATTAACTTATCACTGCAGATAAGCATGTGACTGTCACACAGGCTGCCCCCACCACCACACAGCCCATTAGTGGGCCCCAAGCTTTAACGCTTGCAACCACGAGGTATCAGCTGAGCTAGGAATGTGGGCTGCAGCCAACTAAAGCTTGTGCTTATTTCTCTTTTTTTTCTCTATTATTACTATTTTTCTTCTATAGCTATTGCTTTTGTTTTTTGTCAACTCTGGGGCTGACAAACTTATTTTTGTTTCCTCTGTCTCAGTGTGGCTCTGCAGAGTACATGGCACCTGAGGTGGTTGAGGCCTTCAGTGAGGAAGCTACAATTTACGACAAGCGCTGTGACCTGTGGAGCCTTGGAGTCATCCTCTACATCATGCTGAGTGGCTACCCACCCTTCGTAGGCCGCTGTGGTGGTGACTGTGGTTGGGAATTAGGCGAACCCTGCCACACCTGCCAGGTAAGAACATTCAACCCATCAGCTTTCCTATAGCTTGCACGACATGGAATTTAAACATGTTGTCCGTCAAAGTAACTGATTGCAAATGTTTGTCAATTTCTAGAACACTTTGTTTGAGAGTATCCAGGAAGGAAAATACGAGTTTCCAGAGAAAGACTGGGCTCACATCTCCTCAAGTGCCAAAGACCTAATATCCAAACTTCTTGTTCGGGATGCCAAAAACCGCCTGAGTGCCAGCCAGGTGCTGCAGCACCCTTGGGTGCAAGGGGTAAGTCTTAAAATCATCAATCCTCCTCTGCATGTCTTTGACAGACGTACTTTATTTTAGGTAGGTGAGGATTCAAATTAACGGTCTTTTTTTAAATTTTATTCAGGGTGCATCTGATACTTTGCCGACATCCATCTTACATCAAAGGTGAGAGAATGTTGGTTACAGCTACTGATGTCTGCATTGTCTTGGAGACCTTAGTCTAAAATATTTGAATCTTACATTTACTGTAACTATTTTTGTCTGCTTTGTCCATTAGAACCAGCAATGCCAGGGACTTGACATTCTTTGCTGATAAGGCCATGGCTGTGAACCGGCAGCTGGCTGAACAGGATGGCATGGAAGACCAGCAGCAGCAGGAAGTCCCGTTTGTTGTTACAGCTACTGGCTCTTCTATGCAACTCTCTCCTCCTTCCAACTCCAAGCTGGCCAGGCGCAGGCAGCGAGGCAGCCAGCCCAAGGGAGGGCCCGTCTCTGCTGCAGAGCTTCGTCAACTGTTGGCCCCTCTTGTTATTGTGGGAGACTGTGCCTGAACTTTGTCAACCCTGACCTCCGACCTTCCGTTAAGATTCAAGTCCAGATCTACGACTGCCCTGAGACTCTCCCTCTCCAGTTCTGGCCCCTCTCCCTGACTCTCGCTGGCCTTGGTTCCTCTGCCATTCAGGCTTTCTTGCCTCACTGTAAAGGGAGATACTACTTGCAGCCCTTTTCTCTAAATGCCTTCTGCCCTTCTGTAGCACTTCTGAAGCACATCACCCCAGGGCCTGCATATAGCAAACACACTCATATGTGCATGCCAGGGTTTGGGAGGAGGGCCACTTAATGATTAGGGAGAGAGAAGTATTTTCTAAGTTATGTTTTTTTTTTTTTTTTTTTCTTCATAAAACTCAGAAGAAATCACAACACTTCAAAACTAAGCTCAGACACCAAAGGACAACCTGTTGTGCTGCTCTGACGTTACAACTGGATCCACTGTGAATTAAGTTGGAATTTTCTCTTGCCTGTATGTATATGCATAAATGGCCCATCTGCAGATTCGTACAAGCTTATGCAATATGCCGAGATGAAGGCTGCCCTGTCTCGAAGGGATTCAGTATAAGGGGTTGGAAGGGCTGTAAGCCAATGCTGTCTGTGCCTGGTGTGGTCCATTATGTCATTATGTGGCTGGGGACTTCAAAGTGTTTTTGTTTTTTCATTTAAAATTCACTGACACAGGGCCTCACCTGGAAATGTCTGAGATAAAACACACATCTAGCTTGGTGGCCATGCACTAAATGCTCCTAGAGTAAAGAATGTTTGTCTGTGCCCAGCCTGCCATTACTTACTGTTGCACCACTTCATACAGTTTATTTTATGAACGTATATGCTAAATTAAAGGAGGCCACATCTTTCAGTGTTTGTATGTGACCATCTTGCAAGTCTAATAGTATTGAATTAAACTATTGCACTTGGGCCACCCCTAAATAAGACTTCTGAGTTAGCTCTGAAGTGTAACTGATTTAGGGAAAAGCTAAATATGTTAAATGGCTACGCAAGTAAAAGTGGGTCAGTTGTTTAGAATTCATGACACATCCCCTTGCCACAACCTGAACTTGTAGTATTTTTATTTTATTTTTTTTTTACAAGTCAATTTATGCATTAGATTTAACCTTGAATATTTTGGCAGTAAAGGTTAGAACTCCGATCAGGGGTTTGAAAAGCACATTTTGGCCAATGTGACCATTGTGCCATTTGATGGATTACATTTGGACTTTTTTTTTTTTTGTCAAGGGTTCACATTGTCTTTTTGTTGAGACACCCCTTTCAAAATGGTGACATAAATTCTCATTACAAAATAAGAGGCAGATAAGATTTTTTTTTTTAATTAAAAAAAGGAAAAACATTCCATAAAAAGAAAAACAAAAAGTCTTCCACAGATGTGTAGCTGTATTAAGTTTACTTTATTTTTCATGTCTGAAAACTCCATGTCAATGTGCCACACTGATTTTTTTTTTTTTTTTTTCCCCTTTTTTTTATGGCTGTTAATAAGCTTTTATTTTCTATATGGTGATTTTTCATGCAGGTGCTGTTAAGTTCAGGTGAAACACCGGATGTTTTCCTCTAAGTTTTCTTTTTTTATGTTTTGTGTTTTTAAAAGTTCAGAGTATGGTGTATGAGGTGCGATGGAAAGAGTTAAGTTGATCTGGAGCGTTCATGCCCAGTGAAGGCGAGTTTTTAAGTTCTTTTTTTATGTGTAACGAGTTGGCAATAACTTTTTTTTTTTTGTTCAGATTAAGTTCATTAAGCTCATTCTGAAACTGACAGGTAATGGATTGGTGATGAGGTCTCACAACACTGCAGCCATTTCACCAAAGAGGGTTTAAGTCATGATATTGAACATGTGATCATCAACAGAATTGGGGGTCTTCTGATTGTCCATGTCCTGTTGCCAGCACTGCAGTGACGGTACTCGGGGGAAATGGCTCCCTTGGTGTCAAAGGACCCATAATGCTGATAATAGGACACTGTAATAGTTCTAAGATACCTTTCTACAGATGCATAGTTATGGGGTTTTTATGTCTTATAATAAGACTTAACTTGAATTTGTGTATGCAGCTGTTTCTTCTTCATTTGGGAAACTACTTTGCTATTAGTAATCTCAAAGCATTCAGCTAATGATCAAGGCAATCTTGGGGTTTTGAAATTACCAATACAGTTCAGTATTCTGCCTTTTTCTCCCTTTTGAGCATCAGATGTTAGTCCCTACTTTTTGATAGGGTTGGATACTCAAATGCACAGACTTTGGCCATACTCTAATATCTTGAATGGTATAATAAGAGTTTTCTTGGTCATGACCATTTCTACTTTTGTCAAACGGCAGTAGCTTTTTGGACTGCCTTTTTGGGGGGGAAAGGGGAAGAAATGATATCCTCAAGCCTTGCAATTTTTATATTGTAAGTCATTTTGAAGTAAGGAAGTGTTAAAATTCATTCAAATGGACAGTCCATCATCAACCTCCCCACAATTTGAATGTAGCCCACAGGCAAGCATTTACAATCCCGCAACATTGATAAAATGTTTAATAAATAGTTCCTTTCATGGACATGGTGTGGGGTTATTCTGTCTATGTTGATACAGTCCTCAATCTTTATTTTTTTTTTTAAGAGTTGACCCCTGATTTTAATACAGTCTGAATCACCCCAAGCCCATTGTGTTCATGGGAAGAAATTTGAAAATGGATACATCCTTTTAAGTACAAAAATATTTTGATTTAAAATAAGCACTTTACTGTACCATGTGAATGATTGCAGTTCACTCGAGGCAACATTTATTACAGTTGCAACAGAATTTTGTATTGTTTTTCTAAAAAAAAAAATGCAATAAAATGCTTTGAACTACAAACGTTTGTCTGGTTACTGTAATATTTTTGTGCTGTGCTCAAGTCTGAAGATCTGAAGTGAAAACAACTGCACTTTCCCTAGTTTCTGCTCTCTCCTGTATCTCTAGTTTGATATTAACTAGCAGTCTTATCTTTTGGCCAAGGCTGAGGACATCTCATCTGACTGTGCTGTAAATCTCATTTATCAGTAACACTCCTTGATATCTGAGCCGTCACATGGCTGTCCTTGGCTGTTGGTAAATATGAGCTCAGTTCTTTCTTCACACTCACTGAAATATGAAGGTGGTTTCACCTTGTTAGTCATGCTGAGAGCTGCTGTGGAAGGGCAGGGGGTTTCACAGCTAGACGGCTCTGATCTGACGAGACTGATGCAACCTGCTGCAAGAGCTGCAGTTCCTGTGTGCCACCTCATGATCTGCCTGGAAATACAAAATGATTGCTGAATACCAGTGTACCATTCCAACGCTGCTACAAGTCAAGATTAGTCGTCCTGTGGTGTTACTTCAAGTAGACAAATGATGTTGTTTAAGTGAATGAGCAAAGAGAAATAAAAAGCATAATTAAAATCAATCGGCACCAATAACAGTGCGTGCTTTATGACCTGTCAATTACGGCTGCAACTCATTTTCCATTATTGATTATGATGTCTCATAAGTTTGATTAATCAATTCATGATTCCCTCTATAAATGTCAAAAAAGCAAAAGCCTCTCAGAAGTTCGGACAGTCTGACCAACAGTCCAAAAATATTCAGTTTAAAATATGAAACCTAGAAAAGCAATAACTCGTCACCAGCAAATAGGGATTGTTTCAGCTCTACTATTAATGTATTAATGTATTACAGTGATCACATTATATCCTGCCATTATACTTCTTCCATCCTTCCTCTTCAATTTGAATTTGCTGCACTTTACAGAAAAATGAACGTTTAAAAGCAAAACAAACAAAAGAAAAACCCTGACAATTGCATAACTTCTATTTCAGCATTGCAAACGTCATAGGACAGGAGGAAATCAAATGATGCAACAGCAGAGTATTTTCTTTACAATCTACAGAGAACATATGATCGATGAGAAACCTCACGGGTATTTGTCTCCCTCTAGTGGAGGGTTTTCACAGGTACATTTAGAATCACAGTGCCATGAATAAACCAGAGTCTTCCAATGGTGTTTAGTTATGATCAGTGGTGGAATGTAAGTACAGTCACTAACTACTGTGCTCAAGATCAAATCTGAGGTAGACTACTTACTTGAGCATTTTCCATTTTATGCAACAGCTAGTTTACTTTTCAGATTACAATTTTCATACATTCCTGTTCGGCGAAAACCACTCATGTCCAGATTTAGTGATTCTGAATATGAATTTTTCTGCTAAACTGAAGGATGAGTTGTTCCCTTATGGGTTGAAAAAAAATTACATAAACTATTTAAAATCTTCTTGGACTAGCTGGAAAATGCATTCACATAAATCTTAAGACTATTTTTCAGAGTTTAAATTGGACAGATACGAGGTTTCTCACAGGTCAGTGACTGAGTTTATAGAATATGATGCATTGCTGTAGATTAAACTACCCAACAGTTCATTATTATAATTTGCTCAACCTTAAACATCTACAGCAGTAAAATGCAACATACACATTAATGCAGCAGTAATATTAATCCAAGAACACCATTTATAATAGTAAAACGTAAAGTATTTTTACAATGTAGTATTAATACGTTTACTGAATTATGTGAATACTTCCACAGCTGGTTCTGATATGCAGTAGACTGTTACCTTAACCAATGAGAGCTTTTTTTATTTGATTACATCAAACATTACATAATGGAGGGAACAGACCAACCTTGTGTGAGCTACAGATCATGAGATTTCAAGGCATGAGATTCAATTCTCAGATGTGAAGAGGGTCGGTTCTTTTTCTGCACTGTGTACATGAAAATACAGAAAATAGGGACCTTTTCTGACTTTGTGTTCTATATAAACTCCTTTTCTTCTCACCATTTTATCTCTTTTCCCTGTAAAAGATGTATGAACAAAGTTCACTGCATCATAATTATATTGTATCCTGATGCGAATATGATGTGGAGTAATGAAGCAATGCATTTACCTGGCTCTCCATTTAATCTCATCACAAAAACAGCCAAGTATTCATACACTGAGGTTAAAACCAACAAGAAATCGCAGGTAAACACAGGTGTAATTAATAAAATGTATTAAAGGTTCTGTTCCATTTAGTGTGGCAGAGCCTTTCCAGTGAGCCAACATGCACAAGAGCAGCATGTTGACTCTATTTGACCTGAATGGAACAGAACCTTAACTAGTAGTATTGGGAACACCTGTGTTGACCTGACTATTTTCTTGCCAAAATGGCTGCTTTGAAAAAGGTCCATTATAAAATAAGGTCAGGCAAGATGCCTGCAATAAGTCTTTCTGACAGCAGACACAGAAAGCACAAGTGTTACTAATAACATTAACGATGTCTACTCAAGCACCCCAATGTGATGGTGAGCATGCACAGCACCAGCACCCTGAAACTGAAATCAGCTTTATTATTTCCACCTGTGCTTTTACTAATGTGGCACATGGTCAAGGAGTTTCAATAAAATGAACCCTGTGTTTTCAATTAATGGATTTCCAGTGTTTTCTTAGAATTAACTGTAAAACATTCAACTTAAAATGCAGGTGTATATTTCTGAATATTCTTTATACTCAATTCAAAGACATGTAATTTCATAACAGGCTACTTCCAACTCATGAAACTGTGATATCAAGTGGGCACATTTTAAAACGATTAAATGATTAGCGCCTAGCTGTGGATAATAGTTAGGAATATGTATCTGCAAATACAGCATATCTAAACTAAATTCAGTTTTATAAAGCTCACGTCCAAAGATGGTTAAAAAAAAGTAAAAAGTAAAAAAAGTTTGGGAAAAAATATTAAAACCACATTCATCAGACTTATTTGACATACTCTTAAGTACTCCTTTGTGTAAAAGTAATGTCTCAATTGAAACAGAAACATCTAAAACCAAGTTAGCCTCCTTGGAAAAGCATTTGTTCCACGATGCTCAGCTCCAAAATAAAACATCTAGGCTAAAAGAGTGCGTGGAGCTGACGTTTGAAAACAAGTTTACCTGATGGAAGCTTGCCAATGATTATGTCACTGATTGCCTGTCAGGCGCACCGGAGAACAGTGATGATTAGCCTGCGTCACGTGTCCGGAGGGCACAAAAGTCCTGAGCACACGTCAGTCTCAACTTTGAGAGTGGAGCAGGAGGTAGGTATCATGGAACACTTGAGGAAGCATTTAAAAGTACCATGCATTTTTTTTTTGTAAATTAGCTTATTGTCAGGACAGCTGTGATTTCCATAGGCTAACTGGGAACAAAGAAGTTAAATCTCTGGGATCTTCAGTAGAAACAACGTAGCTCTCTATAAGATTTTTTCTTGAGATCAATATTTTTTTATAGGCTATACTTGTAATAAAATGTATAAAGAAGTTGAAGCATTTTAAAACGCTAATTGATCTTTCATTTCTAGACACATGGAAGGTTCACTTGTCAGTCTTGGCATGTGCTAACGTGATTTCACAAATTAATATATCCGTTTAACATTCAAGGAATAGGAAACTAGTTTATTAGTAGCCGTCTCCTAACTCCATCGATAAAGCCAAAAACATGAACGTGGTAATCTCGCCCAATTTTCGACAGAAAGGCTGTCTAATCCTTGCTTTCCCTTGCAGGCCTCTTGACCTAAGGCCTTCAAGACAACCCATCACTGGATACCTGTGAAATAAAAATGTTGAAACACTTGTCTCACTTATTTTAGAAGGCGGGCCAAACCACAGCAATACAAGGAGGAACATATCCGTGTTTCTACTAATTAACACCAGCTAATTAACCTTAGCAGAAAGCCAGCAAGGGAAGGAACAATAGCTTTAAAGGAGGCAACAGTAATACCAGGACGGACTCTATTATTGACTAATAAATACCCACCTCACGTTAAAACGGATTATTTTGGGTTAGCAAGTACAACCATTAACGGTTTTCTGTAGCTTAGCTGTTGGGTGTTTTGGAAACGTAGGCTAAAAGTGATAACTCTTTAGCTTCTGTGACGTGGTGGAGTGCGACACGTGTGACCTCACGCGAGATTTTATTCTCCCGACCAATCCAACATGGCGCCGTAGGGACGTTGTTATTGTTTCGTCGCTCCTACAAGCTTTCGCACTAGTACAACTAAAACCACACAGAGAAGTGGACGAGCGTGTTCATGCGGGCATGAGAGAAACGTCTGGGGATAATGCTAAGATCCACCGGCTTCTTCCGAGGAATTGACTGTCCGTTTTACACGGAATACAGCGAGGGCAAAGACAGCAAAAATGGGTGCAACAGACCATACTGTCACTTCAGGCACAGCCAGCAGAGACGGCCGTCCTACGGAACACCAGCGGATGTTAAAAAGCAAAGGGACCTTCAGTCGGCACAAAACGGTGCTGAGTACTTTAAGTGTTGTATACTTTCCATGTCTTGGCTCGCAGTGTAGGTGACGGTGAAAACGTATGTGGTCTGAACCACAGTGATGAGAATGTGTGGAAACGGCCAGCGAAACTAATAACGGTGTAAAGTGAATTAGCTGCAAATAGTCACGACTGATACATCTTTCCGGTTTTTACCCCCACCCCCCTCCCATGGTTGATGTAAACTTGGGTAGGAGGACTAACATTAACTGTACTGAGCCCACAAGGAAACAGTTGAACAAGGAATTGAAAAACAATAGAATTCTGTGTTGCGTTACAGTATGAACAATTATGTACAAAACGAAACTAAAACAACAAAAATATACTGTAGTATAATCAGTCAGAAAGTAATGTGTCCTGTATCTGCAGCTAGCAGTGTTGGCAACATAACAGAGATGACAGTATTGCAGAAGGTGAACTGATAGAGTGATTGACTTAAGGTATTCTTCAATAATTGTTTCTTTGGAATCCTTTTGTCAGCCCCCAGAGTTTTCACCACCTGAGCTTGTTGTAGTGTATATTGTTGTATATGTTTTTAGGTGTTTTATGTTGCCTGTATTTATTTAATGTTGTCAGGCTCATGCTTTCTCTGAGAAAGACCTTGAGATATGTTTTAAAGTAGGGATGCACCAGTCCAACTTTCTTGCTCCTGGTGCTGATTCTAATTCGTAAACTCAAGGAGTGTGCTCATACCAATTCTCTCATTACTGTATAACATCTACCTCACTGCATGGAACCGTTTGGATAAGTAAGACAATATAGTCTTATGCTGTGGCATTAAACAAGCTAGTCGCCTTCTGTCACTGAATGAATGTAACTTAAAGCAGAAACACATAATTTTATAATCCCAGTGACAAAGAAGCTGTGTAATGTGGATAGACCACATCATGGCCAGATTGGTGCATCCCAAAATTAAATCTGCCAAAATGCTAGTAAGTAGACCTTTGTTTATTTTATTAAGACTGTTTGTCTTGCGTTGTCCCTGCAGAACAAGGTTATGATCCCTTCAATCCAGAAGTTGTGAGGCCCCAGGTGCAGCAGAATGGAAAGCCGGCTGCCTCAGGAGACCTCAGTGGTGCTCTGGAGCTGGTCAACAGGGCCATCGAGGAGGTCCGCAGCGAGGTGGAGAAGGAGAAGAGGAAGCTATCACGCATTGGGGATGAGCCGTACGATCCCAGCGAGAGTACCAGTTTGTCTTCATCCAACGCTATTAAAAGCAAAACACCACCTTCACACATGGCCTATGACCCTGGGAGTTATCAGATGACATCAGAAGGTTATAATCCCACCCCCGGCTGCAGCAAGTATACCCTGGATTCAGATGACCCAGGGAACAATAGTAACTCCATGGAATATGTCCCTACTTTAGTGAAAAAGCCTTCATCTCGGACACACACACATCAACTCCCTTCTCCTCCCCCCAGTCCAAAGTACTCCAACAGCACATCCTCCTCTAAGTGTAAATACACCGTGGACAATTCAAAACCATCTACAGATATGGAGTATGACCCGCTGTCCAACTACTCGGCAGGAATCGCAGTGAAAAGCAAGAGGGACAAGGGTGCACAAGTTGTTAAGATAGAGGGGAACAAGACATACAAACTACCAGGGTCAGATATGTCAGATGAGGAGTGTGTTGTAGCTGTGAAAAAACCACGGCAGCATAGCGTGGACTCAAAAAAGTACACTTTTTCTGACTCTGATGGGGAGAGCTCCGGAACAGAGTATAGACCGACCTCACTTAGTAATCTCCAGCAGAGAAAAGGAAACAGTGGGTCACTTTGGGATGCTGTGAGAAATGAGAGAAAAGAGAGAACTGAAAGTATGTTTAATGTACTGACACAGAGGTATAAAGAGGACCTGGCAGGGGACTCAGACGTCCAGGAAGGTCTTAAACAAAAGGATAGCCTAGAGAAAAAGAAGGTGGCTAGCCGAAGTAGTCACGAAAAAAGTGGCAAATCTGAGAAACTGCATAATCTTGAAAAGGAAGTAAAGAAAGCAACTGGTAGTAAGAATAGTGGCAGCAGCAGTAAGGACAAAGGGTCAATAAAGAACTCAAACCAGGTCTCCACAAAGAAGGAGAACAAGAGTCATGGAAAAAGAGATGATGGGAAAAACACAAATAAGGTTAAGACATGTGATAAAGTTCAGAGGGAAGGCAGAGACGAAAAGAGAAGCGATGGTAAGATCAAAGCTGTAGAAAAAGTTAAAACAGACTCTAGCAAACAAGATAAAGATATGGAAAATGGTGCAAGGGCAAGCAAGAAAGCCAAGATATACAAGGAAAAGGATCTCAGCAAGATTAAGGACTTCCACCACAAAAATGGTAAACTTGATAGCAGTAAAAGAGGAAAGGATATAAAGAAAATTAGTAAAAACAGTTCTAGTAGCAAGAACAGTAGTAGTAGTAAAGGCAGTCCTGCAAACAGTAAAGATAAAGTGAAGCAAAACATCAGCTCATCAAATGGGAAAAGACTTGAGGACAAACGGCCAAGTCTAAGTCTTAGCCACGCAGATCTTTTTGGAGACGAGAGCCCAGAGGAGGCCGAACCGATCGAGGTGGACGATGACGACGAGGAACCCGAAGAAGTGCTGGTGAGAAAATCTGCCGATGCCTTAAAGAGGGGACGTCTGAACAAGAGGAAAGCATCAGAGCTGACTCCGTCTTCCTCTGATGATGAGGGTGACTGCGTTGTGGTGTGCAGAGGGACAGGTAAGAACGAAGTCGCCAGTGTTGGAATAAACTTCTCGAGTTTCCAGGATGATCTGGACTTCGACTCGGATCCCATGGAGGAGTGTTTACGAATCTTCAATGAATCAAAGGATGTGAAGAAGGAAGACAAGGGAAGGCAAGCTAAACAGGTATTGGTATTTCTTTCTGGCCACACTCACACACATTCATTTACCACATACTGTTTTTTTATTATCAGTCATATTTTGCAGCTGACCGGTTGGTGGATTTGAATAAACACACCATGTTGTGCCCTTTCAGCCCTCTAGGGATTCAGAGGAGGAGAAAAGCACAGAGAGCACTTTAACCACTCTCTTCCCCGGACAAAAGAAGAGAGTCTCCCATTTTGTTGCCAAAGGAAATGTAAGTTTGTCACCTTGACTTCTTTGTCTTTCTTCCATCCCAGAGTGCTACCTCACAAGGTAAATCTAAGTCAGTCAGTGAGGGGTGAACACACAATATCTCCACCTGTGTTAAAAACCTTATCACAAGATACAGCAAGTCAGAACATAATTTTATACCAATCATGTTAGTGTACAAAGCAGTAATTGTTTAAGAGCAGTACAAAATCTGTTACTATGACAACACAACTTCACCACAGGGGTGAAGTACAAAATTAACACACAGTGGGTAAAATGGCGGTAAAATAGTGAATATCAAGTAAATATTATGACATGGAGATTCCCGCAGCCCTTTGGGTGAGAAGCAGTTTTGTCATTACCACTTGAAGTCAAACCTAATCATTAAATCTATTGAAACGCACTTCCTGTCCTTGCAAACATGTAGGGAGAGCATTTTAACATTGATAAAGTTCATCACAGGTAGTGCTGGTGGTACTTTAGGAAGCCTGAAACAGAACAGTCATCTGTTCTACATTTGTAGAACAATAGAACCAGCAAGGAAGTAAACTAAACAAAGCAATATAAAAATATTTCTGTAGCAGGGATGATGTGGGGGATTTCCACTGGTACAGGATGTCTCAGTGAAGCACTCCATGACCATCTGATTTGACAGTATGCAATCAGTTGACTGTGTTCAGTGCAATCAGTATTTCACAGTGTTTTCTAAACAGTTTGCTCGGATATTTGACAGTCAGAGCAGCTGGTCCTTGACAAGGAATTATTTTCATTTCAGCACCATTCATCAACACAAAGCGGCATTTAATAAAAAAATGTGCTTCTGTTTTTATCAGAATGATGCACCTTCTAAGTCTGTGGAGCGGCCGTACAAGAGACTCTCCGCCCAGGAGGTCTGCTACCAGCGTATGCAGATGGCACAGCAGCAAGCTGCTCAGCTTTCTGTTGCCACCAAAGCTGCGCAGAGCTCACAGAGCTCCAGCCCTGGCTTTTCTGGAGAGAGGAAGAGAATAGCGCACCGTCCCAACCCACAGATAACATCCTCCAAAACAAGTATGAGTGCCTCCACTAATCTATCATTTAGCAAGATTCTGTTTTTATTGTTAGTGTATAACTTTCATGTAACATGTGTGTGTCTGACCTGTTAAACCAGCTGCCAGTCGAGTGTCGTCCCCCAGCCAGAGTCATCTCACCGTCAAGGCCCAAACCACTGCCAGCATCTTGTCAAAGACCATATCCACTGTCATGCAGAAGAGGGTGGCACACACACCCACCATGAAGGTATCCACAGGCCACGAAATCCACAGTTCATGCTGCTGCTTGCTTTTCTGAATATTTACGTTCTGTTTCTGTTTTGACTCTTGCAGAGTAGTTCAATGAAGCGCCCCGTCATCCCCACTGAGTTTGGGGCCAAAGTTCCCACCAACATCCGCCAGCGCTACCTCAACGCTTTTATAGATGAATGTGTCAAATTTTGCCCATCAGAGGACATCGCCTTCCAGATGGTATGAATAACACCCAGTTTTTACAAACACTACAGGCTCTAATCACACTGTGTCTTGACTGCAGAGGGGATTCAATGAGTGCTTCAGTTGAACAAGTTGTGGTTTTAACAGTGACTGATGTTTGATGGTTTCAGGCACTTGACGAGGAGAAGCTGGTGTATGAGCGCAGTAGCAGTAAAAACATCTACCTCAATGTAGCTGTTAACACCCTGAAGAAGCTCCGCAGCAAGAGCAGCTCCTTTCCATCACCTGTCACCAGTATGTTGCTCCAGTCTCTGCAGTACAACTTACAGTATCTTCTCTTAGCCATAATGCATAGAATAGTGTGATAACTATGACACCCTGCACCGAAACATCAGTTCATATCCTCACACATGCAAGCATTAAGATATATTTGAAGCATTTGAACAGTAATGCAATGTGATGGTCAGACTACATTTCAGTGGTAACTTCAATGTGTTTGTGTGTGTTTTTCTGCAGAGGACCCCGGTTCTGTTGCTAACAGGAGGGCTCAGTCCCACCAGGAAGTTCTGGGGGGTCGTCTTGCTGCTACAACCAGCTTCACTGTCAACAGGATGGGTAAACAGCAGGAGGAGAAACTCACTGGTATGGGACAAGTGAACTTTTCTCTTATTCTGTGCTCAGCTAACTCCTACAGAGAGCCGCTGTCAAGATCACAAGAAGTATCATGTTTTCAGCCCTCTTTCTACAGAATTGTCAGGCGCATTCTTTTCATGTCATTCCCATTTTTCTCTGGTTCTGTTTTTCTTCGGTCACCCGATTACATCCTTGTCAACATAAGCTCAGATTATACCAAATGAGAAGAAACTGAAAGAATGTTTGTGCCAAGTATAGCTTTGTGACCTTTTGTTTACTCTGTAATGTGTTGAGTCAGTTTACTGTAATAGTGAAACTGTTCAAACTTCCAGGTGCCGTTTACCGCAAACTCCCAGCCCCATTACCTGATGCCAGAGGGAATATGTTTATGGAACTGTTGATAAGTGTGATGAACAGAAAACTGCTAAATCCTTTAAAATAATTTGTTATGTAAAACAACTGGACACTTGCTGGTTATAGCAGCTTTTTCAAAGGGAATTCACATTTTAATTTTAGTATTAAAGGTGCCCTGTGTAGGATTTAGTGGCATCTAGCAGTGTGGTTGTAAAAATATTCCTGACTTATTAAATACATGAATTAGTGATTAATCAACTACCAGTTGATATAGCTGAAATAAATTATAGAAAA
This sequence comes from Hollardia meadi, assembly GCA_037974645.1. NCBI lineage: Eukaryota > Metazoa > Chordata > Actinopteri > Tetraodontiformes > Triacanthodidae > Hollardia > Hollardia meadi. Next base: position 162,713 of record JBBPCS010000095.1, on the reverse strand, counting down.
AAATCGTTAGTTACAGTGCTAGATTATTGTTGTTTGCACTTAATTTTGTCAGTGTATAGCAGGAGTGTGCTGTGCTAGAGGGGAAGAGCAGCAGGGTCACTTGATGGGTTTAGAAACCAGTCCATAATGTTAAAGCCAAATGTTCAATTCCTACAACAGTAAGCAGGTTGTGTTGAAGGTTTCTTGCAGCATAATGTTTGTCTCTCTATAAATGCACAAGTATTTTCTGAGTAAACAAAAGAAAAACAAACACTAAAAAAAACAAACAGTAAAAATCTTAGGTTTCTTTTTCTTCACATTTTCAGTGAAGGTTTTATGACATTATTGTACAAAGGCAACATTTGTTGTTCTGTCTCTCTGTAGGAGCCACACTGTACAGGAAGCTGAAGCCGTACCTGATGACGGAGGAGCAGCTCCAGGAGCACGGCTACCCGAGAACAAACCCCGAGGCTGCCGGCAAAGCCGTCATATACAACCTCCCAGAGAAAAAGGCCACTTCAGACTGTGAGTCTCCCTGCAGCATTAAATTATATTAGTAAGTGTTCAGTAATTATCTAACTTTCAGCTTACTCTCTAATATGTTTGCAGCGTTCAATAAGATATGCTGTCGATGTGGAGCCGAGTATAAGATCAATGTCAATGGCAGCTGTGTGCGGAAAGAGGAATGTAGCTTTCACTGGGGGAGATTACGCAGACATAAAGGTAAGTTTGTTTGCATTTCTGCAAGTTTGTCTATCTGTCTATTTTTGTCTTTGTCAAATTATGTAATTCACTCATGGTTTGGAGGGTGGGAAAGTGGGAGGGGAAGGGTGGTATGGGAACAGGGGAAAGGGTAGGGTAGGAATAGCGACTTTACCTGTCTTTGTAATATGTGCAAAACTTCAATACAAAAAAAGAATAAAATACAAAAAAAAAATTGTTTGCATTTGTTTAGTGTAAATCAACACTAAACATCAGTATTATGAATGCACATTTTGGTGTTTTTTGGTCTTTTAATGCATACTGCCAAATCTAACTCCCCTTCCTTCTCTCCACCTTTTCTCAACTTTTATTTCCCCTCTGCCTCCGTCTTGTGTTCTCCGACAGTCGCTGGAGGCTGGGAAACCAGCTACAGCTGCTGTGCTGCAGCTGTGGGCACGCCAGGTTGCCAAGTTTCCAAGGTATCATCCTTTTCTACAACAACTATTCATTTTTCTTCTTTGCGTTTCAAAAGTCAGATTTATTCATGGTTTAATGGCCCAATGTAGACATAATGTGGAGGCATTTAGAAGCAGAAACTAATTTCAAACATAAAAGTGAACTAATGGAGAAAAACAATTTAAATTACAGTTCCATAGCCTTAAAGTAAAGACTAGTTTAGTGAAGCTCATAATGTTTGGTTGTTAAAATGGTCAGCAATGTTAAATCAGATCTGTAGCTTGTAGTTGTGTAGACAAAATAACCTCTTATGTATCTTAAACCTTGAATATTTTCTTATGCATCTTAATTACTGATATTGTCTGACAGTTGACTTGTAACTATCAGCCCACTGCCTTTCTCCTTCAAGGATGTGGGACAGGTTTACACCATGTTTTACAATATCTGAATATAGTGTTACTGTGTATGTCTTTTTACTGAAGATACTCCTGAGCCTTCAATTTGAAACACTGCAAACTGTCAAAAAGGCACTTCCAGGACAGCTACAATAAAACTTCCCTTTTACTTGTGTTGAAGTAATTTCTGCACTTTTTAAACATCTTTGATAACCACCCCCAGACTCAAAACATTTCATTTACCCACAGCAACATGTTCAGGACGGGCGTAAAGAGTCATTAGATGGCTACGTCTCAACATTCAGTAAAGATCTCCCACCTGATGGCAATGGAGGGGTGTTTGCTCTGGACTGTGAGATGGTGAGTCAGACAGGTTTTTACTTACTCAAAAACTTTATTCAAAACTTAAACGGCCATCTTGTGTGCCTGTTTGATTTTAGGTTCTATTTATTTTAGGATAGTTGAATACAAATGGGACAAGGAGAGTCATTATTTTGCATGAATAAACTTAAGATGAAATAAATAATTTGTCACTTTTACTGTACAGTTGTGCTACTATTATGTGTCCTCATTCCAATGTTTAGTATTCAAAGTCACACGATTTAAAAAAAATTTTTTCTCATATGAATCAGTGTTACACAAAGCAGGGCCTGGAACTGACGAGGGTGACGGTCATCGACTCTGAGATGAAAGTCATCTACGATACATTTGTCAAACCTGAAAGCAAAGTGGTAGATTACAACACGCGGTGAGTTTGTCTTCTGCAACTTGACACTGTGGGTCGTGTCTGCTTATCAATTTAACTAGGGCTGTCCTGAATACCAATTTTTGTGCTTTGAAGCTTCAATGCGAATGACATGCAAATATCCAAAGCTTGGGGAGGGGGAGTGCTGGTGTGCTTAAAGCTTTGAGCAGCCGTCCTTCTCATAAATCCTGAGCTCCTTCAAAGCTGTCTAAAACAATGGATGGATGATTTAAGCGTACATGTGGATTCAGATGAACCGATCACTACAAGCTACAAGCATAATTTCCTCAAACTTGAAGTCAAGTTTTACTTTGTTATTGTGATTACGAGCTGAATTAGAGAGGAAGACAGGAGAGGAGACATCAGTCACTGTTCCCTCCTCAGCCTCGTGCTGGCTGGACTGGTTTTGTGCGCATGCAGCAGAAGTGCTGTGGATACTGTTCTGTCCGCTCTTATCACGTGCAAGTCATTGGTTTTATGTGCACAAGTTTAGAGACCAAGTAATGCCATCAAGGAACTCAACATTTCTTATTCTTTATCAGTCTTTAGCCTCTTTTTCGATACAGCCGATGCAACTTCTTCCTCTAAAAAACAACAACAAAGCAATGGAATACTAATCTTTATAGCTTCAAAGCATTCAGGTCAGCTCTAAATTTAACTTTATAATGAAAGTAATTTTGGCTGTAGCCCTGTCTTAAATTGGTGTTTGAAACAGTCACAGTATTGTAAAGGCAGTATACTGTATGTACCTCACAGATTTTCAGGTGTGACAGAGGAGGATTTGGAAAACGCCACCATCAGTCTGCGAGACGTTCAGGCCGTGCTGCTCAGTATGTTCAGTGCTGAATCCATCCTCATAGGACACAGTCTGGAGAGTGACCTGCTCGCTCTGAAGGTACGATGGCTCTTCATTAATCTTCAAGACTTTTTATTTGACACTTTTCCCTTCAAGCCATAAACAAGTGAGTGTGTGGTTTCAATATTACTTTTGTAGCTATAAGCAAACTGTGTTTGGTGAAAAGATCACATCTACACATATATTAAGGCATACTTAAATAAAGCTCTCTAATGTGTGGCCCAAATGATTCTTGCAGAAAAAAAAGTTGAATTACCACATTAAAATCCTTAGTAAGGCTCCCTCATTAAAAATTCCAAAATCTATGAATATGCAAATATTTTTCATTTCACAAGTTGAACTGCTGGACACAAGATGTCTCCTCCTTCACTGTAAAGTCCATTCTCAGTGTATGTGCACTGGAGGCTTCAAGTTTCCACATCATACTTGTGTTTGCTAAATATTGGACCAGGATTGATTTTCCAAATTATTTGTGATGTCACAAATCATGCTCATAGGCCCGCCTCTTAAAATCAGATTTTCAGTGAGCACAGAGAAAATTTACACTTTTCATCAGTGAATGTGAAAACAGCCTTATAGTGTCAGACTCTGCTCATATATCATTCTACACTGAAGCTCAAACATTCAACTGGAGGAATGAGAAGAAAAACACATTTCTGACCGGAGGGGGACTTTGGATTATATTAAAGAAACATGTCTAGGCTTTACCTAATTCTTTATTAAAACAGCCAAGATGGTTTGCTTTAACAAATAGTCATTAAGTAGCCTTTGTGGACAAGTTGTAATGTGTGAAAATTGAAGTGCTTAGGAAGAAGTCTTCACAGATGCTAGTGGATTTCTCTTGTAGAGCCAACAATGTTTTACAAACTCAAGCAGAGCAGTAAAACAATGTGAAATCTATACTCTGATACTACCTACAATCAGGAGGTTACTCCAGAATATTCTTGCGTTAAAGGGAGGAACTGTGCATTCATTGGTCTTACTTCCAGGCTGAGACACTGATTTTATATTGTTGGGCTGAAATAAAAGAAAAACCCTTTATGTAATGTTCTCTTTTTCTCTGTGGCCTCCAGCTCATCCACAGTTCAGTTGTAGACACGGCCATTGTGTTCCCTCACCGTCTCGGCTTGCCCTACAAACGTGCCTTGAGGAACCTGATGGCGGATCACCTTAAACGCATCATCCAGGACAACGGTAAGAAAATCACATAGCGCCAACAGCAATATTCTGCTCTTTACTAGCTTTATGAAAACAGCTGTTATAAACATATAAATTAGTTTATTTGCATCCAGACATTAATCAGTTAGATGTTGTTGTAGATGATGATTAATTTTAAAGCTCAGAGAGGCATTTTAACTAATGTGTATTTAATTTCATGATCTATGAAATTTCTAGGATTTAAATAAGTTAACTAGGAAGTCTCAGAAATCCAATAATGTGGAAAAATATTGTTTTTCTTTTTTTTTTCTTCATTTGTAACTGACTTCCATGCAAACAACAAACAACTAAAGATTGACTGATTGATCAGTCAGAAACAAGTAATCCCAAAGAATCAGACCTGCCAAGTTAACATTAATTATGATCCCAAAATCATATAAAATGTTTTATTGGGCTTTATAGACCCACAGCAGCTGCAGTTCGTCATCAAAGCCAAGTTGTACAAAGTCAGGGCAAAGCTACCCTAAACAACCTTAGGACAAAAAAAACAAAATCCAAAGAAATTGAGTAAAGGAAATCAAAAAGAGAGATAACTTCTTGTTTGGGCGGCTGGGGTTTGAATAGGAGCTGCGGGTGGGAAAATAGCAATAGCGAGCAGCAAGTTGTAACAGGTAGTAGAAATATTTTTAAAAAAAACAACACTCCTAACAATAGGACCCTTGCAGATCAGTATTAGTGATTTAGTAAATCCTGCATAATATCAAATAAAATAAGTCCAGGGAATGGAATCAGTTAAGTGAGCCTAATTCTAAATTTAACTTAATTGCTATAAATGTAAACTCGTAATAAATACAGTATATATGTGCGATGCATCATATAATATCTAGCATAGGTTTATATAATATCAATCTGTCTCTTATGTCTGCTGGTGATATTAACATAGTGCAGTCCAATAGATTAGTA
>JBBPCS010000095.1:134023-157359 GCA_037974645.1 Hollardia meadi | reverse complement strand
TATATATATGTATATAGTATATACACATACACACATACAAAGACAAAAGCACATTACAACAGTACATCCATGTCACCAGCAGATGTCACTCAAGCACACTGTCAACAGAATCCTGAGCGTTACACTCAGTTTCATTACAGTTTGCTGAAACATCTCAAAGCTTTTCCAAAAGCCTTGTGACTGTGTGTTCCTGAAATATTTAGTTCTACTGAAAGACTAAAAAAGAAGTCATATTGTGCATCGCTACATTTGTCTGTATGAACCTAATAGAAACTTTTATGCTACTGTAGCTCTTTACATGTTCAGCGCTGAGGTGTTCTGTTAAAGCAAATAATTCATTTATTTATGTGTGTTTCCAGTGGAAGGTCATGACTCGAGCGAAGATGCCTCTGCCTGTATGGAGCTAATGATTTGGAAGATCAAGGAGGACGCAAAGGTCAAAAGATGACCTCTGACCCCACGACTCCACTTTCCTCAGTTCAACTTCCTGCCTGGACAGAAGTTCAGGAAGCCGGCACCTGCTCTCAAAGACTTCAGGTCAGATTGAAGCTTTCAGCACAAGAAGCCTAAGAAGAGCCCGTCATTGTTGCTGCCTATTGGACTGAATAACAGAACTGCCAGTCCCTTCAAAGCAATAGGAGCCCCAAATTAACAGTGTTTTCATTTGCTTATTGATATTTCTGTTCTATCTAATGTTAATTAAAATGTATTTCTGTTTATTTCAGTGTCCTTTCAGGCATCAAACCTTTTCTGAATAAAACCTTTCTACAGAAGAACGACATATATTGCCAGGGCATTGTCCGCTGAACAATGATGATTAATATGATATTCAAGCCAGGCTGTATTGTCAGCCTAAATTGCACTAAGGAAACGCTCTTGTTGTATAGGGCGCAAGTCTGAGTACCTCATTTGTGTTATAAAGCATTCACTTCTAACGAGCAACACGTTACTTATTTACACTTCAGTGCATTGATGTGTCAGTCTGTTGAAATTTGCTATCTAAATGCACTTGTTTTTTCCCATCACTGACGCTCTGTTTATGGTGCACTTCTTATCGAGTTGTTGGCTGGCTCTCAAACCTGACTAATCCTATAATACTTGATGATATAAAATACCCTCAGCAGAAATGTCTCTGCTGCTTCCTATTTGGTATGATTGATGGAATATATCACTATATTTTATAGATTAGAGAAAATACTGACTATATCCATAACAGTGTCTGTGTCATGTACACTGCATGAAATAAAACAACAGGAATCATTGTGAATGCTGGTATGACATGTAATTAAGACAAAATTAGGTTCAGTGCAGTTTAATTAGGCCTGGTTTATTAATTAGACAATAATCATTAAGTGAGTACCAGCTAACCTGTGCTGTTCAGTGTTGAAAATTACTCAAAAGATACTCGAGTGCTGTAAATACGCTGTAAGCAGTTTCCTTTGTATTTGTTCATTTTTGGTTGTTTATCTTTTTCTATTAAAATTTATAAGTTATAAGAAGTTGTTGCTCCGTCTTAACCTCCCAACAGTCCTGACCGGCACAACCGGGGTGGAATGTAACTAAGTTAAATCTACTCAAGTACTGTACAATTTTGAGATGTTTGTACTTCAGCACCTCCATTTTATGCTACTTTTTACTTCTACTCCACTAAATTTCCATACAGGTAAATGTTGTGCTTTTAACTGCACTACAGTTACTGGTTATTTGGCTCAGTATATACAAAATATAAGGTCATCTTATTAAACATGACACATCATGACATATTAAAATCAGCATGCATACAGTGTAAATCATTTTTAGCTGTTAAACTCTGAAACCCACGTTCCCCCTGCAGCCTTACTGAAATTAAGTAGAACAATTATTTCAAAGTCGTCTTATGAGTTGTGAAAATGTAAAACGAATTAAGTTTGCTTAAAAAACAAGTTCAGTAAACTTAACATATTAAGTCGGTATTATTATCGAATAGCTAGTTTTAGCTGCTCCCTTTAAAGTTCACAGATATGTGAAGCTGCTCCCTGTGATTTCATAAAATAAAGTGTACAGGGGACGTAGGGACTGAATTCCATACTGACCTTCGTTGTGCTCAGCATTGTTTTTATAATGAAAAGAAACAACAATTACTTCTCTTAACATGTATTAAAGACACAGCATTTTTCCATTTTCTTCAAACTACAACAAAAGAAAACTTGTCTCTGGAGGGGTTTAACTCTCAAACAATGACTCAACAAGTCTCAGCGGTATTCACTGAACTAGTATTGAAGTGGTCTAGAAATTAAAAAAATAAATAGAAATTTTAAGTTGAATTAACTAAAAAAATTAAACTTTTGATTGTAAATTTTGCCGATGATAGCATTTAAGTGCTTATATTTGTTAATGGGAGTATTTTTTTTTACAGTGTTTTATCCTTTTGCTTTAGTAAGAGATCTGAATACTTCTTCCACCTCTGCTGCACAAATAGTTTGTGACAGTGTGACAGCTTTTTCTCAGTACTGTGCTGGGCCTCTTGCGGTCTATATGTCCCTTTAACAGCAGGTGCAGCGGCCGTAATTCTCCTTTCTTCAGCAGATGTGTAAATTGGAAAAAAATGGAAGAGAAATGCTAAACTGAGAGGCCCATCCTTTCTTCGGTGTGTTTGCCTGTTAAGCTCCTCCCGTCACATGTCAGTATGCATTTCCCCAGGCCGAGCCACAGACCCCAGGTATTAAAAGAGCCAGTTAGCAGGGATCAATACCTACACAATGTTCCAGTGACAGGGAGGGGGGCTTCCTAGTGTTTATTGAGTGTTGCAGAGATTTTGAACATGTGGAGCAAAGCAGCTTAGAGGGGTCGTCTTCATTATCAAATTCGATCAGTGCCTCTCTTTCTCTCTCCCCCGTGATCACCTTTGACTAGTGGGGGTCACGAGGGGGAAGCTGCGAGCCGGGGCTCTTAAACTCACCCCATGCTGAGAGATGGAGAGCAGCATTATCGCTGCGAGAGCCACAGCAAATAAACACTTTACTGCCGACATCCGGAAAAGCCTGGAACTATTAGTCGATTAACTGATTAGTCGATCTTTTTCTCATTTTTTTGTCCTGATTCCAAATGTGAACATTTGCTGGTTTTCTATCACTTAGGATTCATATATGTGCTTTTTGTGATATTTTTTAGATCAAAGGATTAATCGAGAAAATAATCAGTTGATTCATCGATTTATCTGCCAGTTATTCTCTTGATTGATCGTTTTGCCTAAAAAATGTAATTAAAAATAGAAAGATGCCAGTAACATATTCACAGAACCAAATGTGATGTCTGCAGGTGTCTTATTTTGTCCAACCATCAACTCCAAACCCAAAGATATTCAGGTTACTATTATATGAGAGAAAGAAAAACTGAATCCTCACATGTTTACATAATAATAAATACTTCAGGCAGACAACCTAAAAGATATGATACATATGTAACTTTATTCCTCTAATGTTTGAGAAACAATGGAGAAATGCTTCCCAAAGGGGTCAGTCATAATACAGAACAAAAGAGGAGGGGGAGTCATTAAAACTGATGAAATGCAATGGGCTAAATATGTGCACAAGTGTGGTGCTCTTCGTCAGGCAGCATCACATCCTCATACCATTAAATGCCTGGATATCCTCCTGCACTGGATGAATCCACTCCTTTTTCCTGTGTAACTTCATACCTCTTCGGTTTGGATGAAACTCAAACTTGCTTGGAGGTCGACCAAAATCTTTGTTTACACAGTTTGTATTGTCACTGGGCCTTATAAGATGGTGCTGAAAGGATGACGGCTTAAAAACGCCAGGGTCTGTTTTCTCTCTCTGTTGGTCTTGAGTTCACCCCTTGCGCCCCAGTCTAGCCCACTGTGGGTGCCCTTGACCCTCGGGACACCCACAGCTGCTTGCCCCTCTCCCTCTGTCTTTAATCTATAGCACCCTCACCCAATTAAGAGCCTGATCTTTACTCAGTCCCCTTTATTGATCTGCTGCTGTAGCTGCTTATTGCTGCGCTCCCAAGGGACACACAGGAGATCATAAGGAGCTAATTGGAAGGTAATAAGTCTCTGGGTCGTATTGAGGAGGAGTTATTAGATTCTAATGCATTTCTCAAAATTGCAGCTCTTCATTTTAGATCAGTAAAATCAGACTAATGGATTGTTGTTGTTTTTTTTCACTTTAAAAGCTTCTTGATGACATAAAATTATCTTCTCATTTAAATTCTGCTCGCTCGAACCAAAGCCGGTGTGTGCATGTTTGAGTTTTTTCTGTGTGTGTGTACTTGGTGTGTTTGCAACCGGGTCAATGTCACTCTAAGCCCCGAGTGTGTCATAGACAGTGTCAGGCCTCACAGCATGATCTTAGCACTCTGAGGGGCTTAAGAAGACTGACTGACCCACCGCCTGCTCTCCCTCAGGTCAAAGGCCAGCCGGCCCTATCGATTCCCCCAATGAAGAAGTCTTTAGCTCCTCAGCCTGCTCACCCCTTTTTGGCCCACATGCTCCCGGACTCTCATCGCGGCCCCCAAAAGGCCTCTCAATTGCGTTTTGCATGCCGATCGATCCAGTTGGTGTCCGAGGGGGACCTTCCTTTGAGATAACTGACAACTACAAAGGTCCCCTCCTGACAGGCCCTTGTCAATACAAATTTCCACTATTGATAAGTAATTAAAGAAAGCCTGAACATAAGGGGAGTTTGCTTTCTGAAGCATCTGTTAAACAGGAGACATTAACAAAAACGTCTCTGGGACAAAGAAGAAGACAATGACAAAAAAAAGAAGATTAACTGCCCCTCCACCCTCACTTACTTCAACTTCCACACAGTTTATCAAAGGAGGGTTGAATCCAGGACTTGGTTGTGGAAACTTGAAATGTTTCACCTGTCATTCAGGGGGCTTCTGCCTGCTGGCACATGTGTCTGTTCATCCTTTTCATTAAGTTACTATGCATTAATAAATGTTGGTAATCCATTAATGAATGCTCATTGGGTTTTTCACTTTCTAATTAAAGAAACAGTTTGTTCAAAAATTAAAATACAGTCACTATCTACTATCCTTTATTGAGCTTAAGCCTTCACTGTAGCCCGCAAAGCGAAAAGTGTTAACGCACAACAGTGAAGATTTCTGTTTCACTAAGGGTGTAAATCTCTAAATCTGTAATCTTTTCCAATCAGTTTGGGATCTTTGGGCTTCTGGAGATGTAGATTAAACTGGATGAGCTGTGTGGAGCCATTTTATGTTTTTCCCCCAGTGTTTTTCTTTTTAAAACAAGTGCCCAGCTTCTTCAGTTGGAGAATGCTGTTTTACTGGGAAGCACCAGAAATGTTTTGTGCACTATTTTCATTTTTGGGTCAGTTTTTCCTTTGAATCCACTGTTACAAAAATGTTAATAGGTAGGTAATAAAGGGATTTTAAACGTCAAGTCTGCAGCCGTGAGTATTAATATATTGTTGGCAGCCTTTCTCTAGAAATGAGTCTAACCAGTCGAAGGGATTCTTCCTAACCTGGCAACCCAAAAGTTGGTCTTGTCAATAGCTTATAACCAGATCACTAAATGATCTATTAACCATTAATGAAGGCATTAGATACAACTTATGTGACAGAGCGTGCGTTAGCTAAACATTAATGTTATTTAAAATCATGCAGGATAAAGGCTGAATGTTTCGACGGTGACTATCCACATCGTCATTCTCTTACTGTCAGCGGTGCAGTGAGGTCCCTGTAATTCCCTCTGCTATATGTGACAGCAGTTATTAAACCTGCATGAGTTTTCACCTGCTCACTGGTGAGACTGTTGTCAGTGGAGTGACTTGGCCTTTTGTCTTTTATTCACTGTAATCCATGCATGTGTAAGTGGATCCTCTAAGAGCAGGATAACTCCTTTTAAGCGGTTTTAAACACTACAGGAGGGACTCAAATCCAGTAACTTCTCATTTACCTCTGCACCTAAGTCTTTAATGCAAAACACTCACATCCTGGTGATTAGACGTGCTGCTCCAATGCCTGGTTCTTACTTGGAACTCAAAACTGCTGATTGGCTTAAGGACATATGGAGTTTGATATGGGCTTTGTTTAGAGCTCACAGGTCATTGTGGGAATTTGAAGATGACTGGGAATTTAGGAGCTAATTGAGGAGGCCATTACTCATTTAGCCTGAACCCTGGTCATCTTGAGGGGTAGGAGGTAAACCCGTCCGAGCCCTGCCTGGCCCGCAGAAGGGGAAATGATCCAGGGGGGTGGTGGTGAGTGAGTCAGTAGTGGCGGCTCTGGGATGGGGAGGGTCACACACAACCACACTCTTTGTGTGCCTCTAATCCCCCCAGCCAACACAGCTTTGGCCAGGTTTCATCATGAAAGTGCCATGAAATAACTACTTTTTTTCTCTCCTCACAGTAAATCTCCCCTAATCCTGCAGGCTGCGGAGACAAAGGCCTCTGGGACCTAATCCTGGAGCTTTTAGTGGAGCTGAGGGGCTGGCCGACAGAGCCTCTTCTAAATGACTTATTTCTATCGGACACTAATATAGCTTGACAGCCAAGAACAGCGAAAGGAGGAGGAAAAGGGACAGGGGAAAAAAGAGCACAAACATTTTCACATATTTTGGAAGTCTGAGCAGTTGATTGTGTGCAAGTGTGAGAGGACGAAGTGGACCGGGGTTATCTGTGTCCACCCTCACAGCACACAGCAGTCGACATATTTCAGATCTAATTTTCTGTGAATATTAATAAACTATTAAGCCATTTCTTTATATGTCGGGGTAGAGGAATGTAGGCCTACCTGTAGCATCTTATTTTTGCATTACAATTTGTTCGTTAGGTGAAAATGTGGAGTGACATTAAACACAGCAAAATGGCTCTGATAACAACAGATATGCAACAATTTGTGCTCACTGCTACGCATTATTTCAAAGAACTTTACACTTTTTATTTTTGTAAATTAACAAAGATTTAAATAAACTTAAGAAGAAGACATCATATAAACTAACCTTTAAATTAGTAATCTCACAGGTAATTCACTTTTTTTCCAAATTGAATTCACCTGGCCTGATATAAATCAATTACTATATATATATATATATATATATATATATATATACACGATATTTTACTTCAGTAAAAGTATGAATACCACAGTGTAGAAACAATCTGATCGTAACCTATAATACATCACAATTTATTTATTGATTCTATTTTCTGTCATTGATCTGAGTAAAACCTACAATATTTGCCTCTGAATTGTAGTATAGTAGAAGTATAAAGTAGTAGAAAATGGAAATACCCATATAAAGTACAAGTACCTCAAAATTGTACTTAAATACAGTACTTGAGTAAATGTTTATTATCTAGTTACTTTCAACCACCGTGTGAAATAGAATTACCTCAATGTAGATGAGGCAAGTCGAACAACCCTCCTCCTCTAAATAAGTAAAGTTAGATCATTTTACTGAGTATGGCAGTTTTGAAACAAGTAATCAGCTACTTAAGTAAAAAGTAGCAACAATGTAAAGTTAAATATCTTAATTCCAAATTGTACTTAATAATGTTACAAAAGAAGTATCACCAAAATGTAGATATGTGTCCAAAGTAAAAGTACTTAATATACAAAACTGTGCATTTCAGATTGTGGGATTATTTAAATACTATTGCAAATGCACCAATTTGTGAACATTAAAAAATAACAAAATCTTTTTTTCTTTCTTTTTTTAAAACGTCAATTCAGTAGCTTCTCTGGAGCTTTCAGTTCATTTTTCTGAGCATTTTAAGGACTTCTCATCCATGTTGACTCATCTGAACTTGTAAGCAGACAAGACATCAAATAAATAAATTTTTTAAAAAACCCAACAACTTCAAGTTCATGACAATTGGGCAAAACTGCTGAGGAAGATCACAAGAGGCAATCAAAAGCAAAAATCTCGTGGTGAAATTATTTTGTCAACTGCTGTTTCTGTGGTCGAAAATTTACTGTCAAGTTAATTTAATGGAAAACTTTAAACTATTTTATGTACTGCTGGGCAGTGTAAGCTTTAACAATATACATCATATTGTATTAGCTTATATATTTTGTAGGTAATATCTGAATCTGCAAAGTAATTACTATTATGTACTACAAAGTACTTTATTTACCTAAAAAATGTAGTTAGGAGTAAAAAAAAAAAAAGGCAGAAATGGAAATACTTCTAACTGTAATTAAGTCAAGTGTTGGAGTTAGAGGAACCACTTTACTTGAACTCCCCTATTTAGCATTCAAGCAGTATATAAACATTTAATGAATGGTTCCAACACAACATAATCCATGAATTCAAGCAGAGTGTTTTATAAAGACATAATGAATGACAATTACTACAACAACTGTTGTAATAGGCCTCATATAAATTATGTCCTTATAAAGTTAGAATTGTTGACAAATACTTAAAAAACACCTGCTCATATAGCTGAATACATTATCTTATAAACAATTAATCAAATTAATTTAGTTTTCCTCCAGGTTTAGTCTGAGTAACTATAGTAACTTAAACTGTACTAAGAAGTAATAAATTAACCTCAATGCGATTTTGTGGAGCATAAAGTGTCATAAAACTGTAATTTAGTCAAGTACTTGAGTAAATGTACTCAGTTACTTTCCACCACTGGAGCGTGGCTTATAAAATGCGTTAGAGGACTTCATTTTGGTGATGATTTGGTGTTTTTCTTGCTTTGCCTTTCTGTTCCTGGGAAGACTTCTAATTTAGCTCTGCTGGATGAGTCTTAAGAAATGGTTCTCATTGAGCAGCGTTCAGATTAACTTCACATGGTGACAGTTTATAGGCAAAATATGGCGCCTGTTAGCAAAACAAACCCTTAGAGAAAAACCCCCTCCGAGGGGAGACTGTCAAAGCCAGCGGTATGGGAGAAAGAGGACTGAGAAGCAGAGCACAATCAAAGGCTGTTATTTTAATCTGTCCTGCCTCGGAGATTAGCCGACCACATTGTTTTAATTGTTTTAACGGGAGGGAATGAAACGCTCGCTTATGGGGGGATCCTTGGCATAAATCTCTCAAGTTCAATAGTTTCAAAAACTTGAGCCCCTTGCAACCCCCCTCTCTTCCCTCATCCCACCTAATCCCGGCTAATACCTTTCTTTCTATTGGCTAATGGCTGAGGGGAGCCTGGGTAAATGCTTCTTAAATAGTCGTGGGTGAGAATGGTTTCGGAGAATCAGATCTGTGCCACGACAGGGAGCGCTGGGTTGCGAGGATATAATGCCCAAACTGGACTAGGACACACTGGACTACAGTCCAGCGCACCTGGATCTCACGCTCGCGCTCAGGTAAACAGCCGAGGACATTAAAAAAACAAAACAAACAAAAAACACCCTGCGCGGGTAGAAAATGCTTTAAACAACGTTTTCTTCACGGAAAAGATGGCTGAACGAGAGGAGAATAACTTTCTTAATTGTATGATGAATATCAACAAAGTCTGTTTGTTTTTTTCAATTCCAAATTCTGCTTTTATGGCTAAGATTCAAAATATAAAATTGGCTGCTAAAGGTGTGAATATTTTAAATTTCCTAATTTCACACAGACATTAATTGATTCATTAAAAAAATACAGAGGGTGACAAATGAATTTGGCTAAAAGGGAAAAAGACAGTAATAGTAACACTTTTTAGAAATATAGTTGGTCCCTCTAATGATAACTAATGATATGTTGTAAATGCTTCTTATTCTAGCAATTTATCAAATTAACAGAAAATAACAGTTTACCTCGTGAATTTAAGCGTTAACAAGTGTGTTTGGGAAGTTTTTTCCGAGGGCTAGGCTACATCCTCCAGTCAGTAAAATAAGTCTTTGTCTTTTCTTTAGATTCAATATGAACTCCTTGAATTTTTGCGGGACGTCCAGCGGTGCTATGTATCCCCTCCACAGTGTGAACCCCATGCTGTTCGACTTGCACCACCAGATGGCGGAGCAGTACCACGTTTACACTGCAGCCAGCCCCACGGTGCACACCCTCTCTGTGGCTGAAAGACTGGCAGGTAGGTCATCCTGGTCCTGCACGGACACGAACACTTCAAGTGAATGAGAAATCCAACAGTTTAGTCTAAAAGTTTAAAATGAGTTTCTCACACTTTTTCCACCAAACATATTCACATTCGTTATGAAACACATCCAGCACTGTGTTGATATGGAATAACCAATGAAATAATTGGATTTCTTTTGGGATTCTTGTCTTAGAAAACCCCTCTTTCATATACAGTGGTGGAAATTAACTAATGCATTTGCTTGAGTCATCTGAGTATTTGTATGCTACTTTATACTTCTATAGATCTATCTATCTATATCTAGATATAGATGTCCTAAAAATTCCAAAATCAAAAGTTATAATACAGTAATATAATGTAATACATTATTCTGAAATGGGCCATTCTGCAATGAGAACTTTCACTCAAGTTAGTAAATAATGACTGAATTTTCATATTTAGGTGTTCCTTTAAGTGAAGACAACTTCCACTAGTGCAAAGCCACCTATGAATTTATACTTTACAGATTTATGTCAGAAAGGAGGTAACCTTTTAAGGCTTAAATCAGTCTAGACTGAGTCTATGGTCAGGTTAACTAAATGGAAATGCGGGAGAAAAATAGCAAATCACTTCCCATCATGCTCCTTATTACATTACGTTGGAGAGAAGTGGCCGCTGACTCAGAGTATATTTTGGTGATGACATTTTGTGTGTCTCTGTCCTGCCAGAGCTTATTCTGGAAACTCGGTATGGCAACCAGCAGAAGCAGCGCCGCAGCCGCACCGCTTTCACAGTGTCGCAGCTGCAGGCTCTGGAGAAAGCCTTCCAACAGACCCAGTACCCAGATGTTGGCATGAGAGAGAGGCTGGCTTTCTCCATCAACCTTCCTGAAGCTCGTATACAGGTGAGAGAACACTTCTCATGACACTTGACTGTAAACCTGCTGAAACCAACACTGCATGTTTGTCATTGTTTATTTATTTATGGTTAACATTTAGCTGGAAAGCATGAATAAAACCATGTTGCATTCATCTTTTGATATTAATATAAAGTCTCAGACATGTAGCTTTTCATGGGAGGAAGAAATTATATGAATCTTAGGATGTGTTTTAATATTACTTCAAATGTATGCATACTTGTACATACCTGTGTACATATAGATTTGTTGTAAATATATATAGTTATTATATAGTTTTAGCTCAGTTTCTAGTTGAGATTTTAGTTATGTATGTTTCCCCTTTCTTCAATTTGTTCTTTCTGCTTCTTTGAGTGTCTTTATGTTGTTTGTTTTATGATTTTTATGTGGGACTTGGCTGCTGTAATGATGCATTATGCCTTCTAAAGTTTTGTTTTTTATGTCTGTACTTGAAATTTGACATCAGGATTTCCTCTAAAATTCTTCATAGGTTCAGGTTTTTTATTCAGCCGTTTAAAATTGGTTCCCAACCCTTTTTAAAGTTCAAATGTTTGTAAAGCAGTGGATGCTGTTTAGATAAATGTACCTGTTTCCTCATCCAGGTGTGGTTCAAGAACAGGAGGGCAAAGTTTCGTAAAGGTCAGAGGTGCTCCCTGCTCTCCAGAGACCACAGTCTGGAGGAGGCGCCACATAGCAGCAAGGCGGGACCGGAGGAAGTCAGGACCGAAGACAAACAGGACATCACAGCATCACACATAGACAGCAAAATCCCTCTTCCTTGCTGTCCTCCTCCTCGTCCTCCTCACGTGGATAAAACTAGGGATGTTTGCCCACCTCTTGCTCCTGTAGACTCTGATGTTTCACGGTGCCCCCTACAACTTCACTCTCCTCCACATTTTCCCTTCATGACAGGGGAGCGCTACAGCCACCCACCTCACCAGCCTGTCGTAGGAGTGCTGTCCACTGAACTCCCCCTCCCCCCAGTGTTCTGGCCCATCATACAGCAGCATAACTCCACCATGGGGGTTCATCTATCGCCAGTCACTAAAAACTGTAGTCTTTCCCTTCAGACTGCTTGTTCCAGTAAAGCTGTGCCTCACCCTCACCTGGGGCTGTAACTGAAAGACCTTAACACCTACAGCCTGAGATCTCTGCTCCATGTGGACTCAGATACACCTGAAACAACCCTGTGTGGGAATAGACAGGGTAACAAGGTAGAGAAGCACTTACTGCCTTGTCCCTGATTACAGACAGCTCACAGATATTGGATTTTTATTTAGTGAGCTTTATTGAATGGATGTAAAGCTGTACAGTCATATACTTTCAGAGTTGTTTTTTTTTTAGTGGACCAATTCCAATTTGGGTCTCATTTAATCAACTTCTGTAGGTTGGTTTTTGTGAGCTTAAAGGAGGTTGTTTCATTTTTTGGTTCCAGACAACAAGCAGTCATTCATTCAGCATTAATAGCCAAGTGGCTACACAGTAATAATGATGGTAAACACATTTGAGAGAAGTTCTTTATTGCAACTAGGATAGCATAGAAATGTGAAATAAAATTATTTCAACCTGAATTCTGTGTTTTTTCTCTTTTATTATTTGTGAGACTACTAGTACTGCCGGTAGGATGGGTTTCACTCACTTATAATGTACCTTGAAAGACTGCAAGAATAAGATATTTATACTCATTTAGAAATCTGCTTCAAGAAAAAGATAGAAAATATTTGATGTAAGGCTGGGAGATGATTCAGTTTCATAATTTCTCAACAGTATAATTGTATTGTAATGATATGATCATAAAATGTTACCATCTTATTTTGTTTGATTATTTTGCACATATCTTCCAGCCCATATATCAGTACTAGAAAAATATCATTATTGTGACATTGACTTTAAGCATGTCACCCAGAGCAAATTAGAAATACTAAGATATTTTGTATAATGTAATATGGTTTGTTTACTCAAATGTAATCAGATTTTACATGAACTTTGGTGGGTTGGGTGTGCCGTTCTTTAGATATAATGAAGCAAACAGCTGGCAGTGGAAAAAAGAGACTTTTCACAAGAAGTGTTTAAA
The DNA here is from genome assembly GCA_037974645.1 of Hollardia meadi. NCBI lineage: Eukaryota > Metazoa > Chordata > Actinopteri > Tetraodontiformes > Triacanthodidae > Hollardia > Hollardia meadi. Next base: position 144,383 of record JBBPCS010000095.1, on the reverse strand, counting down.
TCACATGGGCAGGAAGTGAGACAGGAACAAGCCTTCATTTGACAGAGACCAAACATTAGACGAGATTTGTTTAAAGACAAACAGGTCTATGAAGTTACGAGGAGTCTTTTAAACAGGGCTGTATTTAAGAGACCATGATTAAAAGTCTTCCCATATAAATGAGCGTATTAAGTCATGCTTGCAGCTAATGCTTATTTCAATTGTCAATACTTTGCCGCTTGTTTTACTGATTGTTAGTCTAAAGACTGTAAAAACAGTAATATAATAATATAATATAATATAATATAATATAATATATTATAAATTACTTGTTTTTTCTTCCCAAAACCCCACAGGTATTCAGTTTGTTATTATAGAAGACTAAGAAACCAGGATGTATTCACATTTGGCAATCTGACTAATGACTAAAAAATGACTAAAACAACTCTCCTTTGTTTCAGATGAATTTTCTGAATATCAACTAACTAGTTAATCGTTCAATTATTTGTGTTCTTAATTTGATTTCAAATTTGGTTTTGTGCAAATGTGTCCACCAATCGACCGGTTTGGTTTGGAGCAGCTACTTATTGAGATACGCACGCCTGCTGTTTTTGCCTTATTCCTCAAACCAGTTGTGTTAGTTTTTTTTGCGTAGTACAGTGCTGTGAGCCACTGTGACGCTGTATTTGGGTATTGGTAGCAGAAGAAGGCTTAAAGAGACAACAGCAAAATCATAGCAACTTGAAGGGGGGAATCGATATGAGAAAGGTACCCACGAACGAAGAACTATGACTTCGACTACGTTTCGATAGCTAATATTGAAAGGTAACATGCTTTCCTTTGGCGACAGATATTTATTCGTAGCTGTTGTTTTTGTTAAATACAAAGTCTCGCCGTACGTTAACGTTCTTGCTAATGCTTCGTGTGCTAGCTTGCTAAATGGCTAGCTAGTGAGCTAAACGGTAAGCGATCCCAGGCTGCCCGTTCGTGTGTAGTCGGTTGTTTAGGATTAAGGAGTTGCCCGGCAGTGGTCAGGATAATGGCTATGGCTGGAATCTGAACTCAAAAACAATACTCAGGTGAAACAACGATCTATTTTATCATAACGTTAGTTCAGTCGATGACGTTAACTAGTTACAACGTCGCTTGGGACGTTATTTCTCACTTATTAAGCATTTAGTAACTAAACAGGTTAATGCAATATTAGCATAGGGGATGTCAATCAATGAATATTTTATGTTCTGTCCTGTTTCGACTTGTTCAATTTGCATAATTCGTTAACGGTTATCTGGCTTGTGTTGTCATGGTTCAGTGTCGTTAACAGATTATCTTAACGTTGCATCGTTAGGTTAGCTGGTTTTTATCAGGCGCTGGGCCAAGAGGAAAGGTGTTTTTGGAAGGTGCTAGCTAGGTTAGCTCAATACTGTTGTGTGACATTTCGATTTAACGCTAGCTACATCATGAAGATACGCTTGTACTATATGTTAAGTTACCGTCAATGCAGTATTTATACAGCACATGAAAATAACGTTAGTTCAGCCCAAATTGGCTACGATTAAATGATGTCCAGCTAACTTGAGCTTGTTACTAACGCCAAGATAGCCTGAGTGTATATGGCCTTGTCCGCCGAACCAGCTAATATAGTCTAGTGCTCACCCTAGCTTTTCTGAAGACGCGTATCAATTGGGGTTTCTTTAAGAATTTTATTTTCGTTTTCTCATCTCTTATCGGAAATCAAAATTCGTGCTATAAAAGAGAGAAAGCGGCTACTTTGAATCACACGAAACTAACGCTAAATGACAGCTTCCAAGCGCTAATCGGTAGCCACTTAGCTATTGGCTAGCTTTAACATAAGCTCCAGAAGACAGCTATTTTGTACCACGGTAAGGAAAAGTTGCCCGGATACTGTTGTTTATAGTCAAGTCGAGGCTTTCTGTTGAGTAAGTAGTCGAGTAATTTATAACGTTTGAAATCGTCTTGCGTCGTGTTATCACTAGCTAACTGTTGACGGCAACATTGTAGCAAGCGGGCGATAGAGTCACAGTCTACCCCAAGATTTCGCCAGACATCATTCATAGTTTTTTTCTCTGTATTTACAAGAGCCACCTCTAAACTTAGACGATATGATTACTTACTCGCTGTATTTTAAGATCCTGGTAACCTAGCTATAAAAAACAGCCGATATTAGAAATACTACGCAGCTAGACATATGAGCCAAGATTGTCAAAAAGTTACCCGAGACAGTAAGTTATTTAAATCTTAGTATTCCAGGGGCATATCTACCCTTTCTCATATTCAGATATTAACATATGTTTGTTTAAATGTATGGGCTTTTTTGGACAGTGTAATAATTGACTGCATACCTGGCCGAAAAATGTGCTCTTTTTCTCATGTGTGCTGATTGCAGTAGTGAAGGAATACAGACTTGCACACGATTTTCAGTGGATTTTTATGGATTGTAGCATGGTTTATTGTGCACCTCTAAACGTTTCAGGCTTCAGTAGCTACTGTTGTTTTAGTATTGCTTTGTCTCCTCAAGAAAATGTAGTCTCTCCAGTTGATGGTGGAAGAACATATTACACTGACAAAAGTATAACTTTGTTAAATATTTCACTCATTTAGACTTAATTATGCTGATGCTCACCATCGGCATACTTATGTCTAATAATACTGTATTTAGTCTTGTGATGGTTATGTTTGTTCTGAGTCGGGCATAGAGCTGAGTTGGTTGTAGACTACACTCAATCCAAATCCTTCCAATAATATGCAGCTTTCCAATGATGTAAATGTTATGAAGAGATGAGGCATTACAGCAGTCATTGATCCATGTAAGTGCCTTTCCATAGGAAAGAATAGCTACCCATCACTATTGCCTGCATTACCTGCTCTCTTCAGCAGCACCAACATCTTATATCCTGGACACAGGGGAGTCAGGAGGGCTGGTCTGTACAGAGACATCTGCATGTAATTGTTGGCAAAAAACTACACAGAGATGGTCAAGTTACACTGCCAATAAAAACTGAAATTATGGTTGTGATTGATGTTGTTTGTGCCTGGCATTGCTTCTATAATAGTGTATGGCTTAGTCTGGTAACTTTTTTTTGTTTTTACTTTTTTATTTCCATCCATTATCATTATCAAGTGTTTGGTAGCCTGAATCTTAGCTCAACAGTGTTTCACAACGTTACATACATTAGTCTTGTTTATAAGAATATATCCGTGCTTTATTTTATTTACCTTGCACCAACCTAGTGTAAGATCTAATTTCTGCTATAGTAAAGAACAGCCACAGTAGACATAATTTGATCTTCAAGTAATAGGTTTAAGTTTTTCTGAAAATTGTAATCTTTTTATAGCCATAAATTGTTATGGGAAAAGATCATGATTGATTGCTGTCGATTGCTTCACAGATTATGCTTAGTGTTTGATACATTTTCATTTTAAGTGTAGAATGGGCTAGCTACTGGAGTGGGTATCTCATCTGCAGTTAGTAAACATAGTTAGCATCTGTTTTTCCTTAAACAGGCCAAAAGATACTGCAAGAATCTGTAACGACTGAGTTGGTGACAATTGATCCATATTGTTGTTGTTACAGGCTAAAGAGAAAACTGTCTGATTTCTGTTTGTTTTTGCAGATCTACAGCTGACATCAAACCAATCCGTTACCTGGCTTTCTTGTCTGCTGTGGCCCTGCAACATGGAGAGTGTCCACTGTGCCACTAAAGGCTGACCAGAAGGAATGAGGCACTCCAGGAGATATTCCCAAGTGGCCTTGTGGATGCAGTAGCTGGGTTTCGGAGTGCTTTTTTATAACTATTATTGTATGTGTGTCTGTGGGCACGTTCTAACAATCTGCCTACTCCTCAGTCAGAGATAAGTTTCTCTGAGACTGGAGCTGGAGAAACACAAGAAAGGAGTCCCTCTGGTAAACAAGGAACACGAAGAAAAAAGGGAAGAAGCACTCAGCATGAGAGCTGTCTGATAGACACACAGGGCACTAAAGCTGTAGTTTGAGCTCATTTAAGTGTCTTCTGAACCATTGCACATTTTAACAGCAACACCTTTCCTCTGTCCTTTGAGATTTGTCCTCCACCACCACCCTAAAGCCTCCTCCGTCGTTATTGGAGTTTCTATGGTTTGCATGGCTGGAGAATAACCGTGGAGAGGCCAGGGTATCACAAGCTTATGGATTTTGACAAGAGAGGGGGCAAGGGAGAGACAGAGGAAGGGAAAAAAATGTCTAAGACAGCAGGCAGCAGGACTGGACATGGGGGCCGGAGTTCAGGGACCAATTCTGGAGTTCTTATGGTTGGCCCAAACTTCCGTGTGGGTAAAAAAATTGGCTGTGGGAACTTTGGAGAGCTGCGGTTGGGAAAAAACCTCTATACTAACGAATATGTGGCCATCAAATTGGTAAGTTCATCCTCTGGTTTAGTGAAATAATAATCAGAAATGTGAACTTTCAATTCTACTTATGCACCACACCACTGTTATGGTACATCTCCAATATCAATCAATCTACATTCTATAAGAAGAATCCTGCTTGCCTGATGTTGATTATTCTTTTTTAGCAGCTAAAATTATGTTAAAAGTTTATTTTTTAAAGTGCAGTTAATGAGTCAACCATGCTTCGCTTGAGTTTATCATAGAGCTGAAGAAGAGTAAGCTGAGACTGGATAATATCTTAAACAATATCTTGACTGTTTTTTTTTTTTTTAAGGACAGCCACTTATTTTCCTTCTACATCATTCCAAAGAGATGGCAAACTGGAATAAACCTTGTATTTTTAGTAATAACATTATTTTTAGTTCCTCAAAGTAGGGGTGTGAATCTTTGGGAATCTCATGAGTCAATTCCGATTCTTGGGGGTCCGATTAGATTCAGAATGATTTCGATTCAAAATGATCACCACTTTCCAGTGGTGGAAAGTAACTAAGTATATTCACTGAAGTACTGCACTTAAGTACAATTTTGAGGTACTTGTACTTTACTTGAGTATTTTCATTTTCTGCTTCTCTACCAATCAGAGGTAAATATTATACTTTTAATTCACTGCATTTGATAACTTCAGTTACTTGTTATGTGGCAGGTTTAGTTTAATAATGCAAAATATAATCAAATAATTCATGATGTAATATTATAGGTTAGGATAAAACTTTATTGATCCCACAAGGGAAATTCACAGGCTAACCAGCAGATAAACTATATAAAGTAAACCACCTTTACCAACTTTAAAATTAAAGTGATGAACACATTAATGCTCAGCTAATTATAATAAAATAATATACATCATTCTGAAATAATGCCATTCTGCATAATGAATACTTTTACTTTTGGTACTTTAAGCACACTTTGACATGAATACTTTTGTATGTTTTCTTGTATCAGAGTATACCTTCACTGTTATTGCTACTTTTACTTAAGTACAAGATCTGGGTACTTCTTCCACTTCTGACTGAACTACAGTATGAATCACAACTGGGAATTACCATAATGATCCACAGCCTTTTCTTCTTAAAAACGTAAAAACGTTTTATTAATTATGTGATTACTTTTAAAGCATCTTATAGCATGACTGTATAATTTATAGTCATGCCTGTATGTGAATGACTAAATGAAAAGGAGGCGGAATCTTCGCTGTGTTGTTATTAACATTATTTCTCCAGCAGTGAAGATCACTGTTGGCTCTGGGGAAAACCATGGTCGACTAGACGGTGAGCAGGCGCAGGGTTCCTCAGGGACAACAGCCAGAGTGTAGAGTTATTTTCTTCACCACAGTCGGTTAAACTTTTTAATGCTGCAGTGTCTGTTGGTCAGCCGGTTTAGTTTGTTACTGCTGATCGCTGCTCCGCTCGGTTAAAGTTAGTCTTTGAATGACATCGTAGAAAGTACTCACAATAAACTTAACGCTAGTTTTGCAAAGGTAATTATTTATTCATTAAATTAAATATATGCTTATTACCACTGCCTTTTGATGATGTATTACAAGATAACTCTGTATTACAAGATAACATTGTGCATGCTGTAGACTGTCGGGGTGCTGCACTTCCCTCGCTGTTGAGTTCCGTTTTGTTCTGTCAACATCAAGTTATAAACTAAGATTTAGAAAATTGATTTTTGACATTTTTTTTCAACCCATTATGAATTGTGGAAGATAAGAATTGAGATTTTTTTGTGAATTCCAGCCCAGCCCTACCTCAAAGTAGGCCTAAACAAGTGGTAAGGCCTACTTGCTGTCCACTGGGGTGAAATTCATGCCTTGACAAATTTATAAAATTAGACACTTGATCTAAAACAATAATCTTTGAAATAGTTAAATTTAAATTTAAAAATCTACCTATACTACACTTTCCTCAGTGGAGGTAATGTAAATTTTTGTGGAAGCTCTCTGTCTAATAAGGTCACACCAGGCCTTAGAAGCAATCAATAATTTACTGCATCTTTTTGTTTTGGGTCAGCATTTTTTTCAGAGCCACTGGATAGTAACATTTAAACAAGCTGTGAAAAACCGCATGAAATGTCAAGGCCTCTTTGTTTTCTTTGATTCTATGCCAGCCAGGGGCTGCTCAACCATTTCCTCTGCACATCATTGCTGTGCTTTGATCACTCGCAGATATATATTTTTTTCTGACAATGACTTGATGTAAGCAAGGCCTAACTCGACTCCAGTTAAGTAGTCATACTGAAGCAGATGGGGGCAAGGTGTCATCTTCACCACATCTGCACTGGTCTATGTATGATTATCCTTACTTTTCTATCTCCCAGCGAGGCCATTATCTTTGAACGGGCATCCACTGAAGGCTTTTCTAACCACATAGAAGGCAGAGGTTAGCAAACATGTATAATTGCAGTGCTCCTCTTCTCTGAAATCTTTAGTTGTGCTTGCTGCCTCTCCCCACTTGCCTGTGAACCCTCCCATCTCTTTGGGTATTTTTATCCTCATGGTGTCCAGCTATATCTGGATCTGACATTGGGGCTATGACACTGCTTCATGGATCTTGTGGCCTACTGGACTCAGAGTTTATTTGAATGTATAATAGTGAGAGGAGGAAGTGTGCTAATGGTGTCAACAAAGCATGACAATGCCTGGCTAATAGGAGGGCCTGATTGGGAGGTGTATTTAGGATTAAATTAATTAATTGAGGACTAATTTAAGATGATGATTCATGTTTTCTTGTTGTTGATTATATTTTTTTGACAGTGATGACTGTAATTGCTTCGTTTGATGTTCACAAAAATCTCTTTCAGCCTTATATTTTCAATATTAACTATACAAAATTGGACTCTTGTGGTTTAAGTAGTTTTTGGCCTGTATACTGATGTTGTTACACCTGGCATGGAGAGGTCTTCCCCCTTGTTGAATCTCTTGCTAACGCAGACTCTGGCACAGTTGTCTTTCCCCATGTTTCTGTCTGTCCCTGATCTCACATTTGCCTGGGGTAACTCAGTGAATGTCACTGCTTGTCTAGTTAGGCTTCTGTTTTGTCAGAGGCTGTTACTGAGCTCTTCCTTATGGATTAACACAAATAACAGCCCTGTTCTCTACTACCACTTGTTAGCACATGCTTGACATGAGTGGGGTCCCCTCCATTGTGTGCCAGTCACTTCAGTGGTAACTGCTGACTTGTAGATATAATATAAAATAATTGGCAAAGTTTAGGACTGGGAAAATGAAGAATCCAATTTTAATCGGATAAGAATTAAGGAAATGTGAATACATAGGCCTACATTAAAATGTACAAATCTCATTTTCTGTGAAATGTAGTACTTTGGGGCTGCAGCTAGTCGTTATTTTGGTCATCAATCAATTTATCCGTTTTTCAATTAATTGACTAATTGTTTGTTCTATAAATGTCAAACAATTGTGAAAAATCACATCCAATCCAAGATGATTCAGATTTGATTCAGATGGTTTTGCCTGACCATCAACCCAAACCAAAGATATTCAATTTATTATTATATAAGAAAGAGAAAAGCAGCGCTTACATTTGAGAAACTGGAACCAAATAATGTTTTCCTTGATACATGAAATAAATGATGAATAGATTACTATAATTGTTGGCAAAAGGGCTGCACGATATTCGAATTGTGAATTCTCACCAGATAACTTGAATAGCTGTATTTGGGAAAAATTAAGGATTCTAGAACTTTTTTGTAGCGGGTTTTACACTTTTAAATGAAGAAGTGTGCCAGTCAGAGGCACATCTGAAAAATAATAATTGTAAAATAGAAAATAGCTCCATAAAACCATGCAGAACAATAAAGCAAATAGCTAGTAACACAGCTAGGCATCAGACATATGGATATTATCAGATATACAAGCTGAGCTAAGGTAAGTAGAGCAGCAGCTTGGCTCGCAGTCCCTTGGACATCCTGTGTCTACCTAAAAGCCTGTGTGCGGGAGTCTGTCTCACCACCAGATGTTAAACAGAATTGATAATAACAATCTGACATACTAGACACTATAGAAGTTAACTCTAGGGTCAACTATGTTTTTTACAGCATAACTTTACTAACATATACAGGTTATCTAGAAGATTACATTTGATAGAATATATGTTGGCCCCTTTGTAATCCAGGTTTGAACTGCATTGTCTTTTTTGAGACTTGTGAGATAAAGCCATAATGATAAATCTGACACTGAATGTCGTTGATTATTTATCCATTTTCTGTTTGAAAACAGTTACCGTTGTACCAGACCAATTTGACTTCTTAACTGATCGACTGTTGGTCTCAGTGAAACTATTAAGGAAGTATGTCAATTATTACTTTGTGAGTGGTTAAATTAAGTGTTGTTGATGATACACCAAGAAACCAATAAGGCAGTTATCCTTTATTGAAGTGTAGTGAATTGTAGATGCCAGCCTCTGAAGGACAGCACGTAGTGATTACTGTGTTGAACTGTCGACTTTATGTGCTGAGTGTCTTGTGTGCCAGCTTGCAGAGCTTGGAGTATGGGTGGTGCCTGCCTGCACCTGGGACAGAGGTGATTGCCAGTGTCACCCTGTTCCAGCACGTGATAGCAGAGATAGAGATGTATGGCAGGGCAATGCACAAGATCCTCTGTCAGTGGATCTGGAATTGCTTTAAATGTTGCTGCAAAAAGCAAAAGAGAGGGGGGAAACTGCTGAGTGCTGAAAGGTTGTCTTTGTTAGCAGGCCTTGTCGACACACAGTGGTTCACAGTCTTTGGTTCAGCTAGAAGCTTTCTCACACTGACAAACGCCTGTGTGATGGAGGCAGGACCATATAGCTACTGCTCTACACTGTAGGCTTTACTCCCAAGGGGAGATCCCAATGTCTTAAAGAAACAGCAGCATTTTAGAAACTAGCACCCATCAGTCTTTATTAAAGGGTAAAGGGACACCACCATCTCCATCAGTACACTCCCCTGACATGGTGACATAACTGTTTACTGAAAAAAAGCACCCTCTAATCCTTTAATCGGAAAGTTTTGCACATCCCTGTGTCATTTATTTCAGCACTTGCTATACTGGTGTTGTGCTACCCTGTCTCTTACTTTCAGCCATCTTCAGAGTACTATCTTATCAAGGTCATCAGCCCCCTGTTAGCCTATCATCGTGTCAGCCTTGGGTGCAGGACACATTCATACACCCATCTAATCCATTCTTTGTGCTCAGAAAATCCGATTGAATTAGTTTTCAGTGACATTCCTGCCAGTCCACTCTGTAAACACTTGGAGTTACAAACTTTACAGATTGTATTTCATTTAAGTCTCTTTTCATGTTGTTGGTTATTCATTGATAGATGGGAGGTGCTTGTGAGACATACCACACGCAAAGCTGGTATTATCAGTAATAAAAAAAAAAACAATTGAAGTTTTCTTTGTGGCAACAAACTTGTGACGGTGACAAGTGGCTGTAATATCTGCCCAACATTAATAGAGAGTAATAAGTGAATGTTAATAGTGTTGGAAGTTCTTGTACAACACAGTGCCTCCCATAGCTCATGACGAGGGAGGGGGCTGATATCGGAGGGACCATCTAGGGAGACACAATAAACACAGAGATCTACTGTGCATTGTGTGCCAACCATGTACATGGAGAGCAGTGTTTTACTAGGGTTGGGTAGGTAGGTAGGCTCAGTGTTTCCTCTAGGATTTTTTTTTCAGCAGCGGTGGCAGGCCAACACAACAGCACAACCCCCCCCCCCCTAAAAAAAATAATACCACACTTCACAAAACAAACTTTAGAACTTATTTATTTTCAACTATTTATACTTGACGTTTATTGAAGTAACGTTATCGGTATTATGATTCACTGGGCTCTACTTTCATTGAATGATGGGTAAAGTGCAAAGTCTGGCAACAAGCAAAGTGTTTCGCGCATGAACTAAAGCTAACAAGACTAGGTGAAACCTAG
>JBBPCS010000095.1:97088-133923 GCA_037974645.1 Hollardia meadi | reverse complement strand
CTACAGAGCCACCGTAGTTGAGAAGCTACATGTAGCTAGTGCTATTAGCCCTGTGCTGTTTAGCTGTTAAACGTGTTAAAAAGCACCAAAACGAGACCTCCAAATAACTTGCGCTTAATACATTGTGGCAGGCAGTGTATTAAGCAGCAGGTGAAAGCGCGAGTTGAAAATATTCAACTCAAGCAAAAAGACTATACATTAAATCCACTTATGTTGTCAACTTGGCCAAATGGGCACATGTGACCCTGATAGTCTGGACTGCTCAGTGCTTAACACCCAGGAGGAGCTTATCTGCACACTGTTAATTCTCTCCTGTCCTGAACAGATCCCAGCTGTTGGCAGTAGACCTGGCATTGCAATTGTTCTTATTAGTATTAACAATACTACTAATTGTCAAGCAAGTCTTGTACTAGTCAACTTCAGAGTGTGGCTTCTTCAGCCACACACTATAGTCAGGTAAATGGCTTCATAGACGTGTAGTTTTTATGGACCAACTGTCATTTAACTGTATTTAACTGACTTAGCTCATGCACATGGATATTAGTATAATTAGTGTTGTATATAAGGATGTTTCTTCTTGTATATTATTTAGTGATGGTATTGGCATACATAAATATTCATGTAAAAGTCCCATGAAAATGTTCATGGAACTTTTGGGGACATGATATGCCACATCTAGTGGTGGGTGATCTTGTAAAAAAAAAAAAAAATATCACAATCTATTTAAAAGCAATCACAATCCAAATTCTAAATTGCAATCTTTTTTTCTCAATTTTGATATGCCCTGTAGGCTATAGCATATGAATTTCTCCATTTGCACCATTAAAACACTATAATCCCTTAAAGATGATTCTTTTTTTGGCACAAGCTCACCCATGGAAGAGCCATGTGAAGTAATTTGTACAGTCAGCATAGCTATATAATTGGCTGCTTCACTCTATTGGTATGTTCACCTAGCACACATCTGCTCAATGTAAGAGGACATTAAATGTTGCAATCTCTATGATTCGCCTGAAAAGTAAATTGTGGACGTGAAAATCAATCACAATGTAAAATTGCACCCACCCCTAACCATGTCAGTGACATAGGATCTATGTTGATCATATTATTTCATGCAAATCCTTTTTATCCAATGAAAAGAGATGGTCTCTGTCCAGATAAAACTGAAGCGTGGTTCAGACTGTCTTGTGTGAAAACATTTTTCGGACTTTTGCACCAATTACAAGACGTTACAGCAGGCTATCATCATGACTGGATACTGTAAAAGGAAAAAATGAGCAGCAGGAGCAAATGAGGAGAGGAGGAGACCAAATTCTTAAATGAAATATGGTCAGATGACATTATAAATAGTCAACTGGAAAAAACTCACATGTCCAGGTATTTTTGGAGAGGATGAGAGAGATGATATAATGACAGGGGAGCAATGCCACCTGAAGATAGGGAAACTGTTCATTCCTTCAGAATCTGTTTATTCATTTTCCTTCAATTATTCAAATGACGATAGAAGACTACCTACCAGTTTGAACCAGTCAATGATTTGAACAAACACCGACGTCAGAAGCACACCAATCAATATGACATATTGGGAGACACAGCCCAGGTAGGGGGAGGGTAACCACACACTGGCTTGCCCTGCCCCTCCCCTTTCTGTTTCTCTCTCCCTTTGTCTGCTCTGTTGACTTCATCAGCAGGATGTTTTATAAAGTCGCCCAAAAATCCCAACTTGCATCTTGGATTTTTTCACCCGTGATTCCTTTTTCACAATAGTAGGAGCGCTGATATCAATATAACTGTACAGCAAACCAAGTATCTTCTAGCTATGTGTGGGACACAGAGAGAGGGAGGGAAAGAGAGAGAACGAGAGGGGGCCGTGCGCTCCAAAAATAGAAAATTAATGTGTGGTGGGTTGCTGATATTGTGGCGGGCTGCAACAAGTAAATTTACGTATGGGAAACCCTGTGAAAGCAAAACCAACCGGATCAAATTTATACTATGTAGCAAAAACATGAACCTTGGTTCTGACCTTATTACAGACATTCAGGTGTGAAAGCACTCATAAAGACAAACAGTTTAGACCCTCTGAAATAACTTAATTTACTACTTTTTTTTCTTTTTTTTAAAACTAGTTTTGCACATGATTACTAAATAGAGTGCTGTTTTGAGCCCTAGAAAATGCAATAGTTTTATAAAATTGGTCAAATCTTTGCTTGACTGAATTCTTGTAATGCTACAGAGGTTGAAAGCTGCAAGAATCTGGTAGATTTAATTATCTTAATAAAAACAAGTATTTTTTCCCCACTAGTGTTCAACCGTAGGGCATCTTGTGGAATTGTTGTGGTCTTGAGCTATATTGCGTTTGTAGCTCTAGGCTTAGTCTGTGCAAGCCCAAGTGCTGATCACATTTAATCCTTGTGAGAACATCTCCAGAGCACTGGGCCTAATGGAAGTCACCTCTTCTCTTCCCCCTCCTCTCTCAGTGTACTACACTCCATAATCTCAATCTTTAATATACTGTATTCCCTGTCCTCTCCTCTTCTCCAGCCCTCTCCTCTTGGCCCTTAACTCTTCACATTTCATGTAGGGCAACATTGTCTTTAGCTGCCATGATACAGCCTTCCCTATTACTGCATCACCTGAGAGGCTTTGCCTGCAGATACAATAGGTTGAATTGTCTCAAATTGTCAAGACAGCGGGGTCAGAGCACTAATTTACAGTAAAAGCCAGAGCATATACCATAAAGCTGAACACAGATGTACTGTATTTTTGATATGGCTTTATAATAGACAGACATTTATCATCACAGAAGTGATTCAGTTTACTTGAGTATCATTGAACTGCTGAAATTGTTAGACATTAAGCTTTTGAAGAGAATGAAAATGTTGTCAGATTAACATGATGATTGGCAGGAATTCATGTTTCATCATTCTGTTGCTTTTTTTTCCTATTACAGAGAAAATTTGTTGCATTTGAGTGCGATTTCATTTTTGTTTAGTTTGTTTTGTCGTTATGCTTGAGTTGGTGTCAACCATAACAATGTGCATCTGACATACTGTTACCCCAAAATTTTGCTCTGGGCTGTATTATTATTATTTCTAGTGGTGCTTATAGCTGCTGTAAGCACCAGTCTTTACTCAAATCCACCAACAGAAGATTATAATACACTGTGTACTTTCCTCTTGTGATGACTGTGCCTTGAATGCCCTCTAGATTTAGGCCAAGCTTTGATGAGTCAGCCTCCCAGTGATCTCTTGTCACTGCCTCGTCTGTCATGGGTATCATTATCAGGAAAATCCTAGAGACAATAGGGCAGACATGTTTGTGTATATGTGTGTGTGTTTGCACATGTACACACGCGCATGAGAGCGTGTCAGTTTGCATTTGCATGTGCAGACTGATGTTGAGAGGTGATCAGGTAAATCATGCTGTAAACCCTCGACCCAAGGGCTAGCAGCTGACATACACACGCAATCCAAACTGAATACTTGTGCACACAGTACTGTGTGCCCTTTCTCACCTCTCATTTATCTCTGTCCCATATTTATTTTTTTGGACTGCAAAGTGCCGTACAAATGTGCTTGCCCATTCCCTTTTTTAATCTGTACCTTATTCTCACTGACTCTCTTTATCTGTCTGGGTCACTGTCTTTCTCTCATTGCTGCTATTCCTGCTGTTGTAGTAGCACTAATGTAGTACCTCATGGTAAGAGAGCTGTTGGGGAGATGGCTGGTACACAGATACTAGGTCTTTCTTTGTCACCGCAGAAGTGTTCAGAAGTCCCAGGGTCGCTGCCTGGTGACAGAACCAATTTGATAAGGACTAGCCTGGTAGTGAAGACTGTGAACCTAGCAACAGTGGTTTTGATTGTGGGAGAAGTGTTGGGCTACAATGGATCAGAAGTGAATGCTCAGGCAAAAATGTCCATAAGAGTTATAAAATCCCACTTAGGGAGAGTTGACAAAAATGCCAGATAAATGAGTCTGCTTTTTGTGTCAACATAGTGTAATTTTTTTTTTTTACCTGCAAGCTGTTGCATGTTATTCTAGACTGTTTGTGAAATATTATGCTGGTTCCTTTACGGACTTTAGCAGTTAATGTTGTTGTGACAAAGCTGTTAAGTCTGTAGCCAGCAGGCATTAGGAAACAGCAGCTTTAGGTCACTGTGAGACTGCTTGTTTTTGTGGTTTTAAGTAACAAATGGCTGGGTATTGTTTGAATTTTATTGATTCTGTTTCTTATTGATTCCCAATCCAAACAGGTAAACAAAAAGGTCAAATGTTTATATAACAAAAATATCTTTATTCTTTTAAGAGTTTATTTTGACTTGTGTTGAGGAAATCCTACATTAGAGCGCAGGCGACGAGACAACTGTGGTTGCTCAAATTGACCAGTCGGTGATCTGCAGTGTTTTGACTGCACCTTTTAGTATCGGATTTGTTTGCTAGGTTTCTTAACAGAGGGAAACGCAGAAATAATTGTTCTTAGGTGTCACAAATTGAACTGAACTGAACTGAACCGCGCTGCTTGGTGGAAGCAAAATTTTTGTCTGCAATAATAAAGGGTTACCCAAGGGGAACCCAAACAAACCCAGATTGTTTTTTTTTAATGGGTACCCGATTCTTGGCATTTTTTATTTGGTTCTTGGAATCGAATTTTTGGTTCCCAGCACTATAACCAAATTATAAAGAAATTGTAATTCGACTGTGACCTTATTTTCAGATACAAGTATGATTTCTTGCAAAATCAGAAATACTATCACACTTAGTATGTGCCCCACTACAAGCACTACATACTGTATCGTTTTCCTTCTGTCAGAACACTGATATACAAAACAAATAGTACTTTCTATCTGGTTGATCCACCTGCATTCTTCAGAAGGCATACTATTACAACAAAATGGGTGTGGTGGTTTAGCAAAAATTTGCAGTTGCCGTCACTGTGCAGTGCTTTCTGTCATGGGTGTTTGAGACACCTTTCCCTTTAATCCTTCTCAGGGGAAAAGACTGTAAGCCACACCTGTTTCTGAAATAACCTATTGAGGGAAGCAAACTGAAGTGTAGATTGTCAACACTGTTGGAGTGTCAGTGAAGATTCTCCCCACAAACTTTAAAAGTAAAAGTACCCATTAAAGAGAAATGTTATTCTGTGAGACAACAATTGTATTGGGATGATTTAATTGATAGGCCAATATTTTACAAAAGTCCACTAAATTTATTTGTGTGTGTGTGTCTGCTCACAGAGGGAATCCCTCAAGTGTACTACTTTGGTCCTTGTGGGAAATACAACGCCATGGTGCTGGAGCTACTCGGACCCAGTCTAGAGGACCTGTTTGACCTCTGTGACCGCACCTTCTCCCTCAAGACCGTCCTCATGATAGCCATACAGCTGGTAAGGCCTGGTAGAGCAGCAGGCGTATATTAAGATAATCGTATGTTTTTGATTTGAAGCTTTACACAAAACAAGGAGAAAACAAGGAGAAACATTTTATAGTAGACAGAATTCGATGGTGCTGTATGCAAAGCAAAGTAAAAATGTCAGGTCTTTAGGTTTAGGTGAAGTAATTTAACATATGAAAAAAAGTAATAAAAAAAGAATAGATTAAATTTTTTGCATTCTTGTGGGGACTACCTTGGTTTTCAGTGAACACTTGAACTTCAAAATATTTTTAATGCTACTTAAAAGTTGAAATGTAACCACAGTTTAATAAACTATCCATCATTCATGTCATCGTAATATAATACATCTTGATGTTTGAGAACTGCCTGGATGGTTGAGTGGTTAAAATATCAAATACTAATCTTGATCCTTGATCCTTCTAGATAACACGGATGGAGTATGTCCACACCAAGAGTCTGATATACAGAGATGTGAAGCCAGAAAACTTCCTGGTTGGGCGGCCAGGAAGCAAGAGGCAGCACACCATCCACATCATTGACTTTGGTCTGGCCAAAGAGTACATAGACCCCGAGACCAAAAAACACATCCCTTACCGGGAGCACAAGAGTCTGACTGGGACAGCACGCTACATGAGCATTAACACACACTTGGGAAAGGGTAAGAAAGTCTCAGGAACACTGCTTGGATTGATAAGCCCTTTAAATTTTCTTCCTCGCATGTACATTCAGTTTAATGAAGATGTCTTAACTCTTTTGTGTACAAGTACATCACCTACATGTACACAGCAATGTCACCTAATACTCCCTAAGCTGATTTAACACACAGTTACTTGTTTAACCATTGGAAGTCACTAAGGAGTTTCTAGAGATCATCTCTGTCACTTTGGGCTTGTTATTAATTCTCATCTGTCTTTCACAATGACCAATCACGTGCCATGGAGACTCAACAGTCTGCACGTTTTTAAGCCCAACCAATTACCTCAGAAGGTGATTTCACTGATTAGTTCCTCCCCTCTACTTGTCATGTTAATCGCTCAATGATGCAATCATGGCTATTTATACTGCACATGGTTGATTATTACTCCTCGATAATTGTGCAAACATGCTGCACTGTTTTTCCTAACACCCAGTTCCCTCTTGATCTTGACAGCTGGTTTTAAAATGAATTTGTCTCTCAGAGGTAACTTAATTTTTCATCTTGTTCTTTCTATTTCAGAGCAAAGCAGAAGGGATGATTTGGAGGCATTGGGTCACATGTTCATGTACTTCCTCCGAGGTAGCCTCCCCTGGCAGGGCCTTAAGGTACTGTAGCATATTGTTTAACATCATCCAAATATTGGCACGTCCTAATTTACATCAGATTTCTGTAATCCTCTTCATGCTTAGCATAGAGAATGACCCTTTCCTGCTGCACTCATCAGTGCACATATCTCTGTCACAGCGCTGCACGATATTAGAAAAAACTGAAATTAAAATGGCTTTTTTCCTGCGATATACTGAATATTGTGATATGAAAAAATACAGGAAATTTCACCACTTACATGCAGTGTGTTACTCATGTACAGATAAAAAGTCAATCATAATTTTCCATCATTTTGGGTACTTTAAAAGTCTTTCCTCTTCAAACAAATCCTCCTACTTCTGTCACAGTTGGTTCAGTCCTCTGCCACCCTACATTCGGTTTTACGTTTATGACAGACACAAGTGGGGAGAGAACGGGTGGAGAGGTATTTGGGGCAAATAACACATTTCCTAATCTTTACAAATGGACTTTGGAGTTGTGTTATGTACATATAATTTACCATTTGTAACGATGTTCAAATGTATGCATAATCTACATGGGTGAAGATAAATCGGCTTAAAAGATGCACTTTTCATTTAGATAAGTCATTGAAAATTTTTCCTTTTGTATCAAGCAGCAGAAAAGGTGTAGCGTGATGTGTTTGAGTGGAGCCGCACTTGACATTGTGTCCTTGTGACTATTGCACACGGGCACATTACAATATCGACGTTGAAACAATATATTGTGCTGCCCTACTCTTTCATACCCATCATCCACATGACCTTAGTGACAGAGAGCCTGGTGTTGACAACACCACCTCACACTGGTGGCATTTCAGGGTCTCGCCATTGATGTATTGTTTGTTGAACATGAAAGGCTAAGAAGCACCCTCAGTGTGGCTCAATCACAAACTATTGAAACTCATTGATTGTTGAAGCAATGTGTTGTTCCTTGTATCAGGTACATTTTTTTTTTTACTTTATCAGGATGCCTTGGATTCCTTCAGTGTTTTCTGTGGTCACTAATTTATTTATTAATTATCTTTGAGTGTTGGTTTTCCAATTATACCATAGCCACTTTCCAAAAAGAAACTGCCAATATGACAACATTTTGATCTCACTTGTTTGTTCGTGAAAGATTATAGAATGTAATTCTTACCTTAGAGTTGTGCTGCTTTTGTTAGAACAGCTGATGGCAGCAAAATGTACAGCTGGTCCCACCAATCACCCCAAACCCAGAGACCTGAGTTTTAAACTCTTTAAAACTGGTTTTCATTACAAATCTACAGTAAAGACAAATTTTACTGATTATCTGCTCTAAAATCCTGAACACACTCTAAGTACAACATTCGAAAATTGTGGAAGATGACAGTATTCACCATGTTAAGATTGTTATTCCAACAGGGTTATATCTCAACTGTCACCTCTCATCCAGGCAGAATCAAGAATTATCAGTGGTCACAGATACTGTAGCTAATAGTCATCAATTTCTCTGTGCATTGGGGCCCACACACTACTTGCGTTTATGTTTTCATGACAGGATTCAACATATGTTCTCAATCAATCAAATCTCTACAGTCAGTGACTTGAAGAATAAAAACTCTGTCCCTGTAGATGTGGACCTTTCCTTATATTTGCATGTGTGTTGCTACATAACATACAACAACAAACATGCTTTGCATTTGAACAGTTTAGTGAGAAAAGAGCTTGAAGCACTTAAAAAACAACGTTGATAGGTGCCAGGAGGACAGGTTGTAGCTGCCGGAGTTGCTGGGCATTTTGCAGGCGTCGATATCAAAGGTGGACATAGAATACATTAGAAGACAAGACACCTCATCTGAACATTTGCTATGTGGGAGGAAGCTCGTGGTAGATGAATGTGAGGGATGTATGAATGTGGGGGATGTTGGGTTGCACAGGCCAAAACAAGTTCCCTCCAACACACAAAATGACAGTTTGCATCAAAATACAATGAAGGAGTATAGTGACCAGGTATGGAACTCAGAATGAGTTGTACTCACATCTCTATGAAGTTTAACAGTGTACAGTGATTCTGTTTAACATTATACAGTAATTCTTAGTAGGTGTAGAGCAGACTACTGATGTGTGGAAGATGTTTATCTGGTGTGATGAAATCCTGGTGGGTAGTTGGCAATGGTACATTGAGTGTGTTGCCTGAACAACGCGAGACAATATGAGAACCTTATCATGCATAGTTGAAAATGTTAAGGCCCGTAGGTGACATTCAACTTTTTGGATGCATTTCACTGCTATAAAGAGGGTCTGTGAATGTGTATAGATAACACTCTGATGCCAAACTACACCATAATATAGGAGCAAACAAGAATTATCTCCAGGGAGACTTTCTGCAAGAGATGCTCCCTGTCAAATACAAGAAGTGCCCTGGGATGGTTGGAGAAACGGTCAAGTGAGACGATGGACATGAACCAACCCCACAATCCCCTATGAACACTATTACAATTGTTGTGATAAGTACCATTGTTTACATAATTGTAATGGTCCCTGCAGGTCCCTTTTTGAGTCACTTGTGACAAAACTGGTCCAGTGTTGCACTGAACAGTGGTTCCCTTTTTCCTATTTGAAACAGAGTCTTTGTGGGTCCCTAAAATGTCTTAAAAAGTCTTAAATACCAATAATCTTAATTGTATTAAATTATAATAAATAATTTTTATAGTAAAATTATAAAACAAAACCAACATGAAACAACCACTACTACTACTAACCACTATGCAATAACTCCTGCAACCTCTGACAAGCGTACTGCGGACAGCAGATTAGGTTTTTTGTTTTTTTTACCAGAATTGCAAGGTCTTACATTTCTATGGTCACACCTCTTAAATTCAATAAAATAAAAGGTCTTAAACTTGTTAAAACCTGTAGAAACCCTGCACAAGCCCTCAGTGCTGTACATGTTTAACGACTAAAGAATTCAGAATGACTAACCAGGGGATTTGCATCTGTCTGCATTTAAATGTCCTATGTATGAAACATTTGAATATTACACCTATTCATTTACACTGCCTGCAGCTATGTATTTGCTCAAATCTTCAGTGTAATATGTTTTTTTTCCTGTTTCCCTTTTAGGCGGACACTTTGAAGGAGAGGTATCAAAAAATTGGGGACACCAAACGGGCGACACCCATTGAAGTGCTTTGTGAAAGCTTCCCTGGTCAGTGTAGAACCAACCAGTGTTCTTTGTTTACTGTGTTACTAAATTTCATTCAGCAATTTTTTCATTTAACAATATGTTCTCTTTTGCTACAGAAGAGATGGCCACCTACCTGCGCTATGTGAGGAGGCTTGACTTCTTTGAGAAGCCTGATTATGACTACTTGAGGAAGCTCTTCACTGATCTTTTCGACAGGAACGGCTATGTCTTTGACTATGAATATGACTGGGTTGGCAAATCACTTGTGAGTGCCTCTTACTGAATCCAATCCTCCTCCTTTCCCTCTGAAATCCTTTGATTGGACCATCAAGTTTTACAACTGCAGTTGTTCCTGCTCTCACTATAATAATTTCTTGCTAGATCATAATGATTGTTTTTGCCAACACTTGTGTGAAATTTCTTACATTGTAGGTGCCAAGTATTTTTTATTTTTCACTGTTAAACACAGCAGTTTTTCTCTTTGTTTTATTTCCTTTAAATTGTCTTCATATTGACCGTGTTTGTTTCCTTGTGTGTCTTGCAGCCCACACCGATAGGCCCCATCCCCAGTGACACACCTCTGCCGCCCAGCAGCAGAGAGAAAGCACAACAGCAGACCAAAAATCAGGTGAGGTCATCTGCATTAAAAAAAAACATTCAAGTTTCTCTGCCAGGTTACTCTTGTCGTGTCTAAGTGTAATCAACTTCCTGGAGAAGGTAGCTGCCATTCAGTTCTACTTCCCTTTCATTCCTGTTCTGGTTCTACAGTCTGCTGGGCAGTGGCATTACCTTTCCTCAGTCTTTTTCAGACAATAAGACTTTTACAAAATTGATGCCTTACTAGTAATTTAACCAACATGCACAACCATGAGGCAGGCTCTCCCACTCCAGCTGTGAAACAAAGCACTGTTTTCAGCATCTTCACACCTTGCAACTCTAAGCTCCAGTCATTGCATGCATGAGTTGAAAATGCAAAGTGCATTATTCATACCAGTAATGACAAGCTATATGCTTAGTGTGTGGCAAAGTGTGGACCTGATTTTCATTTTCTTACTCCTTTTTGTTGTCATGCTCTCCGGGCCTTGTTTTGTTTGTTTGATTTAGTAGAAGGGCAAGAGTTTCAATAGAAAATGGTGACAAAATCCTTCTGGTAGACACAAGTCATGGTGAAAATCATGTTGTTGCACTCTCTGTTGTCGGACTCTTTGCTTATTGTGAAGTCATACAGGGAGTGCATTAGATTTTATGATTGACTTATTACAGTGGACTCCAGCCTCTTTTTACTGCTCTACAGTGTCAACATGATTGGTTTGCTAAGAACTTGCCCCCCCTCCTTTGAAGCATGCAAACACCACCTCCTGTATCATGTATGATGTCCTGATTACAACAGCCACCTGCAAGAAGAAAGAAAGAAAAGATCTGCTATATGTCTCTATTGTCACAGGTTATTTTTGTTGGTGGTACATTTTTAGGTCTGCAAATGAAAGTGTAATGTCAAAAAAAACGTACTCTAAACTTGAGCCTCCAGTTGAAGTTCAAGTTATTTATAGATAATTGTGTTGTCTTAAATATACAGTTCTAGTTGAGGAAATCAAGGCTGTTTTCTTTTACTCTTGCATGACTTTATTAGTGTGTTGATCTGTGCTTTGCATAAATTTTTGCTTCCTTCTACTCCTTTATTAACATAGTATGTCTTAACAAGCCTGCTTCTGCTTGGGAGATGTCTTCTATAATTTCTTTTGTTTTTATTTCTTTTGTTTTTTTCATTCACTCCCCCTCCTCCTTGTCCCTCCACTCCTCTACCCTCACCCCCTCCCACCACATTGCCTCACACACCCCCCACAACGCCCCCCCCCCCCTCCTTTTCGTCACTTCACGACCACCTGCCTCAACCCTTTTTGCTCTTTGCATCAAGTCACCTGAGCCCAAAGGAAGTGAGTCTCAGCCCACTCCAGTGACCAATAAGGAGACTCTGGGGTCGCACATCACAGCCGAGAGGCTGGGGGGCTCTGTTCAGGTACTGCTGCTGCTGCTGCTACTACTGCTGCTCTGATGGCAAATGCATGAAGCCACATAGTTTTTTTGTGTGCTCTGACCCCTCTCACACTGCCTGCCTGTCAGGTGCTTTGTCTTGACTCTCTTAAGTCCCTGTGTGTCAGTGCTTTGCCTGTTCTGTTTGCCCTCACTGCTTCATTCGCCTCAATTATTAGGCTGCCCACAGGAAGGGCCATACAAAGAGGACATCCAGCAGCAACTGTCATCCGAACCTCATTAAATAAAGATTCTTAAATTGTTAGAAAAATACATAAACAAATAGAAAGTCCAAGAGCAGCGCAGTTTTTGCGTTCAGTTTCCTTGTTAATAAATAACAGTAGAGCAATCGCAACTTTCGAATCGAAAGGGTTTTTTTTTGCTATATTCATTGGGTCAAAAGGCATATTATTTATAAATGCAAATAACGGGACTCATAATAAATGTGGCACAAATGTGCCACCTAGTGTTGGCTAAAAGAATTGCAGCTTTGATAGGATTGGTTCACATTTTTCAACTCTGTCTTAAAACAGTATTCACATTCCCATACATATCGAAACAGCTTTTGTTTTGATGTTTTCATTTCTCCTATTATAAGTCCTTCTGCTCTAATGTGCTTCCAGTGGAAGTCTTTGATCTGTTCAAAAGTGTATTCAAAAGTTTATGTGAAGCTAATGTGAGGCTTTAGCCAGTAAGTTTAATGAAATATGTTACTTCCAAAGTCTCTTTGGTATGAAATTCCACAGACACTGTTTTCATGCTGAGCTCCAGTGGAGAGATTGTAACACAAAGAGGGATTGATGTACAAAAAATACTTTAACTTTGTAACTATTCAAATGATGTGTATAACTCAAACTGCTGAAACCTAATTTTTGTTTTAGTTGAACTTTGGAATGTATGTTTGCACAGATCAAGGACTCTGGATGTTAGCCCTCATCTATAACATTGGAAGCACATTAGAAAAGGACCTCTTAATGGCGAGTATAAACTGATTGCAGCATGCAAAACCTGTTTTAATGTCCATATGGGCACCTGACTTTTGTTTAAGACAGACATGAAAAAATTCAAACCTGTCCTCTAAGGGCTGTTCCAGGTTACATGCTGAACTGCTCTCCTTATCTGAGAGGGCAGATAAATGTATATTTTTGTGTGAATGTTTATCTCCACCATGCAATCAGTGGCTTGATGTGTATGTAAGGAGTCTGCTGTCCTTATTTACTTGTGCAGGTGATGAGCTCAACGAATGGCGAGCTGAACACTGATGATCCCACGGCTGGACACTCGAACGCTCCCATCACAGCTCCTACTGAGGTTGAAGTGGCTGATGAAACCAAGTACGAAGCAACTGTTCCAATATCGGCTGTAGAGATGTGTGCTTTCTCTCGAATACAATGGAACCAGATGCCACTCGTGTTGCTCAAAGCACCAAAAACATACATTATAAAAACTCAACAGCACTGTGGAGCACAGCACTCTTTCCAGAAATCATGACCCAGTTACTAAATATAATAGGGTTACCAAACAACACCGTTTTACTGTGCAGAAGGGACTGTGTGCCCACTCATAGACAAGAGGCAGGACAACACTAACTGTGTCTTCCTCAGCTGAGCTGCAACGTTACTTGACGTAGTTAGCTAGCCACTCGTCCTTACACGCTTCCTTTGGCTTGGTGATCCGGAAACAAAATAGTTCCTAAATGAAACCTCTCACAACAAGGTCTGTTGATTATCTTGAGTTACCAGGTCATGATTTCTGGAAAGAGACATTGCTACTACAGCCAATATCTCAAAAACTCTATATATTATATATCAAAATTTTACAAACAGTGGTTCAATTTTGGAAACCAACGTATTTAGACTGTGTATTAGTTTCCGCTTTAGTCTAACTTTGGATATAATTATTTTGAATATGAGAACGCATCGCTATTATCTCTCCTTTGTAATCTTTGTCATGCACATGCATACTTGTTACCTCTGTGCATGCTCAAGAAATGCTCTAGTAGAAATCTTACTGGGGAAACCAGTTTTGTCTAATCAGCCACCTCCATTATGGGCAACAATTTTCTAATATAAAATTGCTAATAAAGAAACAAAGTTTAATCAGATCCAACTGGAAAACAAAATGTATCCAGCTATAGAAACCCAACCCTAAGAAGCAGCATGTTAAGATGTTCTAACATCTCAGTTGTTCAGATGTGTATCTCAAAAGTCCTTTTTCCCTCATTGTTCCTTTGATTTCCTGCAGGTGCTGTTGTTTCTTCAAAAGGAGAAAGAGGAAAGCCCTCCAGAGGCACAAGTAAAAGAAGAGAACAGAGAGAACTTGAAACATTGTGGTCACTGTCAAGTTTTAAATGGAAGCAACGACACAGACCCCCTGTCCTTTATCTCTTCCCAGCTTCCTTCTCACCTCTTTTCCCTCTCACCTTATTTCCACTGTCACTCTGTACCTCCCACCTCGTGCTCTCTCTCGTTCTCAGTGCTCCCCGGCTACTGGCGAGTTAAAGGAATGTTGCAGTCCTACTGACTCCACAACAGACTCTTGATTCCTTTATCAATGAAAAATTAATGTACCTACATTACAACGGGGGTTTTGAGAAAAAGTAAAAAAGCTGTAACAATGAAACTCGAATACCGTGGCGTGAATATGAAAAAATACTGTTTGAAACAGTTGATGTATTTTAGATTCCATGAAGATCAGCTCTTGGATCGGGAGAACCATTCGAGTGGTTCCACAGAAAGACATCCGCTCATTAGGAAATTTTTTTTTTCTTTTTCTTCTTTGGTGTGTGTTTTGGGATCAAGGTAAAGAGGAAAAGGTGAACTATGCTGATGTTAAATCTGAGAGACACGGGAAGCATTTCATCGATAAAACAGAATTTGGAGGATTTTTATGTTGTTTTTTTTCTCTCCTCTTTTTTGTAATTGAATCCTCAGTTTTTGAAGTCAAATCCCTGCATTGAAAACTGTTTTTATGTTGTAGTGTTCTGGAGTTCAATTATTTTCCTCACTCTGGCTTTCTTTTTGTCTGTCATTGTGGACTTGTAGCACAGTCACTGGCCTCAGGTACTGTGGAAGATTGAGAGAAACAGATATTAAGCTCTCTTATTATTGCACTTTTGGAAAAAAAATGAAAACAAATACAGTGGAAAACTTTAGGTTTGAAATTAACAATTAAGAAAACAACTTAATAAAGACTGATCTAGGAAGAGTCCTTCACAACGCTTATATCTGAGTTATGGCCGAAAAATGTCTTTACATTGGGGGGGGGGGAGATATGTCTTTCAATTTTTATTTCTTACATCAAAATAATTTACCAGGAAATCATAGTTTGTGCCTTTCTAAGTAAAATGTTTAAAGCTCGAGTGAGTGTCCCGCAATGACATTTTATCTAATCTGTCCCAAATGCTCACTGGATTACTGTGTGTGTGTGTGTGCGTGTGCGTGTGTGTGTGCGCGCGTGTGTGTGTGCGTGCGCATGTGTGTGTGCGTGCGCGTGTGTGCGTGCGTGCACAAATCTAGATGTTTATGTTTATGTGTTTAATGCCTGCGCACATCCCTTACTCTCAATTTTCAGCAGTATACTTCGTTTACTGACAATCAACACATCTGTGCAGTGGTGTTTGGTTTACAGAAAGATCAAGACTGTGTGTGTGTGTGTGTGAGTGTGAACGTACATGCACATTGTGCCAGCTCAAAGAGATCTGACAGCAGCCCGTCTGTCTGAACCATTGTTTCATTTTGTCAGGAGGTCACAGACAAACATGCAGCTCTCTGAACTTTACTTGTTATAAGGTATATCATTTCTCTGAAATAAATGGGCTGCTGTGTCTGAGCCTGCAAAGAAAGGAACCTTCCCAAATTCAAAGTATCCTGGATCAGAAAACACAATTGCCATGTTTTTGAGGTTGTTGCTGCTGCTGCTGCTAACAACTCAAAGTTTCATGCTGGGGGATGCAATTTATGATTATTTTCATTGTCGATTAACATGCTTGTTATTTTCTCGATTAATTATTTGCACTATAAATCATCAGAAAACTGTGAAAATGGCCATTATATTATTCTAGCCCACATGCTTATGTCATCAAATGTCTTGTTTTGTCCATCAGACCAAAACTTCAATTTATCAGTATGTACTGACTTCTCACATTCGAAAACCTGGAACCGTTAAATCTATGGCATTTTCGCTTAAAGAATGACTTCCACGATTAATTGATCAGAATAGTTGCTGATTAATTTGCTTTCATTTGACTGATAGCTTCATGTATCTCTTCAATCATTTATTTCATGTGTGTTCTTTGTGTTTCCTGGCCAAAACAAGATGCATGTCTGTGTTCTGGATTGTTTAAATCTCCACTTATGTTTTCTAGTCATCAGTGATGGCAAGTTTTATGGCTTTTAGTTATTTAAAAGAGTACTCTGTAATTTTAATATTGAGCTTGCACCAAGTTGGTGAGCTCACAAGAAACAAGTTTTTAAAAAAAAGAAAAGAAAAAAGAATGGTAAAAATTGAAGCAGGATCCAAGATATCCTGGCTCAAATTCTAAAACCGCTATCCTACACTTCCCATGATGCAACTGGGTAGTGTCTAGGCTTTTTGTTAAAAGCTTGATGTCTCAGGCCTTGTCACTATGACATCATTGGGGTTCTTTTGGTCGAAATTTGGAAATCTCCCCTCAGAGCCCTATAGTGCTCCGAATGATAGGTGAACTGAACTTCATGTGATGATCTCTGTGAAAATCCCTTTAAAGATCAAATTGAGCCTCATTGCTCTGATTCATTTTAGCTTTAGATTTTGATGGCACAAGACTGACTGACCTGTATGTGTCATGATATGGTAAAGGAAAGGTTAGTTTGTTTTCCACATCAACTTTATAGGCAATATTTCAAATGTATAAATCTACTCTATTGGATTGAGAACAAATGACATGAGAGACCAGCTGCGGTGCTAAATATCAGAATTTGTTCAAATCCATACAACTGCAATTAAAAAAAACCCTCAAATATATGAAACCAAGACATTTACTTGCATGCAATCTGCATGTAATCTCATTTAAATTATGAAGGAAAGATGTTTGTACAAGCATGATTTAGAGGACAACAGTAGGTAACCTGCTTGAATCACTCGCCATATGAAGAACAGAGAGGAACTATAACTATTTGACAACTTTTCAAAATGCACTCAAAACCCACATATAATTATGTTAATTATAACAGAATTATATTTTGGATTACACCGTGTAATCCGTGTGTTTTTGCATCATGTATTTGTAAAGAAGACAACGACAGATCTCTGATTGTGAATAAAGGAAGTTTTATCTCAGGAGTCTACTCAATCCTGGAGCAGTGTGCCTGCTGATTGGTCAAAGCGGATGGACGCCGCTGGTTGGATATAAATCTGACATATCAGCATGAGACAAACCTGGGATCTACTGGGTGAGTATGTGTGTGTAAACGACTCATAATGCCTAATGACTGAAGTGTAAAATGTACTGTATGGTTGGATTATTATTGATGCATGAACATGTAAGCAGCATTTCATGTGGTTGGTTTGAGTGGAGTTAATTTTTATATATTAGTTAAAGGCATAATGCGTCATATTTAATTTGTCCTAATAATAGAATAGGCTAAAAATCCACAGTTTATTAACAGTGAGAGAAAGGTGGATTTGGGCAAATTGGAGAGCAGTGTGTGTGTTTGTCTGTTTGTGTGTCTCGCTGTTCCTACAAGCCACGTTCCACCACTCCCCTCCAAACTCGCCCCAAAAAGGTTAAGACTGAAGATGACGAGCACCGAGCAGTTCTAGGGGAGGGCTTGACTGTCCCTCCTACATCTCCCTCCAAAAAACCCAACTTTTAAATATTTTCCTTATCACATATAATGTATTTAGTTTTCTTTGTCATCCAAAGTCAACCATGGTTCATGCATCACAGTGCAGAAGTGCTTTATTTTATTTTTACCCCTCTAAAATTATTGTTCCCAAGTCCTCATTTAATTTAAAATCCCCCTCCAGTCAGAACTGTGTTTTTCTCCTTGTTCCTTAAGGTTGAATGAGCTTCACTGTGTAGAATTGTGTATATGCAGAGTCTGACACTATAAAGCTGTTTTCATATGCATTGCTGAAAGTGTAAATTTTCTCTGCGCTCACTGAAAATCAGATTTTAAGAGGCGGGCTTACGAGCATGATTTGTGACATAGCAAATATTTTGGAAGCCAATCCTGGTCCTATATTCAGCAAACACAAGCGTGATGTGGAAACTTGAAGCCTCCAGTGCACATGCACTGAGAATGGACTTTACAGTGAAGGAGGAGACATCTTGTGTCCAGCAGTTAAAATGTGTGAAATGAAGAATATTTGCATATTCATATATTCTGGAATTTTTAATGAGGTAGAAGGATTTTGATGTAATTCTACATTTTCCCCCCTACAAAAACCACGTCAGACACACAGAGTTTTTATGTATACCTTAATACATGTGTGGAGGGGAACTTTAAACTATTTAGCGGAAAAGTTGTTAGTAGGGCAGGCACATTGAGACTCTATAGGTTAAATGTTAGCATATCAGTGTTGAAAACATAACCCTTATAGGACGCTGATTTAGTGGCATTTCTTCAACATATAATATATTTGATTTAAGGTAGAATTTCCAACCTGAACTGTTGATTAATATTCTGTCAACTGATCGATTAATTCATCATTTCAGCTCTAATTACATTATGTGGTGTCAGTGCCCAAGCAAATTTCAATTATTCACATCTTTAGGATTTGTCTCAAGATGTATTCACCACTAAAGAAGAAGCCTATTAAATAAATGAGCTGTTTTCAAAGTACTTCTATTTTAAAATGAATAATTCCTTTAATGTAGATATCTGTATCTGTACCGTATTTAAAACATGTCTTCTGAAATTGCATATTGACAAGACGTCTCTCAGTGACAAGTACATTTTCTCCTTCATGAGGAATCTCGGATGCAGAATCTCTGTTGTGGGACGCAGTCACATATTTCAGGAAGCAACGTTGATGGGACTGGACTGTTTTCCTCTGTTTTTCCTCTACACAATCCTGGCCTCATTTCCATCTTTAAAACATTGTCATGACTTCCTCTAATTGCTTCTTTCTTTTCCACTATCCAAACTACAAGATCAGAACTGATGAAACTAGTTGCAACATCAGATTTATGTCATAGACAATTATTGTGCCAGTTGAAGTAAAAAAAGAAAAGAAAAAAGACAGAAATAGCAGCCAAATAGTTAAAAGAAAAGAGAAATAACTCACTGTCATGTCATCATATGTGTCTCATCTATAGAGCTCCAAAGTTGCTAATCCTACCAAAAACATAAATGAGCCGCACTGTTGCACTGGATGATATGTTCCTTCATTATGATCAACATGGGCACTGCAGTGTATTTTGAGTTGGTCCTGTTTAAACCTTCCTGCTGCTGCAAATACTCACACTGCAGCACAAAATATGTATTAATCCATGTCAGAAAATGGTCTGTAACAAATGCTCCAGTTTCAGTAGTGCTTGCTAAAAACTACAGCGCCCAGTTGTTTTAGACAAAAAAAAATAAATAAAATAACTTAATATTTTTAACCTGTTTCTGTAGGAACAAATGGGCTCATGACTGAGAGCCAAAGAGATGTTGTTGGTGTCATTCTTTGTCTTCCAGCATATCCTGGTTAATGTTCAAGACAAATAATGCCAATAGAAACTTCATCACAATGCAGAAACCAACAGCAACCTTTTTGTTTTAAATGTCAGAGCAGAACCAGCCTTCCTCGGAGCACCCGACCATGCAGGTGAGTCTCTCTGTGACTGATGGTCCTTCGCACTGACACGTTAAATCAAAGTGGAGGAAGCACTATTTGCTCCTGTTTGAGTAATGTTTTTAAAAGAGTGCCCAGATGTTTTAGGAGATTACAGCACCTAAAGAAATGAAATGATATATTGGACTTGTTTTGAAAGATGTACATTTTCAGTAGTAACAAATGGACTTAGTGGGGGCTTAGTGCCAGGGTAGTGAAGTCTGTATATGTGGTGAGAGATATATGACTGTTTTTTTCCTGTCAGTAAGAATAAACTTCCACGTATAGCTATGTGTATAGTTTCTCCTTCAACATGCATTTTTTCTGACTTCAAGATGTGAAAAGATTCATGTGGCTTCAGTGCACACAGTTTACCTTTCACTTTTACTTTGTCGTCACAGTCTAACAAAAGCTGTTCCCTTTTCTTTCCTCTTTAACAGCACAGAGGTCTGCTGCCCAGACTGTGTTTGGTTTTTATCGTGACGTCGGGGTGACAGTAACGGGCGTGTGTGTTTGTGTGGCAGCAGCAGTTTTCCTGTTCACTACTCTAATCTGGCCAATGAGGATACGGAAATGTTACGGTTCAAAGTCTACACTACACTCATTGGTTTTCAATGGTAGTCATACCTGTGCACACACAGAAAACAACCACTCACGTCAGGGATTTAATAAACTACAGCATGATGTTTTGGATTTCTCTTTAGAATTTTTTTTGAAATAATTTCAGATGGATGCAGAGCGTGCTCATACTTTAGATCATGCCTTACCCACTAATCTCTCAAAACATTTGGACATAATTTACTAAATACTTTGCCTTCCTTGTTGGGCCAGGGAAATGGTTTAGTAGCCTATATATAAAGCCATGCTGCCACCTATTGTATGAATTTGTAACTACGCTGCTTTCCTGGATTGGGTTGTAGGCTTTTAAAACTGAGAATTACATTAAAAGCTCCACGTCACAGGTAAATTGATTCAGATGTCTTGAAATCACAATCACACCAACTCATTAATAAGTATTTCATATTTCATATAATCTAGACATCAGGGGCAACTGAACTTAGATGTTTCCTTAACATAGCACTTCCAGTTAAACCATGACCTGGATGATTCATAGTGTTCTCAGACATTTCAAATAGACATGAGATGCCTTTCTGTACTATAATGTGATACGACGGCCGCCTTGCCTTTCTACTGTGGATGAAGCCAAATGTTTTGCTTGACCTGGCAAAAATTGTGGCAATGGTCCAAGGAACTGAACTGGGTGAACTTGACTCCTTAACTTTCCCTTGTTTTTGTCAGGAAATCTCTGAGGAAGGGTAAAGGCAAGCTAGAAATTATTTCTCAAGCACCTTGTTTTTGTTTGCATTAACATCCTTAAGATTGCAGTGTGTGTGTGTGTGTGTGTGTGAGAGAGAGAGAGAGCGAGAGAGAGAGAGAGAACCACGTGCTTTCATTATATATATGGTTGTATGTCAAATATGTCAAATTACCAAATGTTTGGTTGGTTGGGAAAATGAAAATATACTGTATCTATTCTGACCATTGGTTCTGTTTGACAAGAGCAAAATAGACATTTGTTTGATAATTGTATTAATTCCTTTATAATGTTGTATTCTTTTGAAATCTAAAATCATTTAATAATGTTCACACACTATATTTTTATTTTGTTTGTTATTTTGTGTATTCCAATGGTATTTTGGTTGACTTTTCCATCTTATGAAAGCTGTATGTTTGAATTTGTAAATGTTGTAATAGCTCAGTAAAGATATGGCTACCATATGTCAAAATTTGAAAAAAACAACTGAACTGCCCCTCAACAATGAGACAAAACAACCCTCAAAATCCATAAATCAGAAAGCTACACAGTTTTCTGATTTAAGTCCTTCTTGTAATGGAAATTATTTTAAAAACCAGTGTTTAAAAATAAATTACAACATGTTCAACCATAATTTATGAGTCCTGTTTTCTCTTGAAGGGGCTTTGCTTCAGGCACAAGTTTGTATTTCATTCTTAACCTTTGATTTGTCATCAATCTTTTTGTTAAGAACCTCAATTAATCTGATATTAGTTTAGTGAATTTTAGGGTTCAATTTGTGTTCATGGGTAACTATTTTATATATATCCCTTATTTATTTATTTATTTATATGAAGAAAACACTTTTAAAAACTTGAACAGGAAATCAGAAAGCAGCCCAGTTATCTTGTCTCATAAAGAAGGATATAAACCCTTATGGAAGAATGAGACTGACTTTATACACTGAAACAAACACAAGGTTAGTAGTGAAACAGAGACAAAGTAAATACGACAAACTGTAACAGAGGAGTGTGAGAGACAAAAAGTAGGACTTCAGACCAACGAGGAAGACAACAGGGAAAAACTGGATTTATTATTTAACAGCACTGAGAAGCAAACATATTAAATATTAACATATTAAAATATATTATTATATATTAAATAAATAATATATTATAAAATATATTGGCCATCTTTTATCTAACGTGAGGGCAAAACATTTTTAGAATTTTAAGGTCTGCACCAGTGTGATTTCATTATATGGGTAATGAAGTGGTTTAGCAAATATTCTATTAAAAAAAAAGTGACCACAGACACCCATTATAAAAAGGTTTTCACTCAACAATAAAATCTCATTAAAGCCAACTTTATAATTGTCTAAATATGAACTTTATAAGGGGAAACTGATATAAAAATACTAGACTTATTGTCTTATCATGGGCAGCTTTGGACAAAAAATGATTTATTTCAGGCTTGGTTCAGTGAACTTTAGTGAAAGATTATCAGCTCCACTGCTAATTTAAATAATTTGTCAAGTTCAAAGAGGTTTTAATTGCTGTTTTTTCCAAATATATTTCCCAACATCAAGAGCATTTGAATAGGAATTATGAACACCAAACTTTTAGAAAAACTATTCACTTTCACCTTTACTCCTCCTTAAATATTTGTCTTATCTGGTGGCTGACGATGATGGTTATTACTTATTTCTTTTGGTAATCATTTTTTTGGATTGATTGTGATTAAAGTGTTTCTCACAACGTCTCTGTGTCATGGTGGCTGTAAACCGCAGAAAGCCCGCCCCCTGGCGGTGGAAACTCGGCGGTGTAGCGGTGTTGTAGTGGTGGGCCTCATCGCCGTGGACAGGCGGGACAAAGCACTTGTTCAGAGGCTTCTGTCTGAGAAGGAACCGTTGTCTCTCTCTCCGCCTGGGACAGCACTTTAAAGCGGAGTCGCGACTCTTAAAGTTGACCTCAAACAAAATTATTATTAACTCAGAAACAGGTTAATTTTCTGACGGACACTAATTTTTTTCTCAGTTGTTCCAAACTTTCAAAAAAAGGGAGTTTTGACAGGAAACGGGGACTTGCAGTGCTTTCAGCGAACCTCAGGTAAGTTAAGACAATGTGGAGGTGGTTTAAGGTGATTTTAATAGCAGACTACCAGCCAAACATGCATGAATGTGTTTTTATTAAGTCGTTAAAACATGAAGTATTTTAGTAGTATAGATATATATTTATTAGTATACAGAGCATTAGTAACGGTAATGTTAGTAAAGATTTGTCGACAGGTGGGACCCTTCATATTATTTTCCCAACCACTCAAGGAACGTTAACCTAGCAAACAACATCATTGATTTAACGCTAAGCTAACGTTACGGCTTGTTATTAACTAGTTAATCATAAAATAATCTGTTTAAAACGATACGTTACCAGAAATTTACTGGGACAAAACAAAGTAAAAAAAACCAACAACTGTAACGTTAGCTTGCTACCAACTATTACAGCAGGGTTAGGGTTAGGTTATTACTCAACCTGTGATCCATTAAACCTGATGTTCTCTTTCGATAACGTTAACGGTGTTTTTACTTTACGGGACTGACTAAAGCAGTTGGAACATGTTAAATGCTTCATCGTGTTTCATTCATGAGTATCACTCTCATAAGTTGTGATGTAACTACTCCAGTATGGTCAGTAAAAATGCTAACAGGAGGGGAGTAATAGCTAATGCCTTATTAATTAATCAATCAGGTGCTGCTTTATGAGGTACACCAGGTAAAAACCCCAACTGTATTTAGTCCTATACAGCACTCCTACATAAACCCTACCTTAATGAAGGTTAGATGTCTCAGTGGAACATGTGTCTTTAGTTTACCAAAACAGAAATGTAAAGAAATGAGAAAAGCCAACATAGAGCCCTATAACAAATATCGTAACTGAACACCACTGAGGTGTAAAATAGAGTTTATTAGTAAAAACAAAAACTGATTACTTACTGATAAAGCATTAAATCATTAAAGAAAACAGGGTGGATGAAATGTCTACTCTCCCTTATATAAATGGGATAAACAAAATAATTTTATAGCCTTCAACAAGTCGAATCAACATCTCCCTAAAACAGTTTTAGTTGTATTATTTTGCATTTGTTTTAGATGGGTCTACCTGAACCTTTGCAACTGAATGCATATCAACCTGTTTTTTTTCCCCCACATGTTTTTATGGCCCAAGAGATTTTTCAGTGGGTTGTTTTTGGGGCAGGAAGTGTTGGCTGACTCCTGTGTGTATGCCAATGGGTCCCAGCCTACATTGGTTGGGGGCCTAATTGTTTTTGACAGATGCAAGACATGTGACTGTATGACTGAAATTCCATTATCAGCAGCAGATGATAGAGTCTCTGTGTTGTAGTGGAGCTCAGGCTGCAGCCTGTGGGTGTCTGACCTGACCTGTGACTGTGGTCCAAATGCTGCACTTTCTGCCCAGCTTGAAAATGAGATTTGTGAGCCAGTTTTAGACAAACACCACTGTACTACTACTACTACTACTAGTGTTCTGCTATTGCTGCCATGCTGCTGCTGCTACCACAAATGCTTTGAGTGAAAGTACACTACACTCTAATCAGGGAAATTTATTTTAAATAACGTAAAAAAGCTTCCCCTTTATCAACAATAAGTCATTGTGGTTTTCTGGGTATCCCAGACAATCGTATCTTTCTGAATTTTCATTATCGATCATCATCTGCCAATTGTTTTTTTGACTTAACAATTCCAAACTCAAACAAAATTCAGTTTAAGAATATTGTTAAAAAGAACAAACAACAAATTCTAACGCTTGAAAAGCTGAAGCAATCAATTTTTCTGTTTGACAGTGATTTAAACCATTAATAATCATTGTTGCGCTAGCTGAATCCAAAAGCTATATCTGTGATTACTGCCTCACTAACATTCACACTACTATTAGCTCCCTTTTTAAACAAAAATATTAGATAAGTACAAGTACAAAGCCTTTGATTTACTTGTACCTGAAAAAGAGCCAGTTTGCCCTCAAAATGTTGTACTTTTCCCTAATGTAATAAAGTAGAAAATTGACCATTTAACATGGTTGTGAGGCTTTGGGAGGTAGAACCCACAGTTGTCTGGTCCTTCTCAGAGTAATTTAATTGCTCAGGAAATGTCTGAGCCTCAGAATATTTCCTGCCAGTTATCAGTTTTAAGGTGGGCTGAAAAATCTGGATAGTTGAATGTTGAGTCTAATTTGCAGGTTGTGAAATACATACGACCCAGTAAAAATACTGTCTCCAGAATCTCTCTTTCTTCTTTAATCAAACACCACAGCAGAATATAAACCCACTGGCTTATGAGACAGCCTGTTGATCAACAGTAAAGGACACCTGACACCGCTGCACACAACCTACCCATCCACCTGTCTCCATGTCTTTCTGTCTCTTTCTCTTGCCTCACTCCACTCAGGAGCAGCACAGAGGGGCCCTTGTCTGATCCTCCCTTCTTTTTCTTTTATTTTTTTTTTACCCCGACTCCATAGCAACACTGTTCCTGTGACGGGCAGCCTTGACTTTTGCTCCTCCTGCTCCCAAAACAAAGGAAAGAAGTTATGGAGGGAGGGAGAGAAGGGGGAAAGGAGAGTTGGGGGACAAGGGAATTGTGAGGGGGTGGGGGTGAAGGATATGTAGGAATGAGGGAGGGAATAATGGGAAGGTGTCTGGGATGGAGGCTGTGAGGCGAGACCTCTTCTGCCAGAGCCCCATAAAGAGCGGAGAGTTATTACCCAGGACTGTAGACTGTGGGCAGTGCCAGGGACTGTCTCTCTGTCCGTCTGTCTGTTTGTCCACAGTTTCTGAATGGCCTTTACCTCCTCACAATACCACCAAGGTGCCTGAACAGGGCAAAGAGTACATGAAACAGATTGTTCTGAGCTGTGGTGCTACAGATTTTGTTAGAGCTGCAATGAGTTGTAAATTAATAAAGAAAATTAGTTGATAATAAGATAAATAATTTGATAAGTTTGATAATTGATGTCACTTTTCAAGCAAAAATGGCAACGTTTGCTGGTTCCAGCTTCGTAAATGTAAGGTATTGTTGCTTTTCTTTGTCATTTATGTTAGTAAATGAAGAGTCTTTGGGTTTTGGACTGTTGGTTAGACAAAAGAAGCAATTTGAAGAATTCACTTTGGGCGCTGGGAAATTCTGCTGAGCATTTACATTTTATAAATAGTAAATGGACTTGCATTTATATAGCGCCTTTCAAGTCTACCGACTCCTCAAAGCGCTTTACAACACTTGTCACATTCACCCATTCACACGCACATTCATACACTGATGGCGGAGACCACCATCTAAGGTCCCACCTGTTCATTAGGAGAGGTAACCACACAATCACACATACACTCACACATCGATGGCTATGCTTTCGGGAGCAATTTGGGGTTCAGTATCTTGCCCAAGGACACTTTGACATGCTGACTGCAGGGTTCAGGGATCGAACCACCGATCCTCAGATCAGTGGACGACGCCTCTACTTTCTGAGGCCGCCCCATTTATAGATTAATCAATTAATTCTGAAAACAATCTGCAGCTTAATCAATAATAAAAGTAATGGTGAGTTGCTGCCCTATCAGCAAGACAGAGCACTTTGCAAATATCCCTTGATACCGAATTAATTAGAGCTGAAAAGTTAATCAAGGGTTCTAAATAATGATTATTTAATTGATTGATTATTTTCTCAAGTAGTAAAAAAAAAACATGACCTTGGGCTCTGGGAATATGTGCTGGACTTTTTCCACTATTTATTACATTTTAAATCAGACAATCAAAAAAAAAATTAAAAAATTATTTCCCCTTATTCTAGTGTATTAACAGATGACATGTTACAGTTTGTTACAAGCAAAATTGCAGATGGCATTTTTTTCCATACCAGAATAAGATTAGAGCTGGTAAATAAGGAAAAAGAAGGCATTAATGTTCTTGCTGTTTTTGTCCCCTACGGTAACTTTGCCCTGCTGCTTACATGCTTTTACACTCAAACATGTAGGCAACCCCACTCCCTGTAGGCTCCGTGTAGAAGAATGGGCATTTTTAAGTCATATACACTGTGGCCTTGGTTGTCCCTCTGTAAGATTTGTAACAGAAAGAAAACAAAAAAAAATTGCTCTGTGGTGGGATGTGAAATGTTCAAAGTCTGGCCGGTTCATTGTGGAGGCTGGAGAGAGTCTCCTACAGCCTGTGAAGAGGCAAAAAGGAAAGTATTGTTGTTTGACTGTACTCCCCGTCCAGGCACGGATATCTCCACACTGACTCTGACTTTGCTGGTTCAGAGACCTTAAAGCTAAGGTCATTACCATCATATTTATATTTTCTGTTAGTGTAGGAAAGCTGATCCTGTTTATGCTTTCTGGAAAACCTAATTTACTCAACCTGACAGAAAGAGAAAATTGCACAAACAAGCCTAACGTGTGCCCTCATAAATCACACTCCTTTGGAAATGGTAAAACATTTACACTGTTCTATTACTAAGCCTCACTAGCAAAGACAGTCACGCCTAACTTTTCTGTATCTCCACGTAGCATTACTCATATCAGTGCAACTGAAAAACAGAGCTGGACAACTCTTCCTGGCTTTGTGCAGTCCGCTTTGCTGTTTCGACTCTATTCAAAATCTTTTTGGTTTGTTGTTTTTGTTTACAGTTCGGGACATTTTTGAACAATGTTTGACAAGCAGCGCTACGAGAGTCCACCTGTCTACAGCCCTCCTTTCACCTCACCGTCCAACAACGGCTTTGGCCCTCCAGGCAGCTTCCATGGCCCTCAGAGCGATTACAACGCATATCCACCTCCACCGGGATCTTACTACATTGAGGACAAACCACAGCACTTCTACAAATGGCTGTCACCTCCGGGGATCATCAAGGCCATGATGGCTACGGTGATCGTGTTGTGTGTGGCGATATTTGCCTGTGTGGCCTCCACTCTCATGTGGGAAATGCAGTACGGAATGGGGACGGGAATGGGAATGGGCTATGGCGGTGGATATGGTGTTGGCAGCTACGGTTCAGGATATGGTAGTTATGGAGGTTATGGAGGTTACGGAGGTTACGGAGGCTACGGCAACAACTATGGGTCCTATGTCTCACCTTACTCAGCCAAAACCGCCATGATTTCTATGGCAGCCATTAACTTCATCGGGGCACTGGCCTTCTTCATCGCCAGCTTCTCTAAATCCAACATTATCCGCAGTAGGAAGTTCTTTCTAGCCCTCCTAATAAGTAGCATCATCATGGCTGCCCTGCAGGTAAGACTCATTCACATTTTGTGGTTTCCTTATCTTTATACTGCTCCACTTCTCTGTTTATAGTGTCCAATCACCTTGTTGAGGAACAAGAGAGCAGTATATTGTTAAATTAAGACTGAATGCTTTTCTTCTTCAAAATGTGTCTGGTATGACATTTCTTG
Source organism: Hollardia meadi (assembly GCA_037974645.1). Classification (NCBI taxonomy): domain Eukaryota; kingdom Metazoa; phylum Chordata; class Actinopteri; order Tetraodontiformes; family Triacanthodidae; genus Hollardia; species Hollardia meadi. The sequence continues at coordinate 105,494 of JBBPCS010000095.1, read as the reverse complement.
ACTCTTGGCTACAGTTATAGATAATACAATTTTGCTTTACTGCTTTTCCTAATCCAGTAAATCTAGAACTAAGCACTCTGTGTATAACTCTCTAGAATAAGGACTTTATTTGTCATAGATTTTGCAGCCCCTTGTATATTGTTCTTGCATGTTTTTGAAAATTCCCAAATACCAGAAATATAATCTGGAACAGGACTCTGTGTACACAGTTTAACTGAGTTCAGATTCCAGTGTACTTCTTGCTGAGTTAGTTAAAACACATGGTCATAGAGATGTTTGTCCAAGATCACACACCAAGATGTTTATGCTGCTAGGTCTATATATCTAATCTGCTAATTTGATTCCAGCCTGCTGGAGCTTTAGAGTATTTAGATATTAAATATGGAAAGAGAGTCTTCAGTTAAAGTAAATTTGTTATGTGAGTTAGTTGGCTGTACTTTCTCTTGATTACATCCTAAAGTATTTCGTTTTTATTTTTACATCTAAAGGCTTTCTTCTCTGCGACTCTATAAAAAATTCCAGAAAATTTGCAAGTTCAGATTCAAGTGGAGTTAACATGATTTTCTTAAACGTATAGGTTCTGTTACAGTTTATTTGTCCTCAATCAGGCAGAAAATTTACCATCCATAGGGCTGAGCATCATATAAAAATTACGATACCAATACCAGTACCCTTAAAGTGACACCGATACCAATAGAGCAGTTCATTTAATACCCTTGTTTTTCTACTTCATTCGATACCTATCATGTGAATGGAAGCATTCAGTTGTGTATAGGCGTGCAGTATAGCCATACTTTCGAATTTTTTGCTGGCATCTTGGAACGCTGAACTGCCACGTCCGTGAAATGCACCACACTCGACCTCACCACACCACACAATGAATTGCTTATAGCTGCTGCGGTAGTGGGCCAATCACACGTCGCATGAAATCGAAGAATACTTGCAGTGATTACAGGTATTATTCGACTGGAGAAGTTTCAGTACTTGGTTATTTTGGCTGATACCTTAAAGTACTGATACCCAGCCCAAACCACACCGAGCATCAATTAAATTGTGGATGTTTTTAGATGTTTCCAGTTGTTACCAGCCGATTAAGCACCAACAAAATATTATTAGAAACAGACTAGAAAAAACTAGAGAACCACCAAAGGTTTGTTTGTCTAAGATAAAACTCCTTCATGTACTGTTCCATTTACAGGATGTTCAGCAAATTACTGGAGTTATTTGATGTTATGTTGATGTTATTTGTTGAATGTGGGTCTTCACATGATCTGACACTGTTGTCTCAGTCATATTTGAATAGTGAGGAGTACTACTCAAAGCCTTTTTCAGTGACTGATTTCATAATTGTAAACATCAATTTGACTGTCAATACCAACTTACAATGTTTTTTCAGGGCATCATAAACATTGTTTACATTGTCGGCGTGAACCCCATGGCCCAGGGCTCCTCCAGTATGGTGTACAATCCGATGCTTATGATGTGCCAGAGCCTCTACCAGACCAGCTACTCACAGATGGGAGGAGTGGGCGGCTTCCCCATGTACAACCAGTATCTCTACCATTACTGCTTTGTGGACCCACAGGAGGTTTGAAGCTTTTTCTGGAGATATTTATCGATTCGAATCTGTGTTTGATGTGATACTGCAGGGTTTGCTTATCTTCAGGATAATTTCAAGTTGATGTTGTAGTCTAACAATGGTCCAATTTAAATATTAATACCATGATTTTAAATTGATTGGGCTAGTAGTTAGATGGGCAGTCAAGGTGATAAAATATATTTTCATTTCAGATTGCAAAATGTGAGGTAATAAATAAATTATTAAAAGAATTAAATAAGGGCTGCAATAACAATTCAATCAATATATCTACTTTTATAAAACTAATCCATTAACTGTTTAGTCCATATATTGTCAGAAAATATATTCAAAAACAAAATATATTCAAAGTAATATTCTCACATTTCAGGAGAAGTTAATGTTTGGCCTTTTTTGCCATTAAATGACTTCTTTCATTCATTGTCAGGATTGTTGATGAGAAGTTTTGTGTTCATAGAGCAATCAATTAATTTCCATACATCAACACTAATATAAATGTAATTGGAATGCTTTGGGTTTGCTTGTGGATCATACACCTGTTTTTGCGAAACAGTTGTGTATAATGCTGTTAGAAATGTGGGAAAATTGAGATAAATCTGGACTCACAAAGCATTTTATAGCCTCTCATGTTCTTAGTCCCTTACTGCTCTTTAATAGTATTGTTATCATAAAGGATTTGTTGCATTTTCGGGTACAAGAAGCCACAAATAGTGACATGTATTTCTTCTAATGACATCACACATGTATTTGTGTACTTCTTGTACCAGGATAAACAAACTATCTTACAGCTTATCTCCTTGACAACTTTCCAGATTTTATTCTCGTGTTCTTGCTTTTTTAGGGAGTTGCCATGGCGTGTGGATTCCTGGTTGTCATCGCCTTCTGTGTTGCAGCTTTCTTTGCACACAAAACAAGAGGGAAGATCTGGCGCTACGGGAAACCAAACATCTACTGGGAAGAACCTCTTGTTGGCGGGAAGGCCTCAGAGGGCAGAGATGTAGAGGAATGGGTAAGAGACAACAGGATAGTCACAGTGTAATAAGACCAGGTTTACATGGGATTTACAAAGAGAAATCATATTTTCGACCCTAACTGACCCTGGGTTTGTGCGTGCACAGCTTGCAGTCAAATAAACAGCATCAGAGACTTTAAATCCAGCCTTAGGAAAGTTGATGAGACACGATGTTCACTGACAGATTTGATTAGATCATGAAATGATCAACTACTGTTATTGCATTAGTTTCCACTTGCTTTTACGATGCCGAGTAGGTACGTACTGTAGGTAGGTCATCAGTGAGGTAGTCATCCTGCTAAGGTAGTCATCAGTTATAAAGATAGGTGAGATGAATATGGTGATGCATATGCAGTAAATAGCCAAGCTTAGGCTTGTACATTCCTGAGGTTAGTTTGTCACTTGTTATGCTATTTTTGACATAGCTGCACAATATGACCAGGTAGACTTTATAATGTTGTTCCCCAGTTTGAATCACTCATGTTTGTCGATTGTCTTAATGAGTTGAAAGTCCAAAAGGATTGTCATATATAGATCTTAATCAGTTTATAGGATCCAACAAGGAAACAGTGACAGTACCGTAACAGTGTTTTCCTCTAACTGTGCCACTTGGTTCAGGGTCAGAGCTGATAGCAGTCAGTGATTGTTTGCTCCTGGTCTACTACCTGGTTTCACTCTGGATAATCATTAACCACCTGAGAAGATAGTAAGCAGGCAGGTGGTTTCTAGAGAACCTGTCTTCAGGCTTTTAAATGTCAACATCACACTAGTCTTATAGGACCGTTACCTGAGATGTGGGTTGATTATTGACGTGACCGGTCACTTTCCAAATACAGTCAATAACAGTGAGTTAAACATCAAAAGCTCTGGTTTGAAAATTTAGTTGGTGGTCATTACTGGCACTAATATTGTAGTTTGACATTCAGTAAACTAGGTTTGAAATGCCAACATATCCTAAACCTAAATGAAACATGGGTCTGTAGAATATTTCCCCTATGTCTGCTACAGTACATACTAAAGTCACCACCCTCCCCAATACAGAATGCCCACTCCCATTGTTTGTTCAAGTATTGTGCTGGGGAGTGTCAACACAAATCAAAATAAAAAATAAAACCAAAAAATACAAGTACACTATAAATTGCTTGTTGACCTTGTCCTTTTTACCCTGCATCTCTTAATCTATTTGACCACTCTAAGTGGCAGTATTAAGTCTTGCTCCTCTTCCCTAGCTTTGCATAAACATGCATTGCAGTGTGTAATATTTATCTGTAGACTTAAAGAACTCAGAAGTACTAGCTTGGCTCTATCATTTGAACAGATTTGTCCATGAAGAATACAGAAAGTGTTGTGAGTCAAACTTTATCTCTTATACTGACTGGAAAAAAGAAACATTGAACAGACACTGGGTTATAATGGATTATATAGAGCTGTTTGTTTATGAGAGTGCTTGTCATTGCCTCGTGCATGGCATCATGTACACGGAGGTGTACAGGCATAGAACGAGTTAACGAGACAAGCCCAGAGTGAATCCTTGGACTAGCACTGTCTGATAATGGTGCCATGCTCACTGATGTCATCAAACTTATTGTATGTGCAGTAATGGTGTGTACACTGCTACTGCATTTAGGACTTTAACACTTCCTGACATTTTTGATGTTTTGGCTTGTAAATGTTAGGGAAAACGGCAAAGAGTTCTTTCATTGCATATGAAAGCACTTTAGCCAAAGTGTGCCACTATATATTTATATATACATACTGTATTTAATCAACCTCAACCTCATTTTCATCATATTTCCACATGTTCCAAACTGCAGTTATTTATTTCCTTCGTTGCTGTGCTACCTGTGTACTGTATCTGAGTCACAAAATGAGTCATCACGCTTGTTTGGTTCCTTTAAACACAGGGCCAGTGGCAGTCTAAGGCTGTGGTTGGTTTGTGATTGGACCCTTCTCTGTTGCTGAGCTCAGGGAGGCCTGGCATACTCTGGTGACCTCACACACTAGTCTCATTCAGTACGCTGGGGGGTGGGGACGGGGTGCATTGTGTCTGCTACATGAGGTCATCAGAGGTATTTTTCTGGGCTGTCTGTGTGTTGCACAGATGTAGAGTGAAAGTGTCCTGGGAAGGTTTCATAGAGGTGCATTAAAATATCCAAATAGAGAGTGAATATGGTTTAAAGCAGTAGTATAAGATTGTTATATATAGCATAATATCGTAATACTGACATTAAACAAAATTACAATAATATTGTAGTAAGAAACAAAATGCTGCTTAAAGGGACAGTTAACCCCAAAATTAAAAATACATATTTTTCCTTTTACCTGTAGTGCTAATTATCCATCTAGATTGTTTTGGTGTGAGTTACTCAGTTTTGGAGATATCGGCTGTAGAGATGTCTGCCTTCTCTCCAATATAATGGAACTCGATGGCTTTGCTTGTGGTGCTTGAAGTGCCAAAAAACATTAGAAAACCTCAACAGCAATGTCTCTTTCCAGAAATCATGAAACAGTTGCTCAAGATAATTCACAGACCTTGTTGTGAGCAGTTTAATTCTGAGCTATTTTCTTTCTACCAAACTACAAACTATCATCGCACAGAAGGAAACGTGTATCTACTCATGAACGAGAGGTGCATGCTCGTGACAGCATGGAATGTTAACATTAATGGCGGCCCGGCCTCCTTGGCTGAGCTGTAGCTTTAACTAGCTTAATTAGCTAGCCATGTGTAGATGCACACTCCCTTCTGCGTGGTGATACTGAAAGAAAATAGTTCCTACATGAAACTGCTCACACACAATTTTTGGAAAGAGACATTGCTGTTGAGTTTTTCAAATGTATTTTGGCACTTCAAGCACCACAAGCAAAGTGCCATCTAGTTCCATTATATTTGTGAGGAGGCAGAAAATCTACAGCCATTATCTCCAGAACTCTACAACTCACACCAAAACAATCTAGATGGATCAATAGCAGTACAGGTAAGAGGAAAATTCTTATATTCTTGATTTTTGGGGTGAACTGTCCCTTTAACCTTGCATAACAAAGTTTTTTTTTTTAGCTAAATCATTTTCCAAAGAGCTTTGTAACACAACAATGCTTCATTTTTAATGTTATTTTGAGACACATTTTGCCTGAAACAAAAAAATTGCAGGTCATGTGATTTGGATATTGTAAGGAGGAATAGTGTAGAGTAGGGCTGAAAGATTTGGGGAAAATATCTAACTGAAGCATTCACACATGTCTGCAATAAAGAGTTTTATTTTAAACCTGCCAAATAACAAAATTCCTCTCACACACAACTCCCTGATTTTTACTGTTTCCCATCATGACTGTCTTTGCCCCTGCTCTTCTTTATTGCACATGTGCTTCTCCCTCACTTTGCCTTTTCGACTCTTCCATGCCTGTCTGCTTTACTCCCTCTTACCTCCATCTTTGCCTTCACAATTTCCTTCACCATGTTGAGGACTCTCAAACATTCTTACTGTGCTCACATACTCTGCTCACCGCCCGGCAGCCGCTGTGCTGCACATGGAGGGGGCATTGTTGGGATTCTTACATGAAGTGCATTCTTCAAATTGGATTGTCCTGCAGCTGCAAGAAGGGCGTCTCACACAAGCACTGCACCCACCATGATTATTGTTTTTTGGGGGGGTTAGGTTGATGTTCGGCTGTGGTCTTTCACTGTGAGGAATTTAGGAGATCGCTTAGTAATGTACCACCCAAGAAAGCAGGAGGGTGGATGATTGGTAAAGGTTTTATATAGTTGGTAAATTCTCACCAGACACGCAAAGCAAATATTTATGCCATCTTGTGCAGGTGCAGTTGATATCACATGTATTATTTCAGAGGAATATAATCCTGCAAGATATTTTTCCAGAAATATGCATTTGAGTGCTATTTCTTGCACAAAAGCAGATATTGTGCCTAGATTTTAATCTTGTATTACTTACTTATGCAATTAATTATTTTTAGTTTTAGTCTCGTTTCTATTGTGTTGGCTTCATATCCTCATTATGTTGCTACATTAAAAAACCCACCAAGGTTTAATTAGACTTCCAGGTGGGAAACAGAAAGACCCATTTCAAGTTTAGGCTTAAGCCGCTTTGTGCAGAGGTTGTGTAAAAGGCATCTAATGATTGATAAATTTACTGGACACAGTGGAAGTGGAAGAAGCAGTGACCACCCTGAGGCCTTCATTGTGAGGAATTCCTGACCTCACAGGAAAGACTTGGAAATTACAGATTAAACTTATTGACATGAGAGACATTGTTTTCTTTTGTTTAAAAAAAGAAAGGAGGAGCACATCCCTTCCAGGTGTTCATGAAAACATAAGACAATAGAGCAAAGTGAAAGGAAAGCTGTATTTATTGTCAGATATTTTCTGTTTATATATTATATCTTATGACTAATCTTTTTTGGTAATAAGCCAATCAGAAACAGACTTACAATATGGGAAACCTTAATAAAATGCTGTAACTAAGAGATCACAAAGGTTTGGTTATTTATTGTTAGTGTACAATTAGCCTTAAGTCATCCTTTGTTATTGTTCTCTTGACCTTTTCAAGCACGGTGAACGAAACAGATAACCCTTATTTCACTGAGGAGTTGGACTGTGCTGTCCAATTACATGCCTGACTGCTCTTTCAAACTTTAATCACTAATTACTGTACCTTTTGTCTTTGGTGCAGAGAGATAAAGAAAAGAGGAGACAGATAATGGTTTCTTTCACAGGATGTCAGTCAGAGAATGAGCCTGTAGCGTGGCCTGGTCTTTGTGAGTGCTTTAGTTGTTTGTTTGTGTTTGCTGAGTCTGTTCCTTCTGTTTTTTCCTGCCTGCTGTAGGTGAACAATGTGGAGGAAAGCCACAGTGTTCAAGACGCCCCTACCCTGCTGGTATCAGAGAAGGGAGCCGGTCTGCTCAACGCCGCGGCGAACAGTGTCATCTCCTACCCCCCAGCCAAAGTGGACAGCAGCTACTATAATGAGGACGACTACGACAACAACGAGTGGGTGACCCTGTTTTTTCAAGCACGTTTTCGCAGATGTAAATGTTTGTAAACACTTTCAATTACAGTAAAACTGAAGTTTGGATGTCTTCATCTTCTGTAATGTGACGTATTTCAGAGTGAAGCGAAACGTGGCCAGTGTTTAGGTATGAGAGGGATCTAAATCTGATATCTTCATCGGATAGCTCAAAAGTGGGCCTGGTTTGACAAACACACAGCGAAATGGAGCTGTAGAGAGGCCTCCACCCACACCTCACCTGCGTCGTTAGATCAGGAAGAAGAGAACGAGGGACAAATGAAGAAATTAGACCTGAAAAGTTTTTACCATCTCATATTGAAACATACAGACCAATGATATCACTCTGCTAGTTCTTAGAGCCAACATGAATGGTTATATATGATGAGCAGGAAGTTTTCTTTTTTAAATTTCTTATTAAAATTATAAATTTATCCAAAGAGGTAGCTGCAACAGTCTGAGTCTGTACACTGTAAAGATTTCACACAAGCAATGACCCTCTAAGCTTGTGACTCGCACAAGCAATATCTAATCACTGCTCTGTTTTAAAGCCTATGAAAATGTATTGCCCTACCCACAAAAAGAGCTCTGTGTGTGAACTTTGAGCCCTTGTTGGATTAACTTTCCCTTGTTTTTGTCAGGAAATCTCTGAGGAAGGGTAAAGGCAAGCTAGAAATGATTTCTCAAGTAACATCCTTAAGATTGCAGTGTGTGTGTGTGTGTGTGTGTGTGTGTGTGTGTGTGTGTGTGTGTGTGTGTGTGTGTGTGTGTGTGTGTGT
>JBBPCS010000095.1:79198-96988 GCA_037974645.1 Hollardia meadi | reverse complement strand
TGTGTGTGTGTGTGTGTGTGTGTGTGTGTGTGTGTGTGTGTGTGTGTGTGTGTGTGTGTGTGTGTGTGTGTGACTTAAAAGTTATTTACAGTTTCTTAACATCTTGGTACCTTTGAAAAGAACAAGCCCAGTTTGTGTCAAAAATGCTCTCATGACCTGATTATTCTGGACTTGACTGTTAATGTTCACAGACACTAGAACAAAACAATCAGACAAAAGCACATTTTCGGTTGAAAGTACAGAATATTATTTAGATGGTTTCCTCCCTCGTAAAGTAAACATAGTTGGCGTTTTTCATGAGCAGAAGAATGTTAGCCTGAAGACCTGTAGTGTGCTCTGATGTTAATAATGTGCCGTTTTTTTCTAAGAACTTGTAATATCTGCACAGCTGAATTTGGATTCCTCTATAAATCCCTACAAATGGAGCATGATTCCTCCTTCCCTTTATTAAAGAGCTGTACCTGTTTCCTGGTCGCCGAGGCCCCTCCACATGGCACACAGTCGAGTGTGAGCAAGAATAATCATTATTGGTTCAAGGTTTCTACTTTTTTCCATATAGTATCTGTCTGGGCCATATCAGGAAAATTGTATTTTCTTTAGAGTCTTACTACCAGTAGACCAGCAAAAACACAAATACGCATTTAGCTTTTGGTTCTAGAGGAAACCAGTTATTACAAATGTTTTCATGATTTTGCCATATACCTGTCCTGCAGGTATTCAGAGAGGACCACCAGCAGACCATCAGAGGCCCTCTCCCACGGTGGGGGAACCAGCTCCAGCCCGTCAGAGGAGACCGGCGGGGGTCGAAAACCCTCTGCCAACAGGGGCAAGAGGCGCAGACGTAATCCTGAGCTGGATGAGTCTCAGTACGAGACAGAGTACACCACAGGAGGAGAAACCGGCAATGAACTCGATGGAGAAGAGTGGGAGAGGTGAGAACAAAGCTTCCATGACTGTTCTGTTCTGCGCAGCTCATTCCCTGTCTGGATTAAAGATGGAATTGTCTTTATCTAAGAACACAGAATTGTAGATTGCAGTTAAATACTGTTGCTCCCTCAGGACCAGACCTAAATTCTTTGATTTGAATGAACAACTGTAAGCTCAGAAAATCAAGCTCATGTTAGAGTGACATGATTTACAGGGAAATGAAGCTAGAATGACTTTTGGATAAAAAAAACATGTAAGCAGAGGTTAGTATATAAACAGATGCTTAAGCAGTAAAGTGTGGAAAAGGCTCTACAGTCTCTACAGGCTTCACTCTGTCCAGGAGAATAGTTAATCCTCTGAGGCATGCCACTTCAAATGGGTTGTACTGCGGCATATTGAGAGAACTGGGCCAAAGGTACAAAACATGGAGTCAATGTAGTTTATGAGAAAAGTAGTTATATTTAACTGTGGTTCGATCCGCCTTGACATTTGAAGCCTAACACACCACACACACTGAGTTCCTGTGACAGGTAGTGACAGTTGTATGGTGTGATAAGAACAGTGAAAGTCTATTTAAATCTTGAGTGACTGACAGGATTATTTCTGATGCTGAACCCCCTCCTCCTCCTCCTCCAGTACGTACCCAGAGATAACATCTGATGCAGAGCGTCATGAATATAAGAGAGAGTTTGATGCCGACCTTAGGGAATACAAGCGCCTGTGTGCTGAGATGGACAACATCAATGATCAGTTGAACAAACTCAACCGGCAGCTGGACTCATTGGATGACACCTCTGCCAAATACCAGGTCTGGTATAAACAGAACTCACCTCCCTAAACTCCAGAGAAAGGCATCGCTGAACAAACATTCTGGTCATGGAAGACAGATGGACCTAAGTTACAAATCAGGAATGCAATAGGGAACTCAAACAGTGCATGGAGATGAATAAATAAGCCATGCAAATAAAGAAAAAACAAAATTCTTGTGTAGGGCAGAGACAAATCAAAATTCTATACTGAAATACAATTTTGTATTTCAAGAGCACTGATCATATGTGCAGATTTGCCAGTAAACTCATATCTTGCTGAAAAAGATTATTTCTTGAGCTTCCCTCCATGGGAATCCCTTCCCAATTACCAACATTAATATTTACAGTTCACAGCTGACGTTTGTGCTATTTGTGCTACACTTATATTCCACTCTTAGAATCACATGTGGGGGGGTGCTCCTTTTTTCACACACTTCAATTGTTATGTTTTTGAGCACCAAACACCCTTCAGTGTTCCGGAGCTTCTAAGCAAGAACTCTGTATTTCTGATAACGACAACGAGGATTTTAATTATTGAGTAATATAAATGTAAAGATTGCACTGCTGATCAATCTGAAAGCAAATTCTGCTAAAATCTACAGAGATCACATAAGAATTCTTTTCAAGTACTGCATGTGCTGAAGTTTTGAGATTTTAACATGCACCCACACCTTGTAGCATTTAAACAATTTGGTTCTCAGTTGTTGGGTCACTGCAGGGATCAGTTCAACCAGATTCAACATATTTGACTCTGCTTCAAGTGAAATACGCCCTCTTTCACCTGGCAACCGAAAGTCATGTCTCAGTCTCAGTCTGTGAATAGTACATCAAATACGCAGATAGATACACAAAGACAGGAATCATCAAGGTCATGAGTAAAAAAAGAAATGTAAAAGATTCTTTCAACAGCTTGTATGTGAGGAACACAGTTGTAACAAATGTTTCTTTTTCATGTTTCCACAGGCTGTAGCAGAGGAATATAACCAGTTGAAGGACCTGAAGCAGGTGAGGAGGCATCTTTTTATTTTCATTTTATAAATTAATGTCCATCAAGACTTTATTCAAAACATATTGCAGTTATTTGTTCTTAACATACAGCAACAACATACAGCTACTATTTGTAGCTATAAAATGCCTGTAATTATTACTCTTGACCATGAATATGCATACATATACACACTGTTTTGTAGTATTAAATGACTCATCTGTGCTCTCTCTGCCCTGCAGACGTCAGACTATCAGTCCAAGAAGAAACAGTGTCGCAGGCTGAGACACAAACTGTTCCACATCAAACGCATGGTGAAGGACTACGACAAGAACCACTCATGAATACACTGAGTCCTGACACTCAGCTCTGTGGTCTACAAAGAAAACACTCAGAGAAGATACACTCCAAAACACTACAAAGATTCTGTGAGACCAAAGTTACCTGTACAGAACAAGCACACACTCACACACATACACAGGGAACATACCACATGTTAATAATAATGATCTGTTCTCGTTCCTTCGCTAAATAATTAAAGTTTATGGAAGCAAATGGAAGCAGGAGCTTCCACAGCAAACACTGCCATTTATTCCTGAAAGATTCAGCTGATTGTTTGCAGTGTTCAGCCACTTGTGAGGATCAGAGAGGTTGTTTGAAATTGACCTGACCCTCAGTCACCTGTGATAACACCGCGGCTCTGTTTGCTCTGCAGATTGGCAAATTTTCTTTGTTTTATCACTACAGATAAAAAGTGGAACAGTGTTGTAGAGAATGTGTTGGTGAGACGGGTTGCTGGGATTGTTTGTGAGCAAATATGCAGTTTCTTTTAACCCTTGGCATAGCGTTATCTTTGTGACAAATGAACTTTAGTTGTGCTTTTCTCATCTTCTGCATCAGTGTTTGTAACTAACATCCATGTCAGTGAAGTAAACTGCTCTCTGCTGGGCTCGTGTGTATTTTTCCCATGTACTGACTGACTTTTCGTCTGAACTAATTTTGATACTGATTATTATAGATACAGTGAGACCAAAAGGGGACAAACTGGCCATTGAGATATGTGTGGCACTGTTGTATTGTGTACTGTACATACTTTTACTGAACCCTGTTCATACTACACACCAAGAACAAATTTATGGCATGTGTCTGTCTGTTAGATTCTGCAGATATCGTAGCATTTGTGATGGCTTTATCTGTTATTTGTACATACTAAAGACCCAAAGTGGCTTGTTGTGTTAATCAGTGTTAATTCACAATGTGCTTAAGCTATACCAATAAGTAAAAACATCCAGACTATTTTTATATTTTTTATCATGCACGCTCCTCCACAAACTGGAAAACACTTTCTGTCACCGCACTCATCTTTTCATTTCATTCTTTAAAATGAAAATGATTATCTGCTAATTCCATGTCTAGTCATGTTTGTCATTAAACCTCTCAATGTGCAAAGTGTACATTATAAAATTGTTTAGACTCACCTGATTTGTCATGAATTTGTATTTTTATGAAGAACATCGTTGTCATTTTACAAAACGTTTGCGAGCCATTTATTTTTGTATGAATTTATTTTCTTTGATGCTATAAGACCATTTATGTAACCATCTACTTCCACAAGGTAGGACGTCTAAAAAAGTATTAAATTCAGTAAGTAATAAACATTTCTAATTCTCTAAAAAATTAGTTAAGTCCATTTCTTATTCCTTTTATTTTTATGATTTGCTGACCCTCCTGGTTTGGGGATATCCGCACCTCTGTGCATCTGCAGTGAGTGTCCAGCAGGGAGAGTATGAAGACTTGTCTTTGTCAGGGGACACTATTGATCCAATCACAGTTAGCTCAATGTAAGCTGTTACTGCCCTCTCTTGGTAAACTACTTTGCAAATCCTTTAGAGCTGTGTGCTATTGCTTGCTGTATCTCAGCATACTACACACTACTTGTATACAGTATGTGCTTTTAATCATCATTGTATACTCTTTTTGCAGTTAGTATACAAAAAAAGTCAACACTTATCAAAACATCACTCACAGTCCAACTTTACATTGTCACTACCAATTAAACTTCACAGATAAAGCAGAATAAAATATATTTTGTGCCATAAGTCAGACCTGACCTGACAAGATAAACCTAATCAACAGAAGCCCTTCTGCCAATTTGGGATTGGAATTTAATCAATAAGTAATAAAATTGCCTCTGCTAATGTCAGGTTTAAACAAACAAAAACAGTGTGATGTCTTAGTGTCAGTATTTGGAGTAGAAGCACAGTATATGTAGTTGATAATAAATAGGATGTAACACATGCCTATTTAAAATTTGGAAAGAAAACAAATAAATTACTTCAGAAGTAATGTGACTGTAAACTTCTATGTTTAGTGCATTTGTATACATCCATTAAAGGTATTAGAGCAGCTGTTTTTTGTTAATAAGGTTAAGATTAATTGATGAATCATCTAACATACAGTATAAAATATCACAAATTGTGAAAAAAGGGCCGGTACAAGTTCTAAGGTGATGTCTTCAAACGTCTTGTTTTACATTAAACATTATTTACCTTTTGTGCTTGATTAAACAAATTGACAAATTGTTGTTGAATTGTCTCATAATTGACAAAAGCAATTAATTGACTAATTATTTCGGTTCCCATCAGGAACTTTGACATTACAATTACTGGCAGTGTTTCTGATTTTTACAGATGTGTGCAGTGTCTAAATATCTCAGAAACTCAGGGGCATATCTAGAAGGGGGCCCGGGGTGCCACTGGCAACCACTGAAATCTAATTGGCCACCAGCAGTTCCACCCCATTATTCTTAAGTATGATTGGCTATCTGTCTAGTGAGAGGCGGGATCTTAGTTTGAAGAAGCACCAATTGTTTTCTATTGTATGTAGCCAACTTTTGGAGGTACAATTTGTTTTTTTGTAGAAAGCTGTATATTTCATTTGCTGGGTCCCACTCTTGTGTTGTGATTGGTAGGACTATTTATCTTTAAAATGCTTCAGCTCATGCACACACAGCACACACTTCCTGCCACCCCTGCATATGTCAGTGCATCAGTCAAGAAAGTCTGGGCACGCCCCTGCAGGTACTCAAGTCATCCACAAAAGAAATATGCATACTTTTATTTCTAGTAATGCAAAGATAACCAGTTAGCCATATGAACTTCTTTTTCATTTTTAAGTTTGGCATGATCATAGAAACATGCGTCTTTTAAACATAAAGCTACACAATGAAATCACTATAGTTTATATTCCAACAAACAACACAAAGTGATTCAAGGATATGATGAGCTGTTGTTGAAGATGTTTGACAGTATCAGGGATCGTGGCCATTGCTGCCTTTGTTATGGTATAATAATAATAATAATAATAATAGGTAATAATAATAATAATAGGTAATAATAGGTAATACAAAAACTCCATGTTCATCCCCAGTGTAATTTCTTTCAGTCAGTTAATTTGGCAGACAACATTTGTCCCATCAAGTTGCATGACAATAATGACAATAACACTCATGAACTTCAATCTCAGTCATTGGGAGAACTCTATTGTGAAGTTTGTGGATGACTCCACCATCATCAGCCGGATTACAAGCAATGCTGAGAATTCATATTGGGAGAAAATCGACAGTCTTGCAAAGTGGTGCACAGACAACAACCTGCTGCTCAGCTTCAACAAAACCGAGGAGCTGATTGTTGACTTTGGAGAAAAGGAGACGAAAACACAGACGCCTGAGCCGAGGTGGAGCAGCTGAACAGTTTTAGGTTCCTGGGAATCAACATCACAGAGAACACAGAGACATCTCCACCATGGTAAAGAAAGTTCAGAAACCACTGTACTTCTTAAGGAAACTTAAGACTAAATTCCCATACCAAGTGTTGTTAACTTTTACAGAGGAGCAACAGGAAGCATTCTGACTGGAAACATCACAAACAAGGCATGCTTTGTGCACGGACCAGGACAGGAAGGTTCTGCAGCGGGTGATTAAAACTGTCCAGAACATCATTGGTACACATCTTTATCGGTGAGGTGTCTGCGCAGAGCCCAAAGGATACTAAAACACAACGCCTACCCAAGCCACGGCCTGTTCACCCTGCTGCCGTCTGCCAAGTGATACAGAAGTGTTCGCTTGCTGTACCACCAGACTACAGAGCAGCTTCTGAGACTCCTCAGTTCATCCTCCACACTCCACATAAATATATATATTTTTTATGACTGATTTATTCATTCATTTATACAACTTTTGGGTTTTCTGTGAGTAGCATAAAGGGACTACAACTATCATTACATTATACAATTTTGTATTGTATAATGATAATTAAACTGATTCTTAATTACTACTTAGTACCCTTTATCTCAGTACCAACAAACACCATAGCCCTTACAACACTTGGAGTATATCTGAAAGTGACCTCCGTCCGTTGGGCTGTGCTTTAACACAGTGCTTTTAAAAGGGGACCACAAATGTGAAAAAAGAAAATCAAAATGAACTACCTCTTATAAAAGCAGAGGAAACCGTCTCAGTTTGCAGGGATTAATCAGAAAAGCTCAAACTTTGGGTGTCCTCTTACATCAAGCATTACACTTTTAAAACATTCTCAATATGTTTTGGCCAAAATCTGGTGGAGAGACAGGACAGTAGGGAAATATTACCGTTTACGGTTTCTGTGATAAAGATACCTTGATCCCTTTATGTTTATCTTTAGCACATGAATGTACAATCTTTGTCTAGGATGTATAAAACATGAGGTAATAATGTTTGACAGGGATGTGACTGTGTGAAAAGCCAGGGTGTGTTTGAATACATCCACCTCCACTTTGTCGATTACTACTGCAAGACCATTATTGTATAATATACTATATTAAAGGAATGGCTCAACAATTTGGGAAATAAAGTTATTTACCTTCTTGCATACAAAGTGATGCAAATATGAAGCTGGAACCAGCAGCTGGTTAGCTTAGCTTAGCATGAAGACTGGACACAGCTGGGCTCTGGGTAATAATAAAAGGTAGAAGAATCCATGTACAGCACCTCTAAAACTCACCAATAAACAAATTATATTTCATTTGTTGAATCTGTACAAAAAAAAAAAGAAGATGCGTAAAGACAACAATTGACTGGTTTTAATGGGGGTTATTCAGCTGGGAGCTGTTGCATCCGGTGGAAATAATCCAGCCCATAACTGCTGTAAAAATTGTTGCTTTTACACTTTGGTTTTTGTATGGATTAAATGATTATAACGAGATAAGATATAACGCCTTTAAAAGTGAACTTTAGAGGTGTTGAGGGTGGATGTTGTTATCTTTGTGCAGAGCCAGGCTTAATGTGCCCCCCCCCCCCCCGTTTCCTATCTTTATGCTAAGCTAAGCTAACTGGCTTCTGGTTTTAGCTTAAAATGTCCACTACAGATATGTAGGTGGATTGGATCTTCTTATCTATATCTGCAAGAAAGCAAAGTGCAAAATGTTGAACTATTCCTTATAACATCAAAATGTCTTGTATATACAGAACTTACACAACATACAATACAATGCCTCTTCCTTGTTTTGATGCTGTACAAGGTGATATTTTGCAGTCTTCATTAATGCATTTGAAAATCTGATATTACATCGCACATATCAAACATGACACAATCTAAGTACAATCTGGACATGTGCAACTCGTGACGTGTAAAGCTTTGAAGCTGCCACAGTGAAAGTGGTGCTGCTATGGCTCCATTTGGACTTAAAAGACAGAGGGAAAAACACACAGAGCCTGGTTTCAAACTGAGTCACATTAAGGTGATATGGGATGAGGTAGTACAGGCACACAGCCTCATGTTAGAGTCTTCAATTTAATTAAAGCCCTGTTATTTTTTTGTCCAGAATGAGACAGAGAGAGATCAAACGGAGGTCAGAGCAAATATGACAAGTGCTGCAAACATAAAGACAATTACACGTTCTTGTTTCCCTGAAAGCAGCTTTGGTGTGACTTCCACCAAACTTTACAGAGCTAAAGTGGGAAAAGCTGACCTCACAAACAGGACCTTAAACTTCTGAGATCCCAGTTTGTAGTCATAAAATTCAGTCATCTTTGTGACCTCTGTTCCCTCCCATTCTGATCTTGGTCCGTCTCACTCTGGAGTCAGTGGGGTTCACTGTCCTGACGCGTAGGGCCAGCTGATGGAGCTCCCTGATAGCTGCATGTCTCGGATCAGCGTCTCAATGGGTGTCTTGCCCACCAGCCGCATGAAGAAGAGCTGGGAGATAAGGTTGGCTGGCACGGCGCGCAGAGCCGGGAGGCGCAGCAGTAAGCGGCCAAAGCGCTGAGGCTGGTTGGGATACTGCATCCTCTCGTACTCTGTCAGGGCGACCTGAGCTTTCTCCTGCAGGGACTCCACATGGGCTGGGTCAGTTAGACCACATGCATCTGTAGAGCAAAGAAACAGGATGGTATCACTATTTTAATTTTCTGCTGCTCTGGTTTTGCATAATTTTCTATTTCATACTGGTGGCTTCTTTACTCCTACGTAACTTTAAAGGCGCAATTTCAATTTCGAAGGTAGCTCCGAAAATATAGGGGGCAGCATATCACCAGTGTAACTGCCAACAGCTGTCACTGCACTCTTTGCTGTACCATTAGCTCAGTTAGCTGCTAACTTTAGTAGATATCTCTGCAACACAATACATCTTTGACATAACGTCAACACTGCTGTTTCTTCACATTCTGTTGATAATTTTTGTTAATTTTTTTGAATGTTGACAAATGTACAAATTGCACCTTTAAAATTCATGCTTTACATATTTGTCATTTAGTTTGGAATTGTGGGAAATATGTGCTTATTTGGTTTTCTTGACAAGAATTAGATGAGAAGCTCGATCTCACTCTCATGATAAATATAGAGCTGCAGTCAACATGTAGTTAGCTTAGCTTAGCACAAAGACTGGAAACAGCTAGCCTGCTCTGTCCAAGGCACAACCACAACAACCGCACAAAACCACAACTTGTCTTTATCTTGTACGTTCTTTATCTTTGTACAGAGTCAAGGGTTTCCCCATTTCCAGTCTTTATGCTAAGATAAACTCCTAGCAGAACCTTCATATTTAATTGGCATGGAATTGGTATAAATTAATTAATTGTGCACCTTCAACGAGGTCAAATGTCACACCTGGGATCAGTTTACAGTAAAGACGGTTACAGCAGCTATCATGACAAAAATACACCAAACTTACCAGGTGAAAAGAGTGCAATGGCTTTGAGGCAGCTGTACTCGGCTGTGTCCACTTGCAGCCTGTTCAGCTTGTCCACCTGGTCCTGGAAAACCCTGACCTGGTCCATGAAGGACACAACACGCTCAGCAGACATGGGCGATGAGTGAAACCCAGCAGCTGCCAGCAGCGGAGCCATATGTATAGGCAAAGCAGACTGAGCCGCATTCAGGATGAACAGCTCGCTCCAGCTCAGCCTCAGCAGTGCCACCTGTAGGGTCAGTCAAGAAGAAGTCAGAAATGTGTCCCAATCATAGATTTATAAAGAACTAGATACCGGATGCAAAGATGGTGCCTATTCAATCCAATGAGAATTGCTCATCCGGCGCATGCAGCAAAAAAGTTTTCTAGCCTCAAGTTTTATTTCCTGGTTATGCGGCCCATTGAATATGCACAGTAGTGTTTTTATTTATTTAATTCCCATTCAAGTTAGTGGAGCGCTTAACCGGAAGTTAGCCGCTCGCCCGGCAGAAGTCACTAGGGCACCTGCTCTATGGGCCCCACAATGGGAAGCTATGTGGAAGACCCGGGTCATTTTAGACCCGGGAAGTCTATAGTTTTTTGCTTCATGCACCACTGAGCGGCTTTAATAGGAATGAACGGGGCCCCGACTCCGAGGCTGTATGTCTTGACCGATGGTCTTGACTGACCTGCTCTGAGACTGGGAGCTCTGGGAAGTATGGGATGTTTCTGGCCCACTCGATGGTGCTGAACAGGAGCCGGGCAGCCAGCTCACAGATGCTGTCAATTCCCATGACGGGGGCTCCACTCGCAGATGCCTGCATCTGTGCCTGACTGTACGGGGCCCCATAGCGGCTGTTGGGGTACGGCTCAGCCCGGAGTAGCTGGGAGATGAGCTCTGACACCGGCTGCCCGTTGAAGTAGTCTGCCCCCATATGACCCGGCACTGCACCTCCAACACCACCTGCCAGAGAGTTTGGACTGATACCTTGGTGAGATGGAGGGATTCTGCCTCGTTGGACTGCTGCAGAGAGAGTGAAGACAGACAAGAGAATGAAAATCAGACACAGTGACTCAAAACTCTTGCTGTACTTGTATATAGCACATGTCGGAGGAGACATTTGCCATCAAACAACTTTCTCTGTTGTAAAAGGCTTTAAACAATGTTCTACTGAAGGAAAAGAAGAAAACAAGATACTAGTACTTCACAGATCATGATACAGTTTAAAAATGTGCACCATAGAAGTAAATACTTGTCTACCGAATAAAATCTAATGAGTTACTTTCAACATAGTTCAGTGTGATTTTGGCTGATTTGTTTCAGTGTAAATAAAAACTATTAAATATGCACAACAGCTGCACAGGTACAGTAACAAGTATAACTGGTTCTTCTTCCATCCTTGTTTGAAACTCATACATATATATTCAAATGTAAACACACTCTAAAATTAGTACCTCCACTAAGGAGGTTTTTAGTCCCATGTCTTTGTTTATTAGCAGGTTATATTGAAAACTTGCAACAAAATTTGGATGAAGGTTAGCCGATGGGCCGAGGTTTGTTTTAAGGATAATTTTTTGGGATTTGCATCTTTATTTGATATTTCCCATTTGAGAAAGGGGGAAGAGAGGAGGATGTCTTACAACAAAGGTCCAAAGGGATTGTACAAAAATTATTGGAATGAGGAGGGGGGCTTGAAAAGTAAGACAGGCATTGTTGCTACTGTCTTTGGGTTAGGATTAGGGGTTAGGGTTTCCTTGACTTAGAAAGAAAGCTGCAATGACCTTCCCCCAATATCTCGAAACAATATATAAAATGGCAAATACTGTCAATGTATTAAGGCAGAATTTCTAAATAAATAGAAAAAGTAAAAGGCTTTCCTCTGCTCTAATAATTTTCGTACAGGCCCTAAGCAGCCATTGAACCAGGAGCATTGTAAGTGCATGGAATATATGCTCGACCGTGAGGTCCCACATTTTTATATTTTATATTTTCCAATATAAATCTACTGTATCATGTACATACTTGAATGACAGATGTATCCCTATGATGTATACATTGCATATTGATGAAAATTCAGGTCCAGTTTCTAAACACCTTTTGAAATTTTTTTTACATTCAGTGGATTGTGCAGTCTTGGTAGAGCTATGTTCTCTTTGAGCATGAAGTCCTCACCTCCTCGGAGTGTTTTGTGCTTCTGAATGCTTTTGATTCAACCACTCAATAAATTACAGCTTTTAGTTAGAAAAGGGATTTGAAGGTTGTGGAAAATAGATTTGCTTTTATAAGTAACATAATAGAGAGGTTTGTTTCTCATCACCTTTCTGTATTGTACACTTTTCTCCCCAAAACATGTTTTCAGCTTTCTGACGAATGTGGTTTTTAGATAATCCAGTGAATTATATAATATTTGTTTGGCTTAAGAAGTATGAAAACGTTCTTAATGCATAAAGCAATATATTTCCAGAAAACACACATTTGTAGATGCATGATTTTCTTTGGACAGTGATTATATGAATCCAAGTCCAAGAAGATAAAGAGGTCCAATTTTTATTTTTAGCTCAGTTTTGGTCTCCACCAACCCCTGGGAGAAATATCAGACTTTTTAGCTGGGAAATCTTCCACTATGTTCACCAGTTAGTCACTAAATGTGTCTGTCTGCTTTTTGGTGTTTGCCAGGCAGTGTACAAAGGGTTTATTAGAGCTTTTTTGGTTTGTTGCCATTATGAATCCAAATTTAGTGTAGTCAGAGTTATAGTTCTATAGTGTCACATCACTTTTTCAAGCTAACGTTCCGCGGGAACCAAATTTATATGTTTAAATAGATTCTTGAGTGAACTTTTAACAGCGTCAAGCTAATAGTTTGAAATAGTGTTGCTTTCCTCACCAACCGTTTAACAACACAATTATAGCAGGCTTCACTTCATCGTTGTCCTTCTCTAATGCCGATACTCTAATGTAATGTAATATATTGTAGTTACAGTTCCAATGCCCAAATCTCACTTAAAGTAGTGAGTGTGTGTTTCCCTGAATGGGTTAAAGGTGAGAAAGACATTTCCAGGTAATGTGGAAACAGTTCCACCTGCGTCATGGCCACGCTGAGCATGGTTCATTAATAACCAGTCCCAATATAACCACTGGCATACTGTCACCTTAGTGCACATTATGTATGGGACAGCTTGTGGTATCCACTGACACAGACTGAAATGACATACGGTTAGGTTATAGGTGACTAGAGAACATTTACATATGGCTTTGTTTGTGATGTGATAACAAGGAAATTAAATGAAAATAATCCTCCCAGGGGTAATGGGAATCATTTCTTTCACTAATCAACTTTGCAGAAATGAAGAAAATCATAACTGTAATTAAATTGATATATATACTGTATATATATATATATATATTTTGGGACATGTTTCAGTGTGTTTTGACAGAGCAGAAGATGGAGCACAGTGAATTTGTCAACTTGCTGTTGTTTCTTTCTGTTATGCAAATCAAACATGGTTGCCTCTTTTTCCACCTCGGCCCTGAAGCTCAACAGCTGCAGGGAGTCGAGCAACGGGGTGAAAACATGCTTTGGTTGACAGTATAAATATTGTGCTTGGATCACTGGCATATGTCAGTGGCTGTTTCTGTCGAAGTAAGCACTTTCTCTGCGAATTACCCATTTTTTATACTTGTGTATTGGTAAATGTGTTTGTGGGTGTTTGTGCTTGTGTGGGTTTGCTTTGCATGAGGGTGTTTGTTCATGAATCAGGGCATTTGTTGGTTTGGGGGAGGATATAATTGATTTAAACCTCAAGTACTGTACTTGTACTTATACAGTACAATTTTGAGGTAATTGTACTTTATGTGACTTCTATTTTACGCTACTTTATACTTCCACTCTACTATGTGTATTTGACAGCTGCAGTTACTTTGAAGAACGAGATATTGTATAAAGAATATACTGTATATGATTACCATGACAAAAAATAATTATTAAATATTAAACTCTTACAATATATAAAATACCAACTGAAACATTAAAATCCTGCATAGCTATTAAACAAGCCATTCTACAAAGCAAATACTTTATTTATCTAAATCTAAATTACCTACTTAAATTTAGTTTGAACACTTTTAATGCAATTTGCTGATAATGCGTCTGTATTTTCCTGAAGTATAATTGTGAATGCAGAACTTTTGCTTTTTAAGGAGTATGTTTCTACTGTTTCTACTTTTACTTGAACCTGCATTTGTTGATTTTTTTGGGCCACCTGGGGCAGTGCAACAAGCTGTAAACACAACACTGACATAAAGACAATATTGTCACATTTTACGTTAATATGTCAAACGTGTTAGCAAGAAGTTGCTTATTTACACTTCCAGCCATTACAGAACAACACAAGTATTTATTTGGGGTCAAATTCGTGGACACCTGCTGAATGAAAGTCCAATATTCACTCTTTTTTAGCTTTGTTTTTGGTCTCTACCAACTCCTGAGGGAAATATCTAACTTTAAAGCTGCTAAAAGTTCCACCATGTTCACCGGTTAGCTGCTAACTGTCTGTATGCTGTTCAGTGTTCGCCAGGCGGCGCACAGTGGGTCTATCAGAGCTTTGTTGTTGAAAACAGCTGCATGTTGCTTCTGGAAACATAGCTAATAAGAGCGAAGAATAAGGTGTGTGCTCAAACTCTGATATGTACCTACTAATTAAAAAGAAAAACACTTGACAGAGCTTTGATACCTTCTTTGCGCATTCCAACACGGAAACATTTCTTCAGACGACAGTATTGGCACTGGTTGCGGTGATGCTGGTCAATTTGGCATTCTTTATTTGATCTGTACAAAGGAAACAAAAAACAAGTGAGTTTCCAATAGGGAAGTGAAGTTTGCATTTTTATCTCTCTCTCTCTCTCTCTCTCTCTCTCTCTCTCTCTCTCACACTGACCCCTGTGATGAGTGAACTATGTGAGCTGGTGTGGCTGAAAAGCTATCAAGGCTGTGACCTTTGTAAATCATCGGCCCTACACACCCTAGTGTTGCCTTTTACTGCAGGACGAGGTCTGCCAACATTTCACAGAGAGCCCTTTTCAGCCCTCGGACTTGACAAACGGACTAAAAAGACACTTTCCATTCAGAGTTAGTGCATTATTATGTGGAAGAAATAACTATATTCAAAGGCTAAGAGTAGTCTTAGCAAGAGCAGAGAATTGAGTTGCAACATTGTGTTCCTGCGGTGAAGAATAATGGGAATGTTGACCTTCTGAGGCAATCCATCCTCACAGGACTGACCTTCAGGGCTTTCATTTCTTTTCTTTTTTTCCAGAGCTGTTTGTGAGATGTATCCAAGGTTGGGACATATCATTCTGGAGTGAGAAATGGACTATTATGCTCTCTCTTTCATGAATGTGAATGGCTATATAATGGCAAATGTTTACAACGCGTATACTGTAGTTATAAGCAGAAAAAAGGAAATTTTTAAGTGTTCATTAATACACAGTATTGCAGTATACCTGTAAAGACACATTTTGTACTGTTACAACTGTGTTTTAACATATTGTCATTCATTATCAGTTTATTTACCAGCCTCTGGGTGCCCACAGTTCCAATTGTTGAACAATGCTTTAATAAACACCGATATCATTTTAAAACTGCCTTGTACTGTGTTATAAACCACTTATTACATGTAAAGTACATTTTTAATTAAAGCGTTACAAAAAAGACAAAGTAGTCCAACAAGAAGAGCGAACAAACTAAATTAAAACTGTGTTCTTTAACTCCACACTAGAAACAGAAAAAGACATCAATCTGAATTTCCCAGCAGCCCTTCTTACCTGCAGGAGTAGTTAAGGTTTCGTCTGATGCTCCTTTTGAAGAAGCTCTTGCAGCCCTCGCAGGTGAACACGCCGTAGTGCTTCCCACTGGACTTGTCCCCACACACAACACAGTCCACCACGCAGGCCTTGTCCTCATCCCCGACGTCCACATCGCTGCTCCCGGCCTGAGGTGAGCCCTCCTCTTCCTCCCTCCTCAGGTAAGCCTTCTCCCCAAGTCCATTAGTGTCCCCGTTGGGGTTTCCCCATCCCCCGCTCACCATAGCCATATTCTTTGAGACACGCAGCCCTGTGAGTGGATCATACACAGACCCACCCTGTCCCCCAGCTTCCAGCTACACTCAAAGTCTAAAAACTGATTCCAAAAACAAGAAAACAGTAGATCCAGAATTGTATTAGAAGCAGGTTTTGTCCAAGAAGATCTGACAGTGGGATATAAAGTCGTCTCCAACAAAACCTTGTTTTGACCTTTTTCCCCTGAGCCGTCTGTGTTGTAATGACCTGGAGGTCCCTCCCCGTGCTGTTTTCTCTCCCTTCTTTAATCTCCCTGCTCTCTCTGTTCTTGTCTTTCACCCGTGTTCGCTGCCCTGACCTCCGATCAATGGCTCTCGAGGTCTAAGAAAACTTGAGACACACATAGAGTGGTTCAGAGTTCACGCAGGAGAAAAGGGTGCAGCCTTGCTCTTTTCACAGGAAACAGTAAATTACACTTTGACTCCTTCTCTCTTTCTCCCTCCCTCTCACTTTCTCTCTCCCCTCCTGGTAGAAGTAAAAAAAAACCAACAACAACACCTCACCTTTCCCTAAGCATGGTGACGAGGGACAAAACAGCTCTTCAAATGAGAAAGAAGCTCGGCCCCTCTCTCTCAGCACACCACTTTCTCCCAAAAGGACAGCAGGCAAGTCGGAAGAAAATTAAACACAGCTCTCCTTCAGGCAGGGTTAACTGCCCTGCCCTCTGCTCCAACTTCTAAACTAGTCCAACCAGTTCCGGCTGTGCAGAGGTGTTATCTGCTGATCTGAGGCAGTTCTAGACCAGACTCACTCTTGACTTGTCAGCCCTGTTATAGAAGTAGAAGTGATAGTGATGAAGAGGAAAAATTTGATTTTGCTCCAGAAAAGTCCCAAAAGAAAAAAAAAAAAAAACATTCATGGGGAGTTTTTTTTTAATGGTATTCTGAGAGGTGATGAATACAGTTCCACTTTAGCTTTTATATACTATAAAGTATTTTGGCCCATGAACACCTCTGTGCCATATAAAACAAAATGATCTAGCTGAAACATATGAACACTTGATATCAAAATAAGAAGTGGTGAAAGTCCAAGACCAATGTCTCTGTGGTGTCTGTAAACAAAGTTCATCAAGTAAGTCCTCCTCTTCTCTGTGGTGAAATGATGTTTTCTTGTGGCTCCTCCAACTCTTCACAGTCTGTGTTGTCAGAGATCCTCAAATGTCACAGAAGGAACAACAAGCCAAAACAAAAGCGGAGTTGAGAAATCCTCTCTCAAAGCTCCACAAAGTGTTGTCTCTCTCTCTCTTCTCTTGTTGTGTCAGCGCTTGTCCATTCAGCAGTAACAACCAGAGGCCAAAACCTCTCTGCATTCCCTGTCAGCAAGTCAGGGTGTACTGTTGCACTCTTTACTATTCTGCCTCTCCTTTTTTTTTTTCTTTTCCGCCTTTCTCTCTGCTAGCCCCGGCAGGAATAAATTAGGCAAACAAGAACAGGGAGAACACGGTCATAGACTTAGTAGTGAAAGCCAGACGCTGCAGTGGAGAGCAGCCTAGAGATAGCCTCCTCTTCTGCTCCTCTCAATCCCCTCTCCGAGTCTCTGCCTCGCTCCCTCCTTTGGGGAGAGTGAGCGTGTGTCTGTGTGCTCAGGGATTTGACACTGCTATTCAAGCCCTGCGGTTGCCATGGCACCAGATGCCTTATAAGGCTAGTGGAGTCAAAGAGCACAGAGTGGGCTGCAGCCACACACACACACACACACACACACACACACACACACACACACACACACACACACACACACACACACACACA